>JAWZYV010015126.1:0-600000 GCA_038373885.1 Cheiracanthium punctorium | reverse complement strand
GAAGAAGTCATATTAGTTTTTTCGATTGTCTAAAATAACTGGTTTGTTTTTAAAGCTATTCAAAAAGTTTTACGACTTATTTCTTCGAAAGAAACACCCTTTACGCAGACTAGGAGGCAGGGGCGGAACCAAAGGGGGGGGGGTCCTCAGAAATTATGATTTTTGTTAACTGGATGCTGAAAATCAGGCTTTTTGTGGGAAATTCTGCCTTTTCCAGCTCCCCCCACCCCCCCGATATTGTTTTCTGTTTACGTGCCTGCTAGGAGGGATGGTTGCGATATATATAATTATTATTTATAATATTATTTTTTTAATGGTTTAGTGTTTCCCTGAATAAATTTAATATCGCAACTCCATGGCGGACCACAAAAACCCGCCTCCCCCGAAACATTTTTGAGGGTGCCACCTTAACTATTTGTTTATATGTACGTATCGTATGCATACTGTAGTACAAAATACACAGATACACTTGAAACGTTTGTGTTGTCGTTATCTTTCATAATGTAAGTAATACGGCATCACTTTGCAATAACTACAAATTCGGTGGCAACCTTTACTTAGCAATTAATAATGGAAATAGACATAGCTGGGTTTTTTTTGGGGGGGCGGCTCATGAGTTTTTATTCCGAGAAAGGAAGGATGGTAGCAATGCAGTCATTCATTTGAATTAAAATGGAATAAATAAATGTGTGTGTGACATCTCTGTACTTTTTCTCAAAAAGATTGCATAGATTTGTTTGTGATTGCATATAAAAAACTGGCTGAATATCTTGCATATACATAGACATAATTTCTTAGTTTTCAAAACTGCCGAAGAGCTGGATTCACTGTTATTTTTACTTAAACAAATTTAAATCAATAAAAAATATATAATTAGAAATTAAATAAACATTCAATAATGCTAATGAAGAGTAACATCAACGGAGCAAATAGTCATTTTTAATAAAGCAAATGCTTTTCTAAAAAAGATAACTGGCGAATGCATTAAAAAATACTAGTTAGAGTACATTGAGTGAAGGCCTAAGAGTTTTTTATGAGAATGAATGAGAATGAATGCAGTGGCGCCGACTATATGGGTGCTCCCTGGCTCAGGCACCCACAAATAAAATTTTAGGTGTTCAAAACACCACAAAGTTTTCAGGAACAGTTTTACATATTTTTGTAGAAACAAATTTATTGAGAATTCAAGGGGAGAAGAAGGAATCGTGCATAATGAAAACGTAATTTATCTCTTTTATGTAAAACATGAAATTAATTCTGCGTTGTTTTTATTCTAGTGAATTTTTGGAAGCTGAGGACCCACAGAAATTTTTTTTATGACTGCCATTCACACGCAAACTTTATACCAAATCAGAATCCTCTGGAATCCGCTCTTGCGTCACTGATTAGCATCAAGTGACATAGGGCCGCTGTAGGGCCTGTTTTCTTGTATTTATTATGTTCTTTTATCTCTATCACACTCTTCAGCTCTACCTACTATTGCTTCTAAATGTGGTCCTATTAATATTTTATGATACTAGGGGCCAAGGCCCCTCGACTCGCTACGCTCGCATTTCGTATGAGGCATATTCGTATTTGGCCCCTAAAAAGACTTATTCGTAAAAAAGACATAATTTCAACAAACAAAACCCAAGCGTTGGATAAGATAGAATGTTACCGAGCTACACATTGCTTGGTTCTTGCATGTTGCTTGGAAAATAAAAATTTAAACCTCGCACTATTTGTAATTATGTGAAACCCATGTTATGCCTCGCGTATTAGCCAATTATGGAGAATTTTCATAATTTGGCGACTTTGCGTATATGTATAGTTAATAATTAGCTCTAAGAAAACAGTAATTCATATGTTTTCTTTGATAAAAACTACGGAACTGGTAGGATAGCTTGCCACCAATGGCGACTTCTCATTATTTGGTGATTTACACATGCTCACAAGGTTACCGGAAAACCGTTATCCATATTTTCATTAAAATAATTATTTGCAGATTGGCGTGCTTAGCACTACGAATTATACCATCTCGTCGAGCTGGCAAATATCCAAAGTGTACTATAACTGTTATAATGGCATAGTTAACGCCGCCAAATATTTCTACTGGTAGCAAATAATCCAACCGGACCGAACCGGCTTTAAAATAATCTGCATTTTAATTATTTTTCATTTTCAAGATATTAGTTATTCTGTTTTGGAAAAACGAATAATCGCTAATTCTAAACTCCTGTTGTCTAAGAGAACTTACTATTTGAAAATTGTCAACTTCGTGTAACACATTTTGAGTTACTTATTTCATATACTTTTTAATTTGGCGTAAAATGGATGTAATTCTACTTCATGTTTGACAATTTCATGTGATTCTACATAATTGGAATTGCTTTGTTGCAAAGGAATGAATGATTTTATAACGAATTGAGGCAACACAGGGAAAAAGGTAAATAAATAATTAAAGTATTTCGGGTACATATTTTTTGATAGACATAGTGCGGAGATCATTAAAACTCAGAGCTTTACTTTAATAACTGAGTTTCAACGCCAACGCAAGATAAAGAAAATTCCATCCCATCGTAGAAATCTTCGCGTGAAGCATATTCCCACTCTTATATTCACTTCTCCCTCTTCTTGACGTCGTAATCACAAACAAAAGTGCTGAGGTGCACACAATCCATCGGAATGTATGTGCACAGGAAAGAGAAAATAGGCTCAATTACGGACATAATGATCCTATTATGGGGAAGAATTACGAGTGACTTAATAGGCTTCGAATTCAGAAAGAGATTTCTCCGCTTATCGGATCTCTTTGATTCATAAAGCTGAAATTCAAACCACGTTGTTTAAAGTAGTGACAGAGTGATAGAATCTTTCCAATTTAGGAGAATTAAGGTATTATAGATACAGCCTAAAGTTCTGTTATTTCTAGGAGTACAATGGTCTTATTTTTTTAAAATGTACTACCGTGTATTCCTAATAGATATAATAAAGTATTACAAAACTATATGCACATAAATAAAAGCCAAAATATGTAATAAATTTGAATTGTACTACTCCAAAACAAAGCTTTTACCGGCATTTTTCGAAAGAGATTAGAATGTCATGCTCAAAAAAACGTAATAAAATCCACATGTGATTGGTCAGAAAATTTTCATAATATGTATGTATATATATATATGTAAAGAATGGCCTTACGCCATTAAAATGATCGACACCACACTAGGCTTCTAGGTTGAATAGTTTATTTCAAAGTTCGGACAGAGGGCAGGAGTCAGGCCGGCAAACTTTTTAGTTCCGTGGCTATCTTTTCTCTTTACATTGTGATCTCTAAAAGCTCTGGAAAAAGCTAAAGCTCCAAGCTCCCGAAATTTACGTGCTCTTGCTTAAATACTTCCCTACTTACTACGCCAGTCGGCAGGGCGCAGGACGATCGTGAAGGCGTTACCCTCAAACGTAATTAGTTAACTAGATTGCCAATCAAGACACGAGAAAGATTTGCTTACTTAGGAGTTCCGAAAGGGCGCAGCTACGAAACCGCAGAAAACTGCAGATACTGTTAATTCAACAATTTTACTCCTTACCGAACTCCAAAAATTGTCGCCGAATGTAATATTTGTATGGCCGAGAAACAAACTTTACAGTAAGAGTAACAGAGATTAAAGAAGGCTTTTTCAAATAACATTAAATTAAATTAGAAATTATTAGAAAAGTTTATTTTACTATTACATATATATACAGGGTGCCCAATGGATATTTCCTAAACCAGCGTTTCTCAACCTGTGGGACGCGAGAAAAACGAAAGAGCAAGTAGTGGTGCATGTTTTTAAAAAATCATTTTATTTATTCTCATTTTTACTCAAAAATATATCCATTTTCTCTTAAAATGTGCATTCACACTTTACTGATTACATTATTTTGTAGAAAAATCTACTACATTTTCATTGCTAAAGATTAAAAAACTAAATGTATGCTGAAAAGTGTGAGGGGAGGGGGCGCCATCGTAAGTTAGCCTTTGTTGGGGGGGGCGACGTTAAAAGGTTGAGAACGGCTGTGCTGAACAGTTTCTCAGAGACACATAGTTGCAAAAATGTTTTGAATTGTATAATCTATTATATCAGAAAAAAATTGAAAACAATAAATCAATTTCTTTAAAAATTACGAAATTTAAGTTTTTATACAGACACCCGGTTTTAGCAGTTATATTTAGAAAAAATTTCTTTATACTATTTCATACACAATTAAAAAAAATCGTCGTTCTACGACCAAAATTCTTTGAATTACAGCTGCTTAAAGTTAGAGTACTTTACGAGCTGCGAAATAGTAGTTGTATACAAAATGAATTTGAGAAAAATTTATGTACATGGTTTTCAGCTTTATAGTATTTATTATGAATTTCATTAACTATTTTATTAATATAGATTGCAATAAAGAAGATTTGTATTTGTTTAACTATGTGTATCCATTAAATTAACATAACAATATAGCTTATACTGAAAATAGAATTTTTTTAAATGAACTGGCGTTAAATAACTTCCTTCGACTGCAGTCCAAATAAGCACCCGTGTAGAAAACTCTACCTGTACTTTGGGAGAGAAGGCGGGGGAGAGGAGGAGGTTAGAAATTAAATTCAAAACAGGAATTAATTTTTACTCTCACGGCATTGGACTTTTATATTAACGAGTGTTGAAGAGAAAATATATATTCTCTGGAAGGATTGAAAAAGATTAAATTGAAAAAAATGAGAACTTTGAAAATTGCTGAACAATCCGTAGAACTACTCGTCATAACCACACATCAGTAAATTAACACTAAAACCCGTATATTTTACGGAGAATCCGTAAAAGTTGGCAGGTATGCGTAGGCATCTTTGGATGAGTCATCGGAGTGCACAAGCAGGCGCGGTAGAAGCGTCACGATGGCCCCGGTGATTTGAGTTCTGGACAGGGCTGCCAATTTATGTCTAGATCTGACAATTTAGCCACTTTGTAGCTAGATCTTGACGAACTGGCAATTTCGAAGTACTTTGTAATTGCGAAATGAGAGTCCTAATGACACAAAAAACACATGCAGACAAGCATATTTCAAGCAGCACAAGCACTTAGAAGTAAACGCCAATGAATAATTATTTTTTTAATTAGCATGAAAGCATTTTTAGCCCTTTCTGGCGACTTTAAATTTTGATTTCAGCCACTTTTCCCACGGTAGAGTTGGCAACCCTGATTGTGAACTCAGAGCACACCCTACACCGCCATGCGTTCGTTTGCGCCCGTACTTTCATACGTGAAGAGGTCTTATTTACCTATTTCCTACCTCCCTACTAAATATTTATAAGGAATTTTGAATCACCCTGTATACGATTTAGTAAGTCTGACCCCAAATATATTTTATAGGGCTTGTATATAACACTCTGCTTGAAGATTAGTATTCTAAAATTATTTTTGCTTCTTTCTCCGCATTATTCTAGAAAATGAAATTAAAACCTGTAATTTAAAATTTCAATATTAATAAGGCCACTTAACGGTTTACCATAACGAGGTATTTTTAAACATGGAAAAGTGACTTATGTCAAAATGTTTGCTGCTGCATAAATCTGTGAATTTTGGTCGTAGAAGGATGAATTTTTTTTTTATTAAGCATGAAGTTGTATAAATAAAATTTTTCTAACTGGTAGGGCCGGGGAACCGTATAAAAATTTAAATTTCGTATTTTTTATAAAAATTCATTTATTGACTTTGATTGTCTCTGATATAATAGATTGTACAATGTAGAGCATTTTTGCAACTGGAACTACGTGTCTATGACTAACGGTTTAGGAAACAGCCATTGGGCATCGTTAACACTGGATACCCAATATATATATATATATATATATTAATGGCTATGTCATTTTATCTCTCATCCCCTTTATTGAAAATTGTCCGAAAAAATGTGTCCCAAAAAAAGCGACATAAAAATGCGACATAATTTTACATATATTTAAATACTATTAGTTCACAACAGCTTTAATTTATTGTTACAATATTTCGAAAGCTGTAGAATATGCATCACATGCATTTTTTACATATATTTAAATACTATTAGTGCACAACAGCTTTAATCTATGTTTACTATATTTCGTAAGCTATAGAATATGCATCACATGCATTTTTCTATAAATAGGTTACAATCATAAAAATTTCAACTTAGGGTTACCAGGTGAAATACACGAAAGATGAGAGATAAAATGGTATACTCAATTAATATCGTTTTAATATGGCAAGAATGAAACTAAAAAATTGAGGGGGTTCAGGGAGAGGGGGGGTCTCCCCTGACGAGCCTCGAACAGCCGAGTTATTTATATACTTATACATAATGAACCTTTAACTGATTTTCATTTTTTTGTTGCCATTTTAACTCCAGGAAAATGTTTTATTTGGATAAAAAGAGCTGTAGCACCTAAGCATAGTTATATTTTGCAACGTACTCACGCGCAATTGTTATTTAAGAAAAAGTTTTACTTGAGTAATATAGTAAAATTTCCATCATTGGACGGATCAACTTGCAAATTTTCACAATTGTGTTAAAAAAAAAAGAAAAAAGAAAGTAAAATGCACTTTTATAAAAATCGAAAAATCCACCTACCGACATGTTTTATGCACTACCAAACGAGCGTTAGTTTATTTATTTGAAGAGTTCAACAAAAATGTAAACATTATTTCGGGTTATTTCTTTCTCATACTCTACAAACATATTGCTGAAGAAAACCCTGCTTAATTTCTGGGTTCATCGTTTTAAAGTCCAGCAAGTGTAGAATGTTCTAGTAAAAAGTCTACTTGTCAGGATGGAACACGAACTTTATTACTTCTAGAACTTGGTCGAGCAATCAGCCGTACAAAATTCACAGGCACTAACGGCCAGTAACGTGCTTATAACAGTCCACTCAATACAGAAGCTTTCATCGAATGCTGTATTTCTCGCACAAGCACTTGCACAAACTAAAATTCAGTGGAAATATTCAAGGAAATTCATAAACAGTTTCTAAATGAAGAATTCATACACAGCATTCAAAACAAGCCTCTCAAACAAGCAGAATATTACTTACAATAGCACAATTCTCGGGCATAATGCAGATGAACAGAACGGACGTCTGCTTTTCGCAGCAGTCTACAGCCAACTGATTCGAATTTCTCGATCTCTCTCCCTTTCGTACTTTTCGACGTATATTGGAGAAAAATAGGGACCTCTAGAGGGACTCGAAATATCGCGTTTTGATTACGTCATAGAAATATTAATGAATAATACAAAGCTATTGCGTATAGCTAATGCAGGAAAACAAACTTTACAGGCCCGATTGGAGAAATCGTGCCGAATGTCCGAAATGTTGACAAGCTTTGTGACGTTTTGGCGAAATATTTGGAGAAAAAGTAAGTCACCAAAAGTGAGGCGTAAGCTTGGCCTAGAACCAATATTTCTCGAGATTTCTAGAAAATCCCATGTTAACCAATGGGGGTAACCCAAAACTCTGTTATCTAACGCTCTAGCTAACAGATTTTAATGCAACAAAATGCAAAATTTTATTATTTGAAGCGTAGAATACGAATTTTAAACTATTTTCAATCACCGGGAGGCAGAACAGACCGAAAATTCGTAACAATATTTTGTTATCCCTACTAAACAATAACAGCTCACACAGACTCAGACAGAGAGACTTATCAATGTCTGCCAACAAAATCCAGAAATCCCGTACCTAGCCTAAAAGTTCATTGAATAAATGCCGCATCGATTTAAAACCTTAATCTATGCTTAAGGAGGTGCTGCAAATACTGAAATAATCAAGTAATACAGAAATGTTCGCAAAAGTTTGTGTCTCTAAATTGGTTTTATCAGAAAAAGGAATTTACTAGAATAATTTAGCTAGCACCGTAGTTTATGTCATGTCTGATATTTATTTAAAATAACTTGTTTTCTGAAGTTTTCATCAACTACAAATAAAACTATATAATAAAAAATATGTTAAATACTATGTTTTTGACTAGATTTCAAAAAAGTATTAGCAATCAGGCAACAAAATTTAATAAATGAAACTCAAAAAATATCAAGTAATGTCTTCAGGAAGTAAGCTCTTTTAAGGAATCTATTAAACAAGGGAGTAAAGCACTCCTAATAAGATTTAAAAAATAGTAGTGTTGTAGTAAATTAATGTTTTAAAAAATGCTTCTAAAGTAGTAGATTCTAGCAAAATCAGAAGATAAAGAGTAAACAGTCGCATTGACTTAAAAAGAAAAATATCGGAAAACACTTTTCATCAAATATGGATGTACTTTGACAAAAGTTTGATTCAATTAAGTAAAGACAGGAAAAAATAACAATAATAACAGTAGAGCCTGTTGTTCTACTTTCAGTACCTAGATCTAAATATTTGTTAAAAACTGTAAAATTTTGTTTCGCATGCTTATTTTAAATTGTCTTTCCTCTTATTTGATTTATGTAAAAAATGACTAAAACTACGATGCTAATATGAAACGACTAGCATCGAAATTCATTCATAATTTCACTTACGAATACATTATGTTGCTAAGCCAGACATTCGGTAAAAAAACCAAAAATTCTTTAATGTTAGTTTGCCTTGATATAATATTGCATATTGATCAATAGATTTATGAAAAAAATCATCAGTAAAAGTATGTTGATGATAACTTATAGGAAACTTACATGTTTTACACTTACAATATTTTACACTTTTCTAAACGAAAACGATAAGGTATGTTTCATTTATTCATTTACGGTTGTATATTGCACTATAACGTGTAACTTTTTAATTTATTCATGACAAAAGCAACAAATACCTGTAAAATAAATGTTTATTTTAATGCACTATGATTGGTTGATTGCGGGATTTAGGGGAAGCTCATTAAAAACTCCGTAACATGTCAGAAGTAGTAAGTTTATTTTTCAGGCAATCCCATTTTTTATATAAAAGGGCAAATTATTATTCTATTTGTAGTGAAAAAGGACAAATATTTAGAAATATGAACTATTTTTCAAAATCAAATCTTTGTTTTGCAATTAAATTTAAGAGAAAACTCTATCGTAACATGTCGATAGTTTTAGATGGAGTTTCTGCATATTTTTTCAAAGTACAGTATGAAAACACCATTTTTTTAACGTTAAAAACTGTTAACATATGGTTATTTCAAGTAAATATTTTTTATGGCTATAAAATAATGAAAACAATTGACCGAAATTAAATTTGTACTGTCTTGGTATATTGCATAGTAATGGTTTTGTACTTGGTTTTATGTGGTTGCGTCGGACATTTTGTAAAATAATTAATGATAATTTACCAAAACAATGTAAAAAAACAAGAAATTATGAGTTTTCAGCATGAAACTTCTCAAATCGGTAATTTGCAGCCAGAAAATGATAAAACTTTGTATGAGGTGTACGATTGTACAAGATTTTTAGGGTAGAAAAACGAGTTATTGAATGAAAAAAACTAAAATCATCTTTATTTACATAATACTCAACATTTTTATTTTAAATGTAGAATTTAGGGTAGAAATATGCATATTTTATTTGATTTTAGCGGGTTCGAGTAGGAAATTATGTATAGGTTTTTCTTCAAAGTCTCATAAATTTACGGCTGTATATTGCGCTGGCGTGGTATGTAGTGTGTGAAGTGTGTAAAAAACTGTATTATTTGTGTTTTTTCTGAATTTTTTCTATATTTTACATAATTTTCTATAAAATTTCTATATTAGTATGATTTACATTAGATGACGTAACAATAAGGCATCATTGCTAAGGGATTCTGTTATGTAAACAAACAAAAGTTAACAATAGGTGGCAACAATGCCACAACAATGGTTTGGGGGTAGATTTTCTGTGAGTCCCGTCATTTCCACAAAAAATTTCATGGATGAAGGTTGGATAAAAATGCGCTGCGCTAAGCCTAAAAAAAAGTGTTGAAAATCATCGCCAAGCTTTGGAGCCAGGTAGAGGTAAGTGTAGTTTAATGGCTTACATTGTATTTTTATTTGTTGTTTTATTTTCAATGCATGCTATGTCTTTGGAAGAATTTACTGTCTAGCCATTACATTAGTGTGGAATAATTAAATAAGAAATAGAGTCATATGGAACTTGGGTTGAAAACTAATCGAATATGAATTTTTTTTTTATATGTTATGCGTTTACTGTAGTTAACTTCTGGTTTATCTTTTCAATCTAAATTTTTATGAGGAGGAAGAACCTCTTGGGAAGCAGTATCTCTCTAGTTATACGGTAATTTTAAAAGCGGCTTTTGAATTTTTGAATAAATTTTCCCGTTATTTACCTCATCAAAAATACGAAGGCAAAGGATTAGCTTTGGATACAGCAAAATTTTAAATGTTTTATCAAATAGACAACCTAAACATAAGATTTATTTAACGAATACTAGTAACGTGATCGACATTTTAAAATGTAGTTTTAATGATTAATATTTTGGTCCCATCCCTAATCAAAGGATGTGACCTAATGTTGGGGAGTTAAAGACTCAGCTCTTTTATACTCTGGGTTTTCACAATGTGTCAATTATTTATTGAAGTTTTTTCTGAAAACTTTTATTTGAGTTTATTCTTTTTTTTAGTTGTTTTCAAGGCAATTAAATAACTTTCCTTATTGTTACTATTATTCGTCATGATTCTTCTGTTTTGCAATATTGCATGTCACTGATTTGTTTCTTTATTTTTTCCTAATGACAGTCAATTACTGGTTTTCAAACTAAAAAGAACCATTCCTAATCACCGTATACCAGTCATTGGTAGAATTTCGGTGTGTACCACCCTTTGGCGAGATTAAATATGTGGCAGCATTGGTGTACCTTCATACGGAAGGGGGAGGAGAAGCTGCTGGAACATATGTTTGACGAAATAACAGAAATACGTACTTACCTTTATACGGGTAGTGTTACTCGACGATTGTTCATCAAAATACAAACAAAAATAATGCATTTCAGTGCGGTAAAAAAAAAACTTGAACGATCTTTATTTTAAGCTCTGCATTATGACAGCAGAATAAAAGTCTCCTAAACTTTACAGCCCCTCATTACTTTGATGAAACATTACGTTAGATACGGCCTGCTGAAATGTATGTCCAAAGCTATTAACCCATTAACGCGCAGTGTTCCCGCTCTGGGAACACCAAACTCTGACGTTTTGACTGTTGCCAGTCACGAAGAATAGATTTGATTTCTATAAAAATAGTTGCGGGAATCTACACGAGAATCCTTCACTTTTTAGCACGTCATTTCCCGTAAAAAAATCGTCACGATTATTTTTAACAGCACTGACATCTGCTGAAAAATGGAAGAATGCGAGAATAGCTGGATAGATTTCCCAATGCTGAAAAAAGGGCAGCCGTTGCCATCGCTCGACTTAACTACCAACAAGATGGCGGACGATCGAAACGTTCATCGCGGGCCACAGATCTAGAGACCCTTTTTTCACGCAGCTGGCTGGGTGCGGGCACACAGCCATCTGTGGCACGCGATGAACGTTTCGATCGTCCGCCATCTTGCTGGTAGTTAAGTCGAGCGATGGCAACGGCTGCCCTTTTTTCAGCATTGGGAAAGGATTGCGCCTCAAAGGGTTAACAACAGTTTGTACAGATGTATTTACTTATCCCCAAAGCACCAAACACCGCTTGGCAGAGCATCAAGTGCTCCTAAAGACTTTCGTTTGGGACACGCTGATGTGTAAGTGAATAGATCTTCTTCATTGATCTCTCAGGAGTTCTTCGTCAATTGGGATCCCTTATGGAACATCCATGAGTAACTTGATCAAATTACAGCATTGGGAACCGCTTCGATATCATTCCCTATTGACACTGTTCTGGCTTGGCGACAAATACATGTCGCCATTAATTCTAATATACTATATTTCTCATTACTGAAGCAAATATCAAATGAAATAATAAACCTAAATTGCACAGCATTAAATTCAATAATAACGTAAAAAGGAAATTGAAATTTTGCGTCAAAACAAAAGGTAAACAAAAGCTAGTCATTCACATATTATCTCTTTAACCGCGCCGAAACAAGTAAAGAGAAATGCATGCGAAAACGAATGATATTGAAGCTGTATCAAGCATTTACTCATTTGTTTTTGCTTCTGGGTTGTCAATAATGCTTCTAGAGTGGCGATTTCCGTCAATTACTAGGCATGATATTTTCCGCTTCGATTCTATTTTTCACATGTATCTTCCTAAAGTTCTTCAGTAGTGCCATTTCTCTCTTAGATGATAGATAAGCTTTAACAGGTAGCTGTAACTCACCAACGATAAAGTGAATTCATTATTACTGGCCAAAGCTTCAAAAAGAAACTGTAACCATACTACTTTTAGGCATATTGAAGTTCATAATTGATAATGCTAAAATCTTTTCGTATTATTAGGTTTAATCAGTTCTTCATGCACTCGTATAGTGCATAATCGTTAGCAGATTGGCGTATTTAGTACCGCGAAACCTTTCATATAGCCGTAATATTCAAGCAGTGATGGAGAGCTATTTTAATAGCACCTTGATGGAAAATGGTTAACTATTATGCTCATGTGTAAATAGCCGAAGAATTAGAAGCCGCCATTGATGCCGAATATCCAAGCTTTTAAGATAAAATTTGCTCCAGTAAAGCAGATCTTGAACTGGGTTCAGACACGGTTTCATTTTACCTTCGTTTTTGTCTTGATACCTGAAAAATAGCTATCACCCGATGCTTAAAAATAAGTTCATTTATTAAAATACACACAGCATCATTACTCTAGCGTCCATAATTATGCATCAGTTAATGATTTAAAGATATTTAAAAAAGAAGTTCATGCGAGTCTGAGAATTTGTGGTATTATTTCGCTCGTGGCTTAATTTTTCTGCTCGCCTCAGAGCTTCTTAATGCAGTTATTTTTAACTCGAGATATACAAAAGATAACGTTGATTTCATTTTCCGTTCGAAAAATATTCTTTGGAAATAGCTTCCTACTTGAATTTCAAATTATTCCCCCATAGATCGCATATATTAATTTCTTAGAGATTTGAACACAAGGATGTAGTATTACCTATCTGATAGTGAAGCCAAACCTGTAACCCGCCACATTACCTAGGTCAAAACATCACCCCATGATTGTGTTATTCTATGGTGATAGTTCCAGTTTTAAAATATATTTTAATATTGCCTGAAATTGCGTTAATTTTAGCAACTTTTTACTTTCTTGTACCAAGTAAAAGGAAGTGCAGTTCTTGAATAGGTATTTGCGTATTATCCCAGCGGTCATTTCCGCCAAACCATTTTTACGTCAAATGTGCTGGGAAACTGTTGCCAATCGTATTCCAAAGAATCATTAATTTCCTGTGTCCGACATTTATCTAGGCGAAAAACTGCTCGTCTTGGCGGACCGCCGGGATAATACGTAAGTACCCTTGAATATTATAAAAATAGTCTAGTGTAAATCTTGCCAACTGTCATCGACCTTGCGAGTTTTTCTGAAATATGAGATGTATATTTCCTTCCAAAGTTGGCGCCAAAAATAATTAGGTATTTGGCATAAATAAATAACTTCGCGGAGTGCGATCCCAAAGTAAGAATTAACCTCCCTCTCCCGAACATCTGTACGCTATTTCCCGAACCTCGAAGAAAGCCCAGCAACAGCCGAATCCCGAAGATATCATCCCTTCTCCATCCCGAAGAACATCGCCTGTTGGGAAGGGGTAGAGGGACCAAGAGAGTTGAGAATCACATAGCAATATGGGGTCGAAAACTTTGTACTCATTCACCTGTTAATAATCACTTTAATGATTCTTTAATAGCATAACTAGTTGAAAACACGTCTTTTGAACGTAAAAAACGTGTTTTGAACGTTTTTTGAACTAGTTGTGCTACTAGAGATAATCCCAACTTTAGTAATTAATCCTGATAAAAACCATTTGTATTCAAATTCCTCCTGGGAAAGATGCAATAGTTTTTTGAGACGAACCATGGTCGAAAATGTCACTATTGCTCCAAAATGATTATTAACAGACACATGACGACGAACGTTTTCAACCCCATACTGCTGTGTGTTATTCTGAACCGTTTTTGGTTTCCTCTACCATCCTTTTAAATATTGCCGGATATTTTCGGAGCAACCTAGGATCAAACCTAAGACCTTGAGTGTGATAGATTTGCCAGACGTAACACAACCAGATCGTGAATAGATTCAATCCAATGTTTTAAACTCACTTGCATTTTGGTTGTTGGGGTAGTAAATAAAGAACACCAAAGGGTAAAGGTGGCTTCCTTAAGCTATGGTAGTTGGTGCATAGTAACAAGAGGGCACTACAGATGGCTATCAAGATGAAAGGAACTCTGACTTTATTTCCTCACGCTAATTTGATAGCATGAAAATTTTCTGTATTATCATTGCATTTTTAATACCTCGGCAACGAAAACTGAAGTGAGTTCCATCCTTTAGACCTTGACCATAGTAGCACAACTAGTGCAGTAATCATTCAAAATACATTTTCTGAAAGTCAAGAAACCTCTTTTGAACAGGGCCGAATTTAGGAGAGGACAACCGGGGCCTTCACAAGAGAAGGGTTCCCACAATAGACATTTTGACATAAAATTTCCTAACGAATACCGAATGATGTACAAAATATTGAAAGAATTTGATTTGTTCAGCAATAAATTACTCAACTACTTGTAATTGTATAAAATAATTGTTATATTATACGTATAATATTATAATACGTTTACTACATATACAGGGTATCCCAAAAATAGTGCCCAAACTTTGCACAGCCAGATTTCTCGTTGGGAGTGCATAAAAAGTACTCAAAGAACCATAACTGTACAGCCCGTAGTTTTCAAGAAAAGTGCGTGAAAAAAGCAGAAACGTGTCATTTCCGGTGCACGAAAAGAGCCTTTATTGGAATCCTGAAAATAGTTCTTTTTTTTGCATATGCTTTCATAAAATGATGCTCAACATGTCCACTTTGCATATCGAAGCTTGCAAGCGTGCACAGTGTAATAGCCAACTGCTTATGTTCCATCAATCTGGTACCCACATAAATACACCAGCACGAAGGGGAGGGACTGAATCACTGTTTGCTGTAATTAGGATTCGATAGATCAATTCTTTCAAACGTTTTCATTGAAATAAATCCATAGGTGCCAGATCTAATGATTGTAGCAGCCTTAACACCGAGTCCCGCATATGTAATCCAGTGTCCAATTTAATGTTTCTAGTTGTTTTTCCTCGCACCGGATGTGACGTCATATTTTGTTTTTCCTATTTTTCTCTAAAACTATGGATCGTACAGGTACAGTTCTCTAGACAATTTTTATGTACTTATGTTATGGAATCTGGATAGGAAGAGTTTGGGCGCTATTTTTGGGACATCCTGTATAATAATATAGTATGCGTTCTATAATGTTATAAGTTGAAAGAAAAAGTTGCTTGAAAAATAGCGTCATGACCTGTATCACTAAAGTAGTCAGATGCAAAGCATCTGCTTTTTGCACACATTTCGCATACTATTGGAAGGCAGCATCATCGTTTGCGAGCCATATCGACTTTACATTAAGAGTGCAACACCAGACAAGAAGTAGACATTATTTCTGTGTAATTAAAATGTCTCTCCACGGGAATCGAACCGTGGACCTCTAGGCTATGCGTTAATGGCGAACCCACTTCATCACACGGGTCGTCGAAAAAATTGTTAACTTGTTTGAGAAATAATTAGGGGACAGGGCCATCACTCCTTTGTTATCCCAGGGCCTCCACACCTCTAAATCGGGAATTGGTTGTGAACTTTTTTAACTGGTTGTGCTACTAGGGGAATGTGATATGTTCAGAAATTGTACCAGTCAACCGAAAAGTGGGACAAACGTACCCTGTTGCCGGCCCACAAAAACCGAAGAATAGCTTATCACGGCAGCGATCGCAAGTCTGCCGAAGTTTCCTTTTTGAATTTTATTTCTAAAATTGAAACACTCATTTCATCGATTTTCAGAAACTCACTAGAGAATGCTTTAAGGGTATTAAAATGTAGATAAAATTTATAAATTTTAAAATTTAATCGAACTGCTTTAACTGTAAAAAAATATCTGATGTTGACAACGCATGACTTCCTTGCACGCCTATTAAATAAAAATTATTTTCGGCGCACTTCATCTAAACTTATTTTGTTTGAAAGCGATGAAATACTGCAGTAATAGTAAGGTTTAGCGATTTCTAACCAAATATTTTCGATATCGTCAAGCTGGGTTCAGTTTGAAAGATTTCCTTCTGACACTTAATTTGGCAATATTTCACTAAAAGCCGACTAGCTTGAGATAGTTTGAGAGATTTTGGGGATAACCAAAGAAGTCATTGACCATAGACTTTCAATGAATTGAATGTATCCATACACCTTAATGTATTTAAATTCATTTGGCTGACCCTGTACATAAATTCCACAGTCGATTACAATCAAAAAAGAGTTGCATATTTAGATGTTACAATAGTTCTAAATACAAAATTTCAAAATTCTACGGTTAAAAACTATAGAGTTATGCGAAATACGAAATAATTTTTGGAGCCAAACTTTTGTGATATTCGTTGTGCAATCTTACTTTCACTTTTTTTACTCTGTTCAAAGAAAACTTTACAAATATTTATTAATTTTACTTAACTTTACAAATTTCATTAATTTTACTAATATTTATGAATTTTATTTAACATAATTAGTAAGTAAGTTTAATAAAATTCTCCTTTAATGTTTAGAACATATATTTTTAATGATTCCCGGCTTATAATGGAAAACATACATTCACTCACAATAACCCTGAGTATATGCTTTTCCTAGAAATTCAACTTTTTTTTTTCTTTCTTTCGCGCTAAAGAAATGTCTAAAACCTTAAAATGAATACATATATTGTACATGCATTTATTTTTCTGGAATGAAATAAATAGATACTTTTATGGTATCTTTATGATATGAACGTTAAGGGGTTAAAGCGCCCCATACAGTCCCAGAATTCACCTGTGACTTTATCGGAACTGTTTTTAACTGGGACCATTTAGATTAAAAATTCCTCCTGCGTTTGAAGTCTATTCTATTACTACAAATTACCTTGCATTTTACCAGCAAAGCGTATTTAACCATGCCTGTAAAACTACTTTTTCCTTTGTGTTAGTTCCCGTGCTGGAAACGCGTTACTTCGCTCGTTCATATTTTCCCACTGCCTGTAAAACTACTTTTTCCTTCTTGATACTGCTTGTGCTGGAAACTTGCATTCCTGCGTTCGTGCATCGGGTTATTGTAACTTCAATCTTTTACACGCCAGTGTTCCCAATTGGGAACATCGAATTGCAAATTTATTGAAAAATGCAATTTTACCAATATCGACTTCAAAAAATTAGCAGATAAAGTTTAAAAGTTGACTGGATTTTTAAAAATAGAATTAGCAGTTCTATCATTAGTGAGGAAACTGGTTTAAAAAAAAAATCATGAAAATAGCCATTTTCAAAAATTGGAAGACCCTTCAGACTTAATTAATACCTTTACTTAAATTTAAAAATAAATCTTTCATTAATTCTTAATATTTCACTTATTTAAACTACCCATCAGTCCATTCAGTTTTTGAAACCAATGTAAAAATGTGGTCAGAAACGATCCGTGCTCCTAATTGGAAACACGGTGAAAATTTTACCAAAAAAATTTTTTTTCACCATTTAAATGACTAATATCATTTAACTAATGCATTAGAAGACACAATATGAAGAGAAAAAAAACTCGGCTCTTCGAGCCTCGTCAGGGGGAGATCCCCCTGAATCCCCCTAATTTTTTAGTTTCATTATTGCATATTAAAACGATATTCAATGACTTTGTCATATAATCGCTCATCTTTCGCGTATTTTGCCTGGTAACCCTATGTTGTAATTTTTATGAGTGTAACCTATTTATAGAAAAATACATGTGATGCATATTCTACAGCTTACGAAATATTGTAACAATAGATTAAAGCCGTTGTACTTAATAGTATACGTACATTAAGTACCTAATAATACTTAAATATGAATAAAAATACATGTGAAGCATATTCTACAGCTTACGAAATATTGTAACAATAGATTAAGGCTGTTGTGAACTAATAGTATTTAAGTACATGTAAAATTATGTCGCGTACTTTTATATCACATTTTTGTGACGCATTTTTCAATAAAGGATGTTGAGAGATAAAATGACATAGTCATTAACTAATTTAAAATATGCCTGGATCTCAGTGCGGCCTGTAAAAGGTTAAGCTATTACTGGCTAGATAAATGTTTTAATTAGCAATGATATTACACTTTCTACACAGTGAACACAAAACGGATAGTATATTTTACATTGATTAGAAAAAATGAAAACAAACAGGGATTTTTTTACAAATTTTAATATACTGTACTAGTTGATACTAATCTTTATAAATATGCATCAATGTATCAATGATAAAAGGCCCCCCCCCGCCCCGAAAAAAAAAATCTAAACCACTTTTATATTTTAAAGTAGAAGTCAAAGCCCGTTGTGGAATCAATTATATCGGGCGGTAGAAAAGCATGTGGGGAAAATACGTCTACACTCAGTGCATTTCAACTTCGTCCACTTAAAATAAATAACTTCATTTTAGTTTTTATTATACACCCAAATAGAATTTCATGCTCTTCTGGAAACACGCGGAAACTTTTCGCATTGGAACGATTTCGTTTTGTGTAAGCAGGCCCGCTTAGATCAATGCTTCATGCAGACGAAAATTTTAATAAAACAAATTAAACCGTGTAATCTTTAAAAATTGTTTAAAGCGAATTGGAATCTCAACTTCTTCGCTCTTCAAAGCCTGATGACTGTGACTCCAATAGGACGTCATGTCAATTGCGACAGCTCATTTTGTAACGCAAATGATCCACTTCTTTTACTCTCGGAAGTAAAATGGAACTGAAAATAGCAAAAAATCGCTTTAAAAAAAAAACGGTTGGGTTTTCAGATTTTTAAAGTAGCACAGATTGTTTTCTATATGTTATACATAATTATAAAAATATTCAAGCGGATCGTACAGACGGCGTAAATGGCACTAGGCTTTTTGTGCTTAAATTTTTAATCTTTTTGGAGTAATGGCGGTAAAAGTTTTTCTTGAAATGATTGTCCGGAATTGTTAGAATCGGTGAGTCAGGGATCAGCGTAACTATATAGAAGGATAAACGAGTTTGAAAATTAATTTTAATACCTTTTTTAAGTGTTTTTCTTTAACAAATCTGTTCATATTTGTTTCAGCCTGTCCCGTGCTGCACTGTGACATCGCAAAATGTTTGTGTACTGGCTGATTACAGGACGTGTATGTTCGCAAAGTCAAATTGTGATAGTTTGTTACGTAGTAGTGACTCAGCTGGCGTTTCTGCAGTGTCACTCTTAAATTTCTCTTTGTCACAGTGTGACTCTTGCCGTGACTGCGTATTAATTACAATGCGGAATCATTCTGCAACGTCGCAGGTTTGACGAAAAAAACGTCACAGATAGCATGCATTTGCTTAACGTTTAATGTAGGACATATATGAGGAAATATGACGTCGTCATAATGTCACTGTCCATGTGATTGCTCTATGGGTTTGTACTTACATGAAATGTAGGATGAATTCTTCCGTGCTAAACTATATTTTATTGCGTGCTAAACTATATTTTATGTCAATAATATTCGTGCTAAACTATATTTTATATCAATAATTACACGGAAGTATACGGTTAGTGCGGTGGCTGGCAAAATAGCGACATGAAACGTGATCTTACAGGGCAGAGACCAAAGCATGAAGTGTGAGTGAAAAAGGTCTGAGAACCCAAATCCAACCTGGCGATAGAGCAGAGCGCTAAAAGGGACTTGTCGCCAAATAAATCGCCAGATTGTAAAAATGAAAAGAAACGTTGGGCCTTACATACGTATGCTAAAATTTAAATGTGAGACGCCACAGGGGGTGGATCAATAGAGATAAAATGTAATCTATGCAAAATTATTAAAGCCCCGTGGGAACGAAGAAAATATAATGAATTCTCAAACAAATGGCACCAACAAACTGTATTGCAAATGCTAAACTAAAATAATTAACCAAAATAATTTAAGAAACAGTGAAATAGCAATATAGATAGATGGGAGTTTTAAAAATGGCAAAGAGTATTAAATTTAGAATAGGTGAAGGGAAAACAGTAGTAATTATATATGTGTGAATTAACTGAAAGAAAATTAATTATAAATATGTGATTAACTGCATCACAGAGTGCGCTACGATACAATATGACACACTATTTCTCTACATAATCTCCCAGTCGTTGCAGACATTTGTCGGAACGTTCCACCAATCGTTCGATGCCTTGACGATAGAATATCGCTCCTTGGTTCCGGAGCCCGCTTAGAACAGCTGCCTGAACCTGGCCATCATTGGAAAGTTGTCTTCCACCCAAAAGCTCTTTGAGTTTCCCGAACACTGAAAGTCGCAGGGCGCCAGGTGAGGACTGTATGCTGGATGCTGCCAGACCTCCTATCCAAACCTGCGAACCAAATCCTGTGTTGAGCGTGCCTTCTGAGGTCTTGCATAGTCATGCAAGAGGACAATGCCTTTGCTTGAAGAGTTTTGCCCACAATAAACTTACTGTCTCGCTACTTCAATATTCGAGTAAGCTTCCAGTTTACGCTCCCTTTCCTTCTCGACTGCGCACCAATGGTTGTCACTATCCGAATGAAATTGCTACCGTTGGAAGCCATGGAACTGAACTATCGTTTGCACAAGCTTCGGTCTTGTTTCGCAATGTTGAAATCCGTGGAGGAACAAGTGTAACTTACTTTTTGAATGCCCCTTGTAAAATGATACCGATATTGGCTTTAGAGAGGCTTAAACCTTTATCTACTGAATCAAGAATTCCCGAGAATGCCACCTTGAATATATTTGCTTTCTCTTGTTATAGAGAGGCAATGAATGGTAAATACTGATTAATGTAAAAAAAAGAAATTACGAAAATATTAATAAGCATAATCTAATGACTAGTTTTGATGACTAGTTTGATGACTAGTTTTATAAACACTTAACGAGCCTTTTTCGAAAGAGCATAGGGCCCGCCAATCTGAAGGAGTCAAGTAATACTTTGAATGACACACTTTTAGAAAAGCTAGTCCTTTAATCATAAAACAGAAGTCTGAAAATTCACTAATGCTCTTTTTGGGAGAGGAGGGGGCACGACATGATTAGAAAGTGATCGGTGAGGCTTCTATTTAGAACAATCTACTCTAATAGAACATGCAATAGTGATGGAAGCTGATTGAATGAAGTATTTGGTAGTGATTTTTCAAAAGAATGTTTACAATATATAGAATAAAGTCAGTAGATAAAGAGTTTGGGTAAAGCAGGAGGGGGGGGGATAACCTTTGTAGCTCATCGATTTGAAATTTAAATTTTTTTCAGTTGAATGTGCAAAAATCTATATAAATAAAGCAATGTGTAAACTGTCCGATAGTTTGTCTGTCTGTCTGCTTCTCGCATAGCTCCGAAACGGGTGATCGTAGACCTACCAAATTTTGTACGGAAATTCTCCAAGACGGGTCTCGACACACCTCGAAGCGATTTTTTCGAAATTTGAATTAGAAAATGTTTTATTTTATGTTTTGTCCGATTTTTACCGATTTTTCTTGCGTAATACATAATAACGCCGGTAATTAAACTAGCAAGAAAACGATATTTACATCATCGTATAGAAGATAAATTTTTCTTTTAAAAACTGTTTGTTCGGACTGTGTAACATAATTTGCAGATTTTTGGGAATTTTTCAAATAAAAATAAATTTGACGCTGACTTTCGTAAAATATTTTTAAAACTGCTGCATCTTGAATTCTATCTGTCATAACTTTTTTATATTTTGGCAAAAGACGAAACACACAATTCGCCCACTTTTAAAAGAAGAACGGAGGAAAAATATAAATTAGGAGAATTTTTACGAATTTTTAAGTAAAGAAGGATTTTCATTTCAATAGCAGCTGCTTACAAATTTCGGTTTGATATAGTGCGGTTTGGTTGTCCTGGATACAGTAACAATGATTAAAATTGCCAGTTGAAAAAAATAAATAAAATTACTTTAAAATAACCGGGTTTTTGCATGCGAAATGTGCGTCATTTTGGTGACACGAGTTTAAAACCTCTTTCGAAACTCAATCAGAAAACGGATTCACAAGCAAAACATACGCAACGCATGAAATAATTCCATATTTTATTTTACGTTGCCAGAAAAAGAATTGAATGCTGTTTTTTCACCGGTGAATTATTCAGCATTATTTTCAATTGAGATTTTAAACGGGACACGTTTTCGAATCACAAGAAATATTTGCGGTGCTAAACAGGGCCAGATTATGACAAACAGGGACACCGGGCATTGATGAATTTGGGGCCTCCGTCTAAGAAATTTGTTTTTCATAAAATTTTGTTATAAAAAAGAATATTTCAGATTAACATTTCAAATTTGGGGCCATTTCGAGCCTGGGGCACTTTGCAAAGTCGCGATTTGCCCGTGAGATAATAGGGCCCTGGTGCTAAATACACCCATCTGACAAGAATTATGCATACAAATGTATGGAGAGCTGTTTTAGTGAAAACCATAAAGTGAAATGATTATCGTTTATACTAACGCGTAAATTATAAAAGTCACCAAAGAATAAAAGACTACATTCTTGGCAAATATCTAAGCCGCTTCTTTAAATTAAACATTAACGATTGAAAAACGAAAATATATTGTACTAGCTGAAGTACCCGTCCTTGACGGGTTAGTGAATGCAAATTTCCGAAAAGCAAGAACTTCCGTCAGCATTGTAGGAGTACACAGAATGGATGTAGTATGTTGCAAAGTAAAGAAAGCGAAGTTATAATTTTTATGTATTGTTAAAATATTACAGGTTACAGAGTCACTAAGTAATATCATTTCATTCGCTTTAGTCGTAATTATGGGATGCGCGAACGAATTTTTACGGATATTGAAATAATTTTCGCAAAATCTCAAAATCTAATCAACATTTTTGAAAAATTTGAAGCCTAGAATTTAAGTTGAGTGACAACCTATCATGTAACCCAATTTCGTTTCATTCCCTGCAGTCTTTATTTCGTGAGGCTTGAACAAAATTTCAGCATTCTAAAACGATTTTTGCAAAATCTCAAAATGTAATCAAAATATTTTAAAAATTCACCGCCTATAAATTAAAATTAGCAACTAACTATCATATCACTAAATTTCGTATCATTCGTATTAGTCGTTATTACGTGATGTTTGAGGAAATAGAAACGTATTTTGAGAGAATTTTCACATCTCAAAATCTAATAAAAATGTTTAAAAAATTGGACACCTATAGTTTATGTTGAGCAACCATCTATCATGTGACCCAATTTCATATCATTCGCTTTAGTCGTTATTACGTAATACGGGAACAAAAATTCACTCAGTTTTAAACGATTTTCGAAAATCTCGAAATCGGATCGATTTTTTAAAATTAGATGCTTATAGTTTAAGGTGAGTGACCACTTATCATTTCACCAAATATCATTTTTTCACCTTTGAAGTTATTACGTGATGTGCGAACACAAATTCACGCAGTTTGAAACGATTTTCGCAAAATCTGAAAATCTAATGAAAATTTTTAAAAATTCGACGCCTATGTTTTAAGTTGATTGACCACCTATCATGACACCCAATTTCATATCATTCGCTTCCGTCGTTTTTACGTGATGCTCGAACACAAATTTACGCAGTTTGACAGGATTTTCGCAAAATATCAAAATCCAATCAAGATTTTTTTAAAAATTGGACGCCTATGTTTTAAGTTGAGTGACCACCTATCATGGCACCCAATTTCATATCATTCGCTTCAGTCGTTTTTACGTGATGCTCGAACACAAATTTACGCAGTTTGACAGGATTTTCGCAAAATCTCAAAATCCAATCAAGATTTTTTTTAAATTCCACGCCTATGTTTTAAGTTGAGTGACCACCTATCATGACACCCAATTTCATATCATTCGCTTCAGCCGTTTTTACGTGATGCTTAAACAGAAAAGGCGTCACGGACAGAATGACAGAACGACAGAACGACAGAATGACACACAGACAAACTTTTTTTTGAGGGTCGCATCGGATTCCCGGGTGCTTGAAACGGATAGAAATCGCAAAATTTTTGAATTCCAAGAAATGTACAGACAAAAGTCTAATTTTATTTATATAGATTGGTATCAGTAAAAGATAGTATAAGTAATAATTAGTAGATATGCTAGGGCAATATTGATCAAAGCACAATATACCGCATTAATAAATTTTCGTGAAATTATTCGTTTCTACTCATTTTTCAACAGCCGTCTTACATCACAGCTAACTAAACATTAAATAATTCTAGTTAATATATCTCGCGGTAGTTTCAACAGAAAAGACTGTAACAGAACTTTGTTTTTCTTAGAGATTCTGTTTGGTCTCAAGTAGTTATGATCACATTTTGGGAAAATGTTCTCTTCTTCCCTTGCGAAGAGCGGGTACACAACCATTTAACTATAAAATAAAACGGTTCTCCGCATCATCTAGTATCTAAGGTGGTATAACGTAAATCTAAAAAAAGAGTATGATGTAGAAATGAGATATTTTGAAAGTTAGGAATTTTCGCTGCAAACCGTCACGCTTTTCTTTTTCTGATCGGGAATGACATCGACATAGTTTCTGTGTCATA
This sequence comes from Cheiracanthium punctorium, assembly GCA_038373885.1. NCBI lineage: Eukaryota > Metazoa > Arthropoda > Arachnida > Araneae > Cheiracanthiidae > Cheiracanthium > Cheiracanthium punctorium. The sequence continues at coordinate 575,278 of JAWZYV010015126.1, read as the reverse complement.
ATATTAACAATGGTCTCAAGTCAGTACTTATACTAACTTTACGAATAACTAATGAGTAACTTTACGCCAAGAGTCAAATCATTTTGCTTATTTTTAGATTTCAAATCACTGGAATCAATTCGAATTATAGATGTAAGAAAAAGTTTCGTTCCCTACCGTGCGGAGAATGGGTACACAGCTAGTATATAATAAATATACCGAAATTTAATTCATTTCCGTTTGATTTCATGTGAAAGTTTATTGACTAAAACGGGTTTTTCTTTAGTGTTCGATAAAACGAGTATTTTTATTTTTGTATCACTCGAAAATATGTCTCTAGCATATGAAAGTGTTATTGATGTGTAAAACACTATTAAGTGTTGCAATAACCAATAGTCTGCGATTCTCGAAGGATTAATTACAGATTTGTGTTGAAATATTAATTTAAATATCACAAACTTTTGAGAAATTTAAAAAAAAAGTTTCTTTACTTAATAGACGCTTTAAATATTTTTTATCTCAGTGCATTTGTGTAACTGTAAACTTCGCACTTTTATATTTTATAGTAAATTAAACAACATTTTTGATAACTAGTTAGATTTATTTTGTCAATTTTCTTTCTTTGTCAGCGAAATAGCGTAAAGATGAAAAAATTAAACTGCGCTGTAATCGTTCGTGTAAAAAAAAATCATTCAATTATTCCTTCAAAGAAAGTTTTGAAAACAGTTTGCAAAATCGAGGCGCATGCGCCAAACTTCGCGCAGAGGGAGATATCTAGTTCCGCATTGAAAACTGGTGCCGAATTATTATTTTGAGACAGATTAAGCACATTTTGAAAGACATCTTTCCCAGAAATATTTTATTTCTTATAATTTATGAAGCTACGTCAAAAGGAGCCATTTGTACATTCCGAAATACAGGGTGACTATAAAAGAATGTCACACTTTCAATGGTATATGATAACAGTTCATTTTAGACCATGTTCAACAAATCATACATCTAACTGAAGGAAAACTAACCTAGTTTTTCTTACAGATGTTCAATAAGTGCACCTTTAGCTACACGGAACACTTCCAACCTATAGTCCAAATCTTCCTGCACACTTTAGTTGAAATGTCCGGTATAATGGAAGAAACAGCCTCTTCAATTCTGTGCCCCAACTCTGTCAAATAATTAGGCACGATCTTTTATAAAGTGCACGTTGAACTGAAATAACCGATCGACATTTAGCAAATTGCAGAACGCAAAACGCTTTGTGATCAGGAGTCGAGAATTCGTGTATGTGGCGGCGCAAGCGAGAAAACAACAAAACAGTACTCGCGTATGAGCTTATCTAAAATTATTTGCCTTACTCGTTAACTGTGACCAACAGTCTACCATGCTCACGATGCTATTGAAATTTATAGCTTGGACATTCTTTTATGGACATACTGTACATTGACATTTAAAAAATCGCGAAATGGCTCGCGAACCATTTCTCAACCTCTACGAAATATCTCAAAAATCGATTCTACAATCCTCTTCCTCAGATAGCTCGAATTCCATACTCACACGTTATTATTTTTGCGCCCATAAAAACTAAAGCCAAATTCATATTTTGCAACTGTATCCCTGAATGTAAGAAAGTGCAAGAGAGGTACTTGAATTGTATGACGTATCTGAAGTCGTTGTTGTGTGTGATTAAGGCAAACCTGCGCGAGGGGTATCTGCCTAAGATGAGGGATGCCTTGGTAGGAGGACTTTCTAAGGGGTTCTAAAGCGTATTCACGTTACATCTGGAGAAAACCTACCAAAACTCCAGACCGTTAGATTGACGACCGCGCGATGGGACCCTCACATTTCGGCCGTCTACCATTTTCAGTGATATAACCACTGTGCCATGGTGAGGCCCGTGTCTGAAGTCATCTGACACGTCAGATGACTTCAGATACGTCATCTGACATGGATGTGATATCTGACATGTGTTAGCATGTCAGATGATACGTCATATAACATGTTCATGTGCCAATTTTTTTCATAGATAAAAATTGGCACATGATATGCAAACGGCTGGCCATCCCTCTCCTAGAAAGTGCGTATATTTTTATGGATATCATTTAAAAGTAAGAAATAATGCTTTAATGATAATTTCTTGTTAATGTTGACCTGAACTGAATTTATTTATATGGTAGCTCTAAGTAGCTGAAGGCATAATGAGTGCTATATTAGTGAGTTTTTTCATATATAATAATTATTTTATTTATAAAATTCATCATGCAGGGTAGCCGACGGCAACCCCTTTTACACCCAATCCCCCATCCTCCAATCAAAAACACTCGTCATTTTGGGATAATGTAAAATGAAATTATCATAAAATATCTAATTTAAAATCTTTATTTTTGAAAAGCTTTTATTTCAACACACAACAATGGTGTAAACATGCAAAAAAACAGAAACAATAAGCATATCTGCAACAAAACATTTATTGTTGACAGCTCTTTGTCCAATTATTCCAGAAACCTGGATTTATAACAAAAGACATATATTGTAACAATACAAGGACAAAGATCGATAAATTTATGGTACGATTTTGTTAAATATAAGTTTGTAGATGGAACCATTCGGCAGTTTAGGATATGAATTTTTCAATTTAAAATAATCTAACCTTAGCAAACCGGTGATTTCAAACCAAATGCAACATATTGTATGTAATTTTGTAAAATTTTATCAAGTATCAGAAGTTTAAAATGATACTATACTGCGAAATATCTCAGATAAAAGGTTTTCTAAGACTAGTTTAACATTTAAGTCTTTAAAAACCGACTGTATTTATGATATTTTAAAGAGCATTTTATTTAAATTCATCCATTAATTTTGAGTCATTTTAAACTTTTCTGAAAATAATGGCATGTATGAAGACGAACTATTACGCACCACATTGCCAACGAACAGAATTTTGCTGAAGAAAAATTTAGCTGTTCCTGAAATAAACAGGAATGAACGGGGCATTCTTGATAGAGTGCGCTAGGTTCCCGAAAGCAGAAGAATTCGTCTAGAGAATGAGAATTCATGCTTGGTTTCGCCCACACCTTCTCTTTCTGAGGTATATGCATCTCGAATATACATACAACTCCAGACCGGGATGCAAGTAACATACTGGATCCAGTGCCCAGGGCGCCCGACAACATAAGAATTGAGAAGCAGACGAACAAGAGTAGAAACCGAAGAAAGACAGAAGAGAGAAGATCCCCACAGAAGATTGTACACTGCTAGGCCCGACTAATTCTGGAGGTAACTATAATTTTTTTTCACCCTCTCTGCAAGTCTAACATTCTCTGAAATGCTTTTTCAAGTGTTTAGTATTTCATAGGCATGTTTGGCATCTTTTTCCCCCCCTTCTCTTTGACAGGTATATGCATCTAAGATACATATAACTCCAGACCGGGCTGCAAGTAACATACTGGATCCAGTGCCCAGGGCGCCCAACAACATAAGAATTGAGAAGCAGACGAACAAGAGAAGAAACCGAAGAATGACTGAAGAAGAGAGAAGATCCCGACAGAAGATGGTTCACTGCTAGGTCCGACTAATTCTGGAGGTAACTATAATTTTTTATTTGTCTCTCTCTCTCTCACTCTGTATGTCTAACATTCTCTGAAATTATTTTTCAAGACTTTAGTATTTCATATGCATGTTTGGCATCTTTTTTCCGCCTTCTCTTTGTCAGGTATATGCATCTCGAAGATGCATATAACTCCAAACCGGGCTGTAAGTAATATACTGGATCCAGTGCCCGGGGCGCCCGACGACAGAATAATTGAGAAGCAGATGAACAAGAGAAGAAACCGAAGAATGACAGAATAAGAGAGACGATCCCGATAGAAGATGGTTCACTGCTAGGCCCGACTAATTCAGGAGGTAGCTATAATTTTTTATTTCTCTCTCTCTCTCTCTCTGTATGTCTAACATTCTCTGAAATGATTTTTCAAGTGTTTAGTAATTCATATGCATGTTTGGCATCTTTTCTCCCCCCTTCACTTTGACAGGTGTATGCATCTCGAAGATACATATAACTCCAGACCGGGCTGCAAGTAATATACTGGATCCAGTGCCCGGGGCTCCCGACAACATAAGAATTGAGAAGCAGACGAACAAGAGTAGAAACCGAAGAATGACAGAAGAAGAGAGAAGATCCAGACAGAAGATTGTACACTGCTAGGCCCGACTAATTCTGGAGGTAAATATAATTTTTTTTCACCTTCTCTACAAGTCTAACATTCTCTGAAATGATTTTTCAAGTGTTTTGTATTTCATATGCATGTTTGGCATCTTTCCCCCCCCTTCTCTTTGACAGGTATATGCATCTCGAAGATACAACTCCAAACCGGGCTGCAAGTAATACACTGGATCCAGTGCCCGGGGCTCCCGACAACATAAGAATTTAGAAGCAGACGAAAAAGAGTAGAAACCGAAGAATGACAGAAGAAGAGAGAAGATCCCGACAGAAGATTGTACACTGCTAGGCCCGACTAATTCTGGAGGTAACTATAATTTTTATTTCACCTTCTCTACAGGTCTAACATTCCCTGAAATGATTTTTCAAGTGTTTTGTATTAGATATGCATGTTTGGCTTCTTTTTCCCCCACCTTCTCTTTGACAGGTATATGCATCTCTTATACGAAGTCGTAGATACGGAGTCTCTTATACGGAGTCGAAGATACATATAACTCCAGACCGGGCTGCAAGTAATATACTGGAAATGATTTTTCAAGTGTTTTGTATTTCATATGCATTTTTGGAATCTTTTTCCCCCCCTTCTCTTTGACAGGTATATGCATCTCTTATACGAAGTCGAAGATACGTAGTCTCTTATTCGGAGTCAATGATACATATAACTCCAGACCGGGCTGCAAGTAATATACTGGATCCAGTGCCCGGAGCTCCCGACAACATAAGAATTGAGAAGCAGACGAACAAGAGTAGAAACCGAAGAATGACAGAAGAAGAGAGAAGATTGTACACTGCTAGGCCCGACTAATTCTGGAGGTAACTATAATTTTTTTACACCTTCTCTGCAAGTCTAACATTCTCTGAAATGATTTTTCAAGTGTTTAGTATTTCATACGCATGTTTGGCATATTTTCCCCCCCTTCTCTTTGACAGGTATATGCATCTCGAAGATACATATAACTCCAGACCGGGCTGTAAGTAATGTACTGGATCCAGTGACCGGGGCGCACGACGACAGAATAATTGAGAAGTTGAGAAGCAGATGAACAAGAGAAGAAACCGATGAATGACTAAAAAAGAGAGAAGATCCCATCAGAAGATGGTTCACTGCTAGGTCCGACTAATTCTGGAGGTAACTATAATTTTTTATTTCTCTCTCTCTCTCTCTCTGTATGTCTAACATTCTCTGAAATGATTTTTCAAGTGTTTAGTAATTCATATGCATGTTTGGCATCTTTCCCCCCCCCCTTCTCTTTGACAGGTATATGCATCTCGAAGATACATATAACTCCAGACCGGGCTGTAAGTAATATACTGGATCCAGTGCCCGGGGCGCCCGAAGGCAGAAGAATCGAGATGCAGAAGAACAAGAGTAGAAACTGAAGAATGACAGAAGAAGAGAGAAGATCCCGACAGAATATGGTTCACTGCTAGGCCCGACTAATTTTTGAGGTAACTGTAATTTTTTTACCCCTCTCTGTAAGTCCAACATTCTCTGAAATGATTTTTCAAGTGTTCAGTATTTGATATGCAGTTTTGAGATCTTTTTCCCCCCCTTCTCTTTGTCAGGTATATGCATCTCGAAGATACATATAACTTCAGACCGGTCTATAAGTAATATACTGGATCCAGAGCCCGACGACAGAATAATTGTGAAGCAGATCTACAAGAGTAGAAACCGAAGAATGACAGAAGAAGAGAGAAGATCCCGACAAATGATGGTTCACTGCTAGGCCCGACTAATTCTTGAGGTGACTATTATTTTTTTACCCCTCTCTGTAAGTCTAACATTCTCTGATATGATTTTTCATGTGTTTAGTATTTCATATGCATATTTGGCATCTTTCGCCCCCCCCTTCTCTTTCGCATCTCGAAGATACATATAACGCCAGACCGGGCTGTAAGTAATATACTGGATCCAGTGCCCGGGGCGCCCGACGACAGAATAATTGAGAAGCAGATGAACAAGAGAAGAAACCGAATAATGACAGAAGCGAGAAGATCCCGACAGAAGATGGTTCACTGCTAGACCCGACTAATTCTGGAGGTAACTATAATTTTTTATTTCTCTCTGTCTCTCTCTGTATGTCTAACATTCTCTGAAATGATTTTTCAAGTGTTTAGTATTTCATATGCATGTTTGGCATCTTTTTTCCCCCCTTCTCTTTCTCAGGTATATGCATGTCGAAGATACATATAACTCCAGACCGGGCTGCAAGTAATATACTGGATCCAGTGCCCGGGGCTCCCGACAACATAAGAATTGAGAAGCAGACGAACAAGAGTAGAAACCGAAGAATGACAGAAGAAGAGAGAATATCCCGACAGAAGATTGTACACTGCTAGGCCCGACTAATTCTGGAGGTAACTATAATTTTTATTTCACCTTCTCTACAAGTCTAACATTCTCTGAAATGATTTTTCAAGTGTTTTGTATTTCATATGCATGTTTGGCATCTTTTTCCCCCCCCTTCTCTTTGACAGGTATATGCATCTCGAATATACATATAACTCCAGACCGGGCTGTAAGTAATATACTGGATCCAGTACCCGGAGCGCCCGACGACAGAATAATTGAGAAGCAGATCAACAAGAGAAGAAACCGAAGAGAAGAAATGAGAAGATCCCAACAGAAGATGGTTCACTGCTAGGCCCGACTAATTCTGGAGGTAACTATAATTTTTTATTTCTCTCTATCTCTCTCTGTATGTGTAACATTCTCTGAAATGATTTTTGAAGTGTTTAGTATTTCATATTTATGTTTGGCATCTTTTTCCCCCCTTCTCTTTCTCAGGTATATGCATCTCGAAGATACATATAACTCCAGACCGGGCTGTAAGTAATATACTGTATCCAGTGCCCGGGGCGCCTGACGACAGAATAATATAGAAGCAGATAAACAAGAGAAGAAACCGAAGAATGACAGAATAAGAGAGAAGATCCCGACAGAAGATGGTTCACTGCTAGGTGTGACTAATTCTGGAGGTAACTATAATTTTTTATTTCTCTCTCTGTAAGTCTAACATTCTCTGAAATGATTTTTCAAGTGTTTAGTATTTCATATGCATGTTTGGCATCTTTTCCCCCCCTTCTCTTTGACAGGTATATGCATCTCGAAGATACATATAACTCCAGATCGGGCTGCAAGTAATATACTGGATCCAGTGCCCGGGGCGCCCGACGGCAGAAGAATCGAGATGCAGACGAACAAGAGTAGAAACTGAAGAATGACAGAAGAAGAGAGAAGATCCCGACTAATTCTTGAGGTGACTATTATTTTTTTACCCCTCTCTGTAAGTCTAACATTCTCTGATATGATTTTTCATGTGTTTAGTATTTCATATGCATATTTGGCATCTTTCCCCCCCCCCCTTCTCTTTCACAGATTTATGTAAAGAAGGTTATTTGGTTGGGCTGATTTAAAATCAAAGACTGCGTTGTGATACATGATAATCCAGGTTCGATGCACTTATGTTGCAATAAAATAAAAAGACGTTAAATACTGAAAAACTATTTTATTAAACATATACTATTGAAATATTATTATAACGGGCCGTGGTGGCTCAGCGAAAATAAAAATACGTCCTATATGGACAGTTAAATTAAGGTGGAATAATTTAAAAATTACGCCAGCACAGAATTACACATTGGCGAGAACAATAACTTGGCTGACATTAATAGCGCCAATTCCAGAGCAACCCTAACAGTTAATCCAATAAAATTACAATGACGTAATCGCGAGCAAATAATTTTAAAGTCGTCGCAGGGGAACAACTAAATAACTTACGCCAGCAGGATGCCAAGAGGAAACTCAAAAAGGCCGTTGATTTTGGAAACGGACGTAATATAATCTATTTTTAGCACACCGGTCTGAAGAGACGCAGAACAAAAAGAATTGTGCATACAGGGAAAAGTAAATATACAGATTTAAAAGCCGAAATGGCAGAAAATGAAAACAAAACTGATTTAGAATTCTTGAATTTGGATAGATTACATTAAAGAAAGCCAAAGTAAATGATTTTTAAATTACATATGTGATCTTCATCATAGTATATGCATCTCGAAGATACATATAACTCCAGACCGGGCTGTAAGTATTATACTGGATCCAGTGCCCGGAGCGCCCGACGACAGAATAATTGAGAAGCAGATCAACAAGAGAAGAAACCGAAGAGAAGAAATGAGAAGATCCCGACAGAAGATGGTTCACTGCTAGGCCCGACTTATTCTGGAGGTAACTATAATTTTTTATTTATCTCTCTCTCTCTCTCTGTATGTCTAACATTCTCTGAAATGATTTTTCAAATGTTTAGTATTTCATATGCATTTTTGTCATCTTTCCCCACCCCCCTACCTCTTTGACAGGTATATGCATCTCGAAGATACATATAACTTCAGACCGGGCTGCAAGTAATATACTGGATCCAGTGCCCGGGGCTCCCGACAACATAAGAATTGAGAAGCAGACGAACAAGAGTAGAAACCGAAGAATGACAGAAGAAGAGAGAAGATCCCGACTGAAGATTGTACACTGCTAGGCCCGACTAATTCTGGAGGTAACTATAATTTTTTTTCACCTTCTCTACAAGTCTAACATTCTCTGAAATGATTTTTCAAGTGTTTAGTATTTCATACGCATGTTTGGCATCTTTTCCCCCCCTTCTTTTTGACAGGTATATGCATCTCGAAGATACATATAACTCCAGACCGGGCTGTAAGTAATATACTGGATCCAGTACCCGGAGCGCCCGACGACAGAATAATTGAGAAGCAGATCAACAAGAGAAGAAACCGAAGAGAAGAAATGAGAAGATCCCGACAGAAGATGGTTCACTGTTAGGCCCGACTAATTCTGGAGGTAACTATAATTTTTTTACCCCTCTCTGTAAGTCTAATCTTATCTGATATGATTTTTCAAGTGTTTAGTATTTCATATTTATGTTTGGCATCTTTTTTCCCCCTTCTCTTTCTCAGGTATATGCATCTCGAAGATGCATGTAACTCCAGACCGGGCTGTAAGTAATATACTGGATCCAGTGCCCGGGGCAGAAGAATCGAGATGCGGACGAACAAGAGTAGAAACCGAAGAATGACAGAAGAAGAGAGAAGATCCCGACAGAAGATGGTTCACTGCTAGGCCCGACTAATTCTGGAGGTAACTATAATTTTCTATTTCTTTCTGTCTCTCTCTCTATGTCTAACATTCTCTGAAATGATTTTTCAAGTGTTTAGTATTTCATATGCATGTTTGGCATCTTTTCCCCCCCCTTGTCTTTCTCAGGTATATGCATATCGATGATACATATAACTCCAGACCGGGCTGTAAGTAATATGCTGTATCCAGTGACCGGGGCGCACGACGACAGAATAATTGAGAAGTTAAGAAGCAGATGAACAAGAGAAGAAACCGAAGAATGACTGAAGAAGAGAGAAGATCCCGACAGAAGATGGTTCACTGCTGGGTCCGACTAATTCTGGAGGTAACTATAATTTTTTATTTCTCTCTCTCTCTCTCTCTGTATGTCTACCATTCTCTGAAATGATTTTTCAAGTGTTTAGTATTTCATATGCATGTTTGGAATCTTTATCCCCCCTTCTCTTTGACAGGTATATGCATCTCGAAGATACATGTAACTCAAGACCGGGCTGTAAGTAATATACTGGATCCAGTGCCCGGGGCGCCCGACGGCAGAAGAATCGAGATGCGGACGAACAAAAGTAGAAACCGAAGAATGACAGAAGAAGAGAGAAGATCCCGACAGAAGATGGTTCACTGCTAGGCCCGACTAATTCTGGAGGTAACTATAATTTTTTATTTCTCTCTCTCTCTCTCTCTGTATGTCTAACATTCTCTGAAATGATTTTTCAAGTGTTTAGTATTTCATATGCATGTTTGGCATCATTTTTCCCCCTTCTCTTTCTCAGGTATATGCATCTCGAAGATACATGTAACTCAAGACCGGGCTGTAAGTAATATACTGGATCCAGTGACCGGGGCGCGCGACGACAGAATAATTGAGAAGTTGAGAAGCAGATGAAAAGGGAAGAAACCGAAGAATGACTGAAGAAGAGAGAAGATCCAGACAGAAGATGGTTCACTGCTAGGTCCGACTAATTCTGGAGGTAACTATAATTTTTTATTTGTCTCTCTCTCTCTCTCTGTATGTCTAACATTCTCTGAAATGATTTTTCAAGTGTTTAGTATTTCATATTTGTATTTGGCATCTTTTTTTCCCCCTTCTCTTTCTCAGGTATATGCATCTGGAAGATACATGTAACTCCAGACCTGGGATTAAGTAATATACTGGATCCAGTTCCCGGGGCGCCTGACGACAGAATAATTGAGAAGCAGATCAACAAGAGAAGAAACCGAAGAATGACAGAATAAGAGAGAAGATCCCGACAGAAGATGGTTCACTGCTAGGCCCGACTAATTCTGGAGGTAACTATAACTTTTTATTTCTCTCTGTCTCTCTCTCTGTATGTCTAACATTCTCTGAAATGATTTTTCAAGTGTTTAGTATTTCATATGCATGTTTGGCATCTTTTTTTCCCCCTTCTCTTTCTCAGGTATATGCATATCGAATATAACTCCAGACCGGGCTGTAAGTAATATACTGTATCCAGTGACCGAGGTGCACGACGACAGAATAATTGAGAAGTTGAGAAGCAGATGAACAATAGAAGAAACCGAAGAATGACTGAAGAAGAGAGAAGATACCGACAGAAGATGGTTCACTGCTAGGTCTTACTAATTCTGGAGGTAACTATAATTTTTTATTTCTCTCTCTCTCTCTCTTTATGTCTAACATTCTCTGAAATGATTTTTCAAGTGTTTACTATTTCATATTTATGTTTGGGCATCTTTTTCCCCCCTTCTCTTTGTCAGGTATATGCATCTCGAAGATACATATAACTCCAGACCGGGCTGCAAATGTTATATTCTGGATCCAGTGCCCGGTGCGCCGGACTATAGAAGAATTCAGAAGAGATAAAGAAGAGAAGAAACCGAAAAATGACAGAAGAAGAAAAAAGAAACCGAAGATTGTTCACTGCTAGGTCCGACTAATTCTGCAGGTAACTATATATTTTTTTTCTCTCTGTGTGTGTGATCCATCGCGCGGGCCTCCCGACGCCAGAAGAATATAGAAACTGATGAACAAGAGAAGAAACCGAAGAATGACAGAAGAAGAGAGGCTCCGACCTCTGTTTGCAGTCACTGTAACTCATATTTCGAAATTTCTGAGTAAAATTTGTTAATGGACATAACGTTTGCTGAATTCTTCTCTGGATTTTTCTTTTTGAGATTTTTAATGTGGGATTCAATGTTATATCTTCTGAATATCTTGCATAAAAAATATAAAATAAAAAATGGAACAAATATTTTGGGTCAGAAAAGAAATTAAGAGTGAAATAGGTTAATCTAAGAAAACATTTTATCAATCAAAACAAAACCTTCCGTGTTGGCTTTATCAAGGAACTATTAATTTCTTTTGGATTAAATAAATTAGATAGTTGCTTGGTTATTTGTGGTTAAGGCAAAGCTGTGCGAGCGCTATCTGCCTTAGTGTGTGATGCCTTAATCGGAGGACAAAGTAAATTAGAAAGTAGCTACTGATGATTGTAGAAACTAACTGAATGAAGGTATACTTCACACATAAAATATTTTGCCTGTTAATTTTATTATCACATACGTCTTTAATAGTGGAAGTTACACTTCCACCATTACCCACTTATTAAAGTTACACTTTAATAAGTGGGCCTTAAATCATATCAAAAGACAGAAGCTTTAACTATACTATTGACATCTTGGTCGAACGTACCTTCACTCAGTTAGATATTTCCATCTTAACGTCGTAATCACAAGAAAAGTGCTGAATTAGAAAGTAGCTACTGATGATTGTAGAAACTAACTGAATGAAGGTATACTTCACACATAAAATATTTTGCCTGTTAATTTTATTATCACATACGTCTTTAATAGTGGAAGTTACACTTCCACCATTACCCACTTATTAAAGTTACACTTTAATAAGTGGGCCTTAAATCATATCAAAAGACAGAAGCTTTAACTATACTATTGACATCTTGGTCGAACGTACCTTCACTCAGTTAGATATTTCCATCTTAACGTCGTAATCACAAGAAAAGTGCTGAGAAGTTACAATCTATAGAAATGCATGCCCACTTGACAGGAAAAATGGGTTCAATTAAGATATAATGATTCGATTTCTGGGATGTTTTAGCACTGACTTAATGGGCTTCGAATTCTGGGAGTTTCATTCGTTTATCACTACAGATTCACTTAGATTCACTTAGATTCACTTAGCTTTTACTACACTGGTGTTGGTCGAAAAATCATGTATGCAAAATTAAATCATTTAGTTTTTATTGAGAAACCGTGTTTCTAGTACAGTAACTCAAAACATTTTGCCTACTCATTTTTGCACATATTTTGCCAAGCAGCATTAATAGTAGAAATGAAATTTTAAGGACTGAGACCTGAACTATGCCTAACTATATTAACCCTCTAATACCCACTATAAGAAATTTTCTAGTTAAAACATGTTGTTTCGTTGAAATGGTGTTCTTTTAAGTCAAATAATTTAACTACAGTAAAAAAAAAATCTGAAAAAGTCATTTTTTATGCTTTTTCAATGACAGCATATATGCTACCATGTGCAGATTAAGGTACAAATGAAACGATTTTCACAGTTTTCCAAAAAGTTGTTTTGACTTTTTTTTCATTTTTACATGTGAAAAACTTTAAAACAAATTCTTTCTTTTAAAAAACAAAGAGTAACATTTTTACATTTTACTAATAGACATCCGTGATTTCATCTATGGACTGCTTGCATTAATCTAGAATGGATAGCACATTTTCTTTAAGCACGGATAACTATGCTTAGACAAAATGCATATACCATGCATATGATTTGTCAGAATTTTGTTTTTTGTTGATCATGCATAGATAGGTTTCATCAGCAATACGAAGAAATCTGGAAATTTTTCAAATATGTTTGGATACAGCTTTCGTAATGTGTTCCTACAGTATTTCTTACATATGCATGACAATTATGAACTTTTCTTTATAATAAATATTTCTATGAAAAACTTACCATTTGAAACATCGTTTTCTTTGTTGGCTTTATCTGATGCTTTATCTTGGCTGATACTGATAAAAATACAATAAATGGTTTCATAATTTCACAATTGCATTTTGAAATGATTTTCTTGTAAAAGTAGGATTTAGAATATGGTAGCATGTATGCTACCATAGGCACATTAGAGAGTTAAAATATCAAACCTAAACAATAAAAATACATCAAACTTTAAAAAAAGTAAATATCTTGTTCAAATAAATTCAGAATTTTTTGGTTTTATTTAAAGTAGTTATTGATCTAAAGTAAAAAAAACAGCAAATTAATTTGATCAGGGAATGAATGTAAAAGAAAAAAAAAAGAAAAAAGAAATTAGATAATTTAGCAGAATTTCATCCTACCTGAACAAAGCATTCCATTAAAACTCTATCATGAAAATATTAATTTGCTAGGAATAAAATAAATTAGAAATTAACAATACATGAAAAAAATTGTTTTGCTGAATTGAACAAAACTTTGTTGATTCATCTAAAATTTGTTTGGCACTATTTCAACCGTGTCATTTTGTTGGCTTTAACAAAAATTTTGTTAAAGTAACAAAGTAGTTCATTGAATTAACAAACATTTTGTTGATTTAACAAAAACATTTCTTTGAAATAGAGAAAACCAAAATTTTTTTGAATCAACAAAACATTTTTTTCACACTAATTGAAGCAAGACAGACTTGTCAAATAAAATACTTCGCCTACTCATTTTATCGCACATTTTTCTATACGTCATTAATGGCGGAAGTTACATTTTAATAACTGAGTCCTAAATCATCTGAATAGACAGAAACCTTAAACATACTGTAGACATCATCGTGGAACGTACCCTCACTCATTCAAATATTTCTCATCTAAACGTCGTAATTACGAGGAAAGTGCTGAGGAGACACAATCTATAGGAATGTGTGCACACACGGAAGAGAAAATAGGCTCAATTACGATATAATGATTCGATTTTTGGGAAGAATTACCAGTGACTTAATGGGTTTCGAATTCAGTAAGATTCTTTCGTTTATCACCCCGGGATGTAGGGAAATTTAGAGTCGTTGTTTAAACTAGAGACAGGCCGTTAGGATCTTTTCAATTAAGGTATGCGATTGGTGTTCACACGTCATTTTCTTAAATTAACCGACACATTAAATTATTGAATATAATTTTGAGTGCATTTCGCAGAAGAAAAAATCCAGAAATAATATATAGAAACACATATATATTTTAGAAAATTGTAAAATATATATCTTTTACTAATGTTGTAAAATAAAGGGTTTTCCAATAGGAATGATACAATTTTAAATGGTTAGAATGACAACAATGCGTATTCTTTTTTGACATTTCTTGTGTCATTCGTGTTTAGTATGCTTTGCCATTTAATCATTGAAAGATACACGCTTCAACAACGTTTAGAAATTATTAAATTGTTTCATCAAAATCAGTGAATATTGAGAGAAATTTGAGAAGAATTCATGGACGACATAATTCAGTTCTTGTGATTTAACACCTTGCGATTTCTTTTTTTGGGGATATGTTAACCCACAAGTTTATGCTGATAACCCAATAACAATTGAGCAATTAAAAACCAACATTGAATGTGTTATTCGTGAAATAACACCAAATTTATGTGAAAAGAGTGGTAGAAAATTTGGTTTTTAGAATGCGATATGTAGAGAAAAGTCGTGGTACTCACATGAACGATATTATTTTCATACTTAATGGCATAATGTAAGCTTTGAAAAAAAATTTTTAAAAATTGTGTCTCACTGAATAATTTGTGAGTTTTTTTTTTTTTTTTTAAATTGTATCACTCTTAATGGAAAACCCTTTATATATATTTTACAACAGTTCAAATTGTACTTACATTTAACTTTTTTCTTTGTAATTAAAAAAAAAATGAATAAAAACTTGACTGTTCGAAAAAAGATGCTACGTAAAACAATTTTCAAAATAACGCAAAACAACGTTAGAAAAAACTAATGTAAGTTGAGAAGTAGCGGAGTCGAAAAGGAGGTCACGTGCTAAGCTAAGTGGGAAGGATGAGGGATATCCAAAAATGATGCAAAGGGGGTTTTCGAAATCTAAATTAATTGACTATTTGAGTTTTTTTTTTAATGTCAGTCAGACAAATGAGTGATTGCGAATTCTACAATAACAAAACAGACTGAAAAACATAAATGATCTTGTTAATGTAAATTTCCCCTTTGTCTGATTGTTAGAAATTCTGTATCTTTCCCACAAAACTTTTCATGTAACCTCCATTTTGTCCTCCTTCCTTCTTTCCTATTGGTTGTCACCTTTCCCGCCCTTGTACATAAACCGGAGCAAATAAAAAATTCAATTCTAAAAAAAAGCAGTTGAAATTTTCTTTTTGTATGTTTTGACAGCTGTTATTTGATATTTAAGTGGCTAACTAGCTTTCTACTTTAAAATTATAACCAATTTTAATTCTGTCTTGGAGAATGGATCTTCATTTTGAGTACCTTTTTGAGCCTTCGTACCCCTTCGAGACCCGCAGGCTGTGCGGGCACAGCCAGCTGCGTCAAAAAGAGTCTCTAGATCTGTGGAAAACGATGAACGTTTCGATCGTCCGCCATCTTGCTGGTAGTTAAGTCGAGCGATGGCAACGGCTGCCCTTTTTTCAGAATTGGGCAATCTATCCAGCTGTTCTCGCGTTCTTCCATTTTTCAGCAGATGTCAGTGCTGTTAAAAATAATCGTGACCATTTTTTTACGGGAAATGTGCTAAAAAGTAAAGGATTCTCGTGGAGCTATGTCATCCGCTACTATTTTATAGAAATCAAATCTATTCTTCGTGACTGGCAACAGTCAAAACGTCAGAGTTTGGTGTTCCCAGAGCTGGAATACTGCGCGTTAAAGGGTTAAGACAACTTCAAAAACCATTGAACTGATGAGCTGAAATTTTAACATATATCTGGCTTGAACATTCTCTTTTCTGAACTGTAAAAGGCAATGTAGATTACGACTAACAGCCATATGCATCCATAAATTTTAATTTAATAAACTAACTTTTCAATTCCGCTTGGCTATTATTCTTCACCAAAAACACCACGAAGACCGTAAAATTAAAATCTTTCCGAGAGAAGTTAATGTGAACTTTAGAAAACAATTTCTACCTCCTTCCCTTTTCGTTCATCTCACCAAATAGTTACCAGGACTTTAGCTGTAGCAGTGATCAGGTCTCGATTCTGTAAACGGCTTCTTTCTCCGCCCAATTGGTAACGATAATTGTTTTCTCGACAATTTGCATAATTGCCCGATTCTCGCCGGTAATTATCGTTCAGTCGATCTCTCGCAACGGACTCATTATCATTCTTTTGATCTCTCGCGACGAGAAGCCCGTCTCGCAAAGAAAATTCGATAGTCAGAAACGAAAGGAAAATAGAGGTTGAGTTTGAAAATTCGGCAAGATGTTTTTCAAATAACTGTAACTGAGTTCTAGACATAAAGGAATTGTTTCTTAGTTCTAGCCATAACCAAAAGGCGTTTTTAACAATTCGTTGTAGTGATGCTAGTAGAAAGAATGTTCTGTATCCAAGTTATTTCACTTTGAAAAGATTTGGGTGATGATTTAACTTTTGAAAGTTGTAGTTGCAGTGCCTTAATACTGAACTGCATATATTAGGTTGTAACGAAAGTTTCCCGCCACCGCAAACATCGTCAGCACACAGTTCGCGTTGGCGTATTTGCTCATATTTTGCCAAACGGTTTTTGGCATTTGAAAGAAAGAGGCTTACTTTATAACACTGTGTTGTGAAATCTGTAAAAAAAATATAGTTATCATTAAGTACAGGGTGTCTCAAACGGAACTATCACTCTAGAGGATTAGAACCATCATTTACTTCCAGTTCTGTTACAAAAAGTCAGCTACAGAATATAAACGAATTATTAGTACAGCTTTTAGTACTATTGTTGTATCATGTGACACTGTGCAGGTTTGGTACCGAAAGTTCAAAAACAGTTATCTAAGGCGTTAGAAGTTAGTTTGCAGGCAGATATGGCGGAAAACTTTCGTTACAACCTGATACATAGGCTCGACAGATTTTACTATGGCAGTTGATTTGATAAGAGAACATACTCCAGGTTTGTGGAGTGTGTTTGAGAATCTTGTTTTTAATTATGAAACTTATTTAATATCTATCTATATAAATAAAATTAGACTTTTGTCTGTACATTTCTTGGAATTCAAAAATTTTGTGATTTCTATCCGTTTCAAGCACCCGAGAATCCGATGCGACCCTCAAAAAAAAGTTTGTCTGTCTGTCATTCTGTCAGTGACGCTTTTTTTGTTTAAGCATCACGTAAAAACGACTGAAGCGAATGGTATGAAATTGGGTGTCATGATAGGTGGTCGCTCAACTTAAAACATAGGCGTCGAATTTTTAAAAAATCTTGATTGGATTTTCAGATTTTGCGAAAATCGTTTCAAACTGCGTAAATTTGTGTTCAAGCATCACGCAAAAACGACTGAAACGAATGATATGAAATTGGGTGTCAAGATAGGTGGTCACTCAACTTAAAACATAGGCATCCAATTTTTAAAAAATCTTGATTAGATTTTCAGATTTTGCGAAAATCGTTTCAAACTGCCTAAATTTGTGTTCAAGCATCATGTAAAAACGACTGAAGCGAATGATATGAAATTGGGTGTCATGATAGGTGGTCACTCGACTTAGAACATAGGCGTCGAATTTTAAAAAAATCTTGATTAGATTTTGAAATTTTGCGAAAATCATTTCAAACTGCATAAATTTGTGTTCGCACATCACGTAATAACTGCAAAGGTGAAAAAATGATATTTGGTGAAATGATAGGTGGTCACTCACCTTAAACTATAAGCATCTAATTAAAAAAAATCGACCAGATTTCGAGATTTTGTGAAAATCGTTTAAAACTGAGTGAATCTTTGTTCCCGCATTATGTAAAAACGACTAAAACGAATGATATTAAATTTGGTCACACGATAGATGGTTGCTCAACATAAACTATAGGTATCCAATTTTTTAAACATTTTCATTAGATTTTGAGATTTTGTGAATATTCTCTCAAAATACGTTTATATTTCTTCAAACATCACGTAATAACGACTAATACGAATGATACGAAATTTAGTGATATGATAGGTAGTTGCTAATCTTCATTTATTGGCGTTGAGAATTTTTAAAATATTTTTATTACATTCTGAGATTTTGCGAAAATCGTTTTAAAATGCTGAAAATTTGTTCCAGCATCACGAAATAAAGACTGCAGCGAATGAAACGAATTTGGGTGACATGATAGGTTGTCACTCAACTTAAATTCTAGGCTTCCAATTTTTCAAAAATGTTGATTAAATTTTGAGATTTTGCGAAAATTATTTCAATATGTGTAAATATTCGTTCGCGCATCACATAATTACGACTAAGGCGAATGAAATGATATTACTTAGTTACTCTCTAACCTGTAATATTTTAACAATACATAAAAATTATAACTTCGCTTTCTTTACTTTGGCAACATACTACATCCATTCTGTGTACTCCTACAATGCTTACGAAAGTTCTTGCTTTTTGGAAATTTGCATTCACTAACCCGCCGAGGACGGATACTTCAGCTAGTATGATAATATTTACATAAAAATGAAACATTTAAAAATGCAAGGCTCTACCTTAGACAGGGATTTGTACACAGAGGGCCTGCTTTGCGAAAACGCAACCTCTGGTTTTAACCTTTTAGATACCGCATTAAGATTTGGGCATATTTTAAATTAGTTTTTTTTGTCATATTTTGCCTTCTAATGCGTTAGTTAAAGAATATTAGTCATTTAAATTGGGAAAAATTGTACCCCCAATTTTCACTGTGTTCCCATTCGGGAACATGGGTCATTTCTGACTGTACTTTTAGGGGCTATACTTTAACTATACTTTTATGGGTAGTTTAAATAATAAGTGAAACATTAAGAATAAATGAAAGATTTGTTTTTAAATTTAAATAAAGATATGGATAAAGTTTGAACTGGGAAGGAGCTGTATCAAGATAGTTCCTTAAAAATTTATGAAAATGGCTATGTTTACAATTTTTTAATCCAGTTTCCTACTCATGATAGACATTCAAATTCCATTTTAAAAAAATCAAGTCATATTTTAACTATATCTGCTAATTTTGCATGTCAATATTGATGAAATTTAATTTTTCAATAAAATTTTAATTTGATCTTCGCAATTGGGAACATTGGTCTGTAAAAGGTTAATCCGGATGCAGGACAATGAATCGCGCTACATTAGGTTTCTAGACTGCTGTGATCCCCACTAAATACACCCTAGTTCATTAGGTTGTTTTTAAATTAAGTAAAACACTATTATTTGAAGTGTATAATACTAATAAACATACGTCTAAATATAAATCAGTTTTATTAACTTACTTTGAAACATATTTTGATCTTAGAAATAGGATACCGTCCACATTCTATCTATCCTATCCATATAATATTGCGGGTAAAAAAATTATATTTGCAATAACTGTCATAACGGTACGCAACCAATGGTAACATAAAAGGGAGCCCAAGACGGTGCCCCCTTTTTAAATAACCATAAGTGTGGTGGTACATTGCATAAAAGGTAAAGGGGGAACGGACGATATCGATAAGACGTCATTTTTCAACCAACACGTGACCTTTTGGCTGTGTTGATGAGTAGTCCAGTAATCTGATTGGCTGAAATGTATATTTTTCATCGAAACGTGACTGAAATAGCCTCGACTCAGTGTAAGTTTTAATATGTTAGCTTTTTCCAATGGAAATCTGCGGAAATATATCTTTTTGTTGTTATGTACAATTTCCAGAGAGTTATTGAAACATCCATAGACAGCACAATACAGAGGAATTATTATTATTTTTTTAATTTTGAGCTTATTACCAAGAGCCCAGCACATAAACCTATGGAGAAAATGGTGTCTGTTTTCTACCTGCACGTGACTTTTATAGTCTCGAACCGAAGGAGTCGATATCCTCCGTAAATAAATTTTAAATCTCAAAGTCTGCTACAATCGGAAAAAAAAGTTCTCTAAAATACGCTGCAATGAAGCCGACAGCAAAAGAATTTCAAAATGTTACTCCACATCACCAATCCTATTATATAGCTACGCTGATCCCTGACTCACTCTCTAACAATTCCGGGCAGCCACTTCAAGATAAAACTTTTACCGCCATTAGTCCGAGAAAATTAAGAAGTTCAAAAGGAGTAAAAAGCACAAAAAGCGTAATAACGTCTAAGCCGTTTGTACGATCCACCTTAGTACGATCCACACGATCCAAGTTTTCATAATTATGTATAAAAATATATAAAACAATCTGGGCTACTTTATGAATCTGAAAATCCACCTGTTCCCTCATTTTTAAGCGCTTTTTTGCTATTTTTAGCTCCATTTTATTTCCGAGAGTCAAAAAAGTGAATCATTTGCGTGACGAAATTAGGCTCTGCAAGTGACAATGACGTTCTATTTGAAGTCACGGTCATCAGGCTTCGATTGCGATTTCAGTTCCTTTTAAGCAGTTTTTCCAGGTAACGTAGTTTAATTTTTTTGTATTATGCATGCCGTCTGCATGAAGCATGCTATGAGAGAGTCTGTTTACACAAAACGAAATCGTTCGAATGCGAAAAGTTTCCGCGGGTTTCCAGAAGAGCATTAAATTCGATTTGAATATACATAATGAAAATTGAATATAAACTTATTTCTTTTAGATGGACGAAGATGGAATATATTGAGTGTAGACATGCTTTTATCAAATGTTTTTACTAGCGCCCGTTGTCATTGCATCCACAACGGGGTTTGGCTTCTAGTTCATTTTAAAATATTTCGTCCGCACACAAACGCTGAGATGCATTGACTGTGCACATACTTAGGGTCTCCCGACAATAAAGGTAACATTATTTTTAAAATGTACTCTTGGAAAACTGCTCAAATTTTTCATTCGTGTATCACTGATTTTATTTTAATTCAGAGCTATTAGCAAGTATTTAGAAATACCACATCAAATCGAAATTTTCTCAAGTTTTTATTTGTTTGGTTATTTTTGCGTTATGGCAAACTTACAAGGGGCATTTGCCTACGGGGGGGGGCCTTGATCGAAAGACTTGTTATTACGTTCTAACACGTACTCACGTTACATCTGGAGAAAGCCGACCAAAACTCCAGACCGTTTGATCGACAGCCAAGGGGTAAGTCCGAACTTTGGAGCTCCACATTTAAGGCATCTACCAAATTAAGTGTCTTATCCACTCGTCCATGGTGGGGTCAAATTCAATTGAGAATATACTTTTGATAAACTAGGAAAACTTACTTATTTAAAAAACTATTTCCATATTAATTCACAGTAAAAATACGCCAGTTAAAAACGGACTCAAACCAGATCTGCACTTAGGTGAACTTGATGAATACCAGACTATTTCTTAGTTACGCTAGTCTTAACCAAAAGAGTTTACCAGATAGAATTGATGAATACCAATAAACACAGAAGTTCAATATGGATTACTGCAAATTAAATCCAGATAAGAATATAAATTAATTTTTCGTTTGTATATAAATCAAACTCATATCTTCCTCTAATATTTTCTATAAATTAAAAACTTTGATTTCAGTATAAATCCACTAGCATAGAAAGTTTACAACAGATGCAAGTTTCTTCTCATATTTTTATAAGGCATAGCAACTCTAATCACTATCCAAAAAGCCATGTGCATCTATTTTCTATTAATAAAATTGAATGTTCATTTTTTATGTTTTGGAATCTTTTCCATTACAGTAAAGATACACTGAAATTATAAAATCTTTTGGAGCGAAGTAAATGTGAAATTCAGAAAGCAAATTTCACTATTTTCCCCTTCACCATTGTTTCATTAAATAACTACATGATTAGAGATCAGTTCTCGATCCCATTAGGCTTCTTTCTCTTCCCAATTCATACCGATAATTGTTTCTCCAAAAGATTTGCATAATTGCTTGATTCTCACCAGTAATTATTGTTCAGTCGATCTCTCGCACGCCCTCATCATCATCGCAGCTTTGATCTCGTGTAACGCTTATCCAGCTTCAAAGCGAGATCGTCCCACAACAGAGAAGTGGAGAAAGAGTGAGTGTGCAAAAAACACCTAGGAATTATCTTCTGCTGAAACTATCGCGGAATATATTTACGAAGAATTGCTTATCGTTTTGTTAGTTGTAAAGAGCCCATTAAAAATGATGAATATAACAAGCACAATCAATTTAATTATCACAAAACATTGAATAACATTGTATATTGTGCTTTAATGGACATAATCGAAGCTAATATTCTAATAAATCATTTCTATTTTTAAAATTTATAAACTAATGTTGCTTTTACGTATTATCGTAACAATTCTTCTACTTTTAATATTCATGATCAAACATTATCATTACATAATTAAAACAACTAAAGTATTACACATCTAAAAATAAGAAAAAGAATTGTGCGGAGTATGAAATGCTCAGGTTAAATATTTAAATCCTCTTATGAAGAAAATAGTTTATTTTAATCTAGTGAAAAATGTCACCCTGTGTCACCTGGGAAAGCTATTTATAATAGCAAAAATAGCGTTTTTTTTAAGGGTTTGAATTTTGAGACACAGTTTTATGAATCGACAGCAATTTTTAATTTTTGGAGTCACGTTCTTGGCTGCCTTATAGGAAGTTCCAACTAGTTCAATTCGTCTATTTGACTTGTTCACCCAGTATGTTTTCTAAAGAATGATATTTGGACGACGTTGAAAAATAAAAATTTTTACAAAGAATCGTTGAGGAAGAACGTAATCCAAAGTTAAATAATTTCTTGAAAATTGAAGTGGAGTTTGAAAATCTGGCAAGGTGTTCTGCGAGTAGCTAAAACTCATTTAAGGGGACTTAAAAAATCGATTTTTGAAAAGGAATTTAAAAAAGTAATTGAGATTGTTAGGAATATTTAAAAACAAACTGCATCGAACTCGAACGAAAATTACGAATGCAGCAATTAAAAGCAAAAAAGATCACATGGACTTTCCATTTAAATGCACTGTAAAGAAACTTGATTTTCGCAGTTTCTGATTTTTAAACTTTCTCACAAGATTTAAAAAAAAGTTATAAATGGAAAGTTATGAACTTTTACATATATGTTGTATGCTTACATATATGTTGTATGTACATATTGTTACGAATTTTCGGGGCAACCCGCTGCTCTGGGGCTTAGAATGGTTTAAAATTCGTATTCTACGCTTCAAATAGATAAATTTTGCTTTTTGTTGCATCAAAATCGGCCAATTAGAACCGGAAATACGGAGGTTTCGCTTTCCCATATGTTTTTCTATGGGCTTCTAGAAATCTCGAGAAATATTAGTCCTAGAGCTTAGATCTCTTCACTTCTGAGGACTTATTTTTGGCGCCAAATTTGGCGATATTTCGCCAAAAGTCGCCAAGTTTGGCGACTTTTTGGTCATTTGGCGCGATTTTCCCAATGGGGCCTGGAAGTTGTTTTTCCTGCATTAAAAACGCATAATAACCTAACATTTCTCTTCTATGACGTAATCAAAATTCACGCTTTATGTAGAACCCTCGAGAAATTGACTTTTCTGGAAACCTCTTGTACCTCCTGCGCCGGCTATTTATAGAAGAGCGCGACGCCCCGACAGTCAGTGCGAGCTGAACGCTCGATGTGTGAATAGCTCTCGGTACGTTTGTGTGAATTGATAGTGCTATAGAAGCTGTGTTTTAGCTTGTTTTGTGAAGCTGTTTTCAAAGTGCTGTGTGTAAATTCTTCATTGCTGTGTCTTAAGGGATTGTGTACTATATCCCTTGAATATTTCTACGGAATTTTTGCCAGTGAAAGTGACTTATTTTGGTGTGAGAAATACAGCATATGTGAGAGCTTCTGATCCAAGCGGATTGTTAAAAGCACGTTATTGCTAGATTGTGCTTGTGAATTGTGTACAGCTGATTGTACTACGAAGATCTAGAAGCAATAAAGTTTGTGTTCCATCCTGACAAGTGACTTTTTACTTGAACTTTTTACACCAACAGGACTTTAGAACGACGAACCCAAGGAGTAGCAGAGTAAGTCCGCAACATTTGGTGTCAGAATCGGGGTTCTAAATAAAGACTTTAATTTTCCAGTTTATGGTTTTGACTAGACAAAAAATGGAAGAACAACTTCAAAAGCTCATGAATATGATGCAAGAAATGAAAGCCGGACAAGACGAGATGAAAGCCGGACAAGACGAGATGAAAGCCGCACAAGAACAGATGAAAGCCGGACAAGACGAGATGAAAGCTGGACAAGAACAGATGAAGGCGGATTTAGAGAAGAAAATTGAAGCAGGACAGACCGATTTAGAAAAGAAAATTGAAGCCGGACAGACCGATTTAGAAAAGAAAATTGAAGCCGGACAGACCGATTTAGAAAAGAAAATTGAAGCCGGACAAGAACAGATGAAAGCGGATTTAGAGAAGAAAATTGAAGCCGGACAAGAAGGAATGAAATTGGGATTGGAGAAAATGGAGACTGCTTTGGGAAAATTAGAGAAATTCGAAAAGAGTGTGCAGGAAAATCAAGAGATAATGGAGAAAAGAATGTCGCTCATAGAAGAAACTCAAACGAAATATGAACAAAGAATTGAAGGAAAAATAGAAGAAAATGTTAAGGAATTGCAGCAAGATATTTGCAGAATGCGGGAAGAATTTAAGAATAAAATTGAGGAGAAACTAGACTGGAAAGAAAATATAGTTTCGAAAATACAGGAAGAATGTGAAGCTAAAATGGAAGAAAAATTGGACTCTCTCGTCAAGCTGGGAAAGTTACCGGAAAACATCAGACTGTCGTCACGCCGCCCAGCAGTGAAACTTACCACTTATGACGGAAAGACTCCCTGGGAAGCCTACAAGACCCAATTTTTAATCGTCGCCAAAGCCAATGGTTGGAGCGAGTCCGAGAAAGCGGACCAACTGGCCGCTTCCCTTAGCGGAGATGCAATTAACGTATTGCAAACTATTGGAGCGACGAAGATAGGAGATTTTGACGCCCTCGCAAGTGCCTTGGAGATGAAATTCGGAGAGAAGTGCCAGAAAGAATATAGTAGAATCCAACTTAAGTCAAGGATGCAGAGATCTGGCGAGACCCTCCAAGAGCTGGCTTCCGACATAGATAGGCTGTGTCATCTAGCCTATGGCAGTTATCCTGATAATGTTCGAGAAGAAGTTGCAGTACAACATTTTATTGAAGGCCTCGTGGACTCTGAAATTCAGAAAGCATTGATCTTGGCGGATTATAAAGATCTCAGGTCTGCCCTCGTATTCGCCATGAAGCTAGAGGCAGCTCAGCTGGCCGTAAGAAAAGAGCGGCATAATGTTAGAGCTGTGTCATTCCAGGAGCCTACGGATGGAGAAATGGAGAGATTAGAGAATAAATTAAAGACCCTGGAAAATCTGGTGGAACGACAAGAACAGTCAGAGCCAAGAAAAGTGAAATGTTGGAGGTGCAACAGCGAGGGGCATTTACGAAAATACTGCGACGCACAAAAGAACTCTCGTCGTAAAGATCGCAGTTATCAACGCACCAGAGAAGCCCATGAAGGAAGACAGAAAAGAGACGACTTTCAGGAACAGAGGCTGAGGGATATTCAAAAGCCCCGTTTGAAAGTCTTACAGATTTCATCAGTGAATGGCGGCAGTGATGGACTATTCGTACTGGGATACGTTAATGGTTCCCCATGCCACATGGTGATTGATACTGGAGCGAACGTAACCATCATAAGGACGGATCTGGCCAAGAAACTGAACTTGAAGATTATCTGGACTCCGCCCTCGCTGACCCTCCAGACTGTGACAGGTGACAAGATCGAAGTGGGCGGAAAAGCGCAAGTAGAAATCACGTTTGGAAATGCCAGATACGACCATGTGGTATATGTCGCCAATATTACAGACTCTTTTATTCTCGGACTCGACTTTTTAAAATCGCACAAATTTAACTTGGACTTTAAGAATAATGAGCTTCGTTCAGACTCAGAAGAAATAGCTGCGTTCGATATTAGAAACGAAACTGTTTTGCCTGTTCAGCAAATAATAGCCCAGACTGATATCACTCTACCTCCCAGAACTGATTCCATAATTTCTGGAACAGTAAAAGAAAGCAATAAATTCCGCTTTGGATTAATCGAACACCCAAGCAATAGTGATTCCGTCAGAGGAGTACTTGTGGGAGCAACACTTGTGGACTTGTCGAGAACGGAAATTCCAGTTAGAGTAGTAAATGTGACGGACAAGTCGAAGGTGATAAAGAAAAATGAAGTGTTGGCGACATGCACTCCTGTTACCTGCATTAATAAGAACACCAACCAAACGACAGCTAAATCTTCCGAGTGCCTGACGAAGGAATTATTACAAGACGTGGAGTTAACGGCAGAACAGAGAAGCGCTGCGGAGAAAGTAATAGCTGAATTTGAAGACCTCTTCTCTCGTACTTCCGGTGACTTTGGCCGTACGAGGTTAACGCAGCATAAAATAGACACAAGCAGCCATTCTCCCATCAAGCAACATCCTAGGCGGCTGCCGTTTGCTAAGCAAGAAGAGGTGAACCGACTTTTAGAGGAGATGCAGCGTGATGACGTCATCGAGCCATCGACTAGTCCGTGGGCCTCGCCGATTGTTTTGGTCCGAAAGAAAGATGGTTCCACCCGGTTCTGTGTTGACTATAGACGTCTGAATGACATTACCAAGAAAGACAGCTACCCTCTTCCCAGGATAGACGACACATTGGACACTTTATCGGGAAACGAATGGTTCTCCACTCTGGATCTCAAGAGTGGCTACTGGCAAGTAGAAATCCATCCCGATGACCGTGAAAAGACTGCGTTCACCACGGGACAAGGATTGTGGCAGTTCAAAGTTATGCCTTTTGGACTCTGCAACGCACCGGCTACATTCGAGCGTCTAATGGAGACAGTGTTGAGAGGACTTTCCTACGAAGCATGTCTCGTTTATTTGGACGATATCATCATCGTCGGAAGGACTTTCGAAGAGCATCTAGAGAACCGAAAGGTGCTGCAGAAATTAAAGGAGGCGAACTTGAAACTGAGTCCATCGAAGTGCAATTTGTTTCGTCGGGAAGTACGTTACCTCGGGCACATAATATCCGCCCACGGAGTCCGAACCGATCCCGAAAAGACGTCCGCAGTCCAGAACTGGAGTCGTCCCGAGAATATCCACGACTTAAGAAGTTTTCTCGGCCTGTGTACTTACTATCGAAAATTCGTGAAGGGCTTTTCTCAAATTGCAAGACCGCTTCACAAATTGACCGAGACTGGACAGAAATTTCTATGGACTGAGGAATGTGAGGACGCATTCAACGAACTGAAGACGGCTTTAACATCTTCGCCGATCTTGTCGTATCCTCACCCTGACAAGCCATTTATCCTGGACACAGACGCAAGTAAGGAGAGTGTCGGAGCAGTTTTGTCCCAGGAGATAGATGGCCAAGAACACGTCATTGCTTACTGGAGCAAATGCCTTTCAAAGGCAGAACGTAACTATTGTGTTACGAGAAAGGAACTCCTTGCTATCATTAAGGCCGTGGAGCACTTCCATCATTACCTGTACGGCCGAAAGTTCCTGCTCCGAACGGACCATGCCTCTTTAACCTGGCTTCTAAATTTCAAGAATCCGGAGGGCCAAATAGCCAGGTGGATACAGCGACTACAAGAATATGACATCGAGATACGTCATCGGAAAGGGTCATCTCATGGAAATGCAGATGCTTTGTCGAGAAGGCCCTGCATAGACAGTTGTCGCTATTGCTCCAGGGCAGAGAAAAATTACCATCCGAAACATCCCGCTGTCCGCCAAGTTACATCATCGGCATCATCTCAAGATCCCTGGAGTGACGAAAATGTTCGGGCGGACCAATTAACAGACAGCGACATCAAACCTATTGTGGAATTTATGGAAAAATCCAGCGCTAAGCCCAGTTGGCAAGAAATATCATCTTACAGTCCGGCAACAAAACAGTACTGGGCTTTATGGGATTCGCTTCGCCTGAGAAATGGAGTCCTGTATCGTAAATGGGAGTCGGACGACGGCAAGATGCTCCGATGGCAGTTGGTACTCCCTCGCTCGAGGATTCCGAAGGTTCTAGAAGAACTTCATAATGGCTTAACTGGGGGCCATTTTGGCGTAATGAAGACCCTGCAGAAAGTTCGCGAGCGCTTCTACTGGGTTAGGGCTCGAGCCGACGTCGAAAAGTGGTGTCAAGCTTGTGACGCCTGTGCCGCCCGCAAAGGCCCGAAGAAACGAAGCCGTGGAAGACTACACCGTTATAATGTAGGAGCGCCTTTTGAGAGGATTGCCCTCGACATCCTGGGACCTCTTCCGCGAACTTCGGATGGCAACAAATACATCCTAGTTGTCATTGACTACTTCTCTAAATGGCCCGAAGCGTTTCCTATTCCCGATCAAGAAGCTACGACCGTAGCAGAGGTACTGGTGCAAGAATGGATTTCCAGATATGGAACCCCTCTGCAACTTCATTCCGACCAAGGAACGAACTTTACCTCTGCAGTCTTTAAAGGACTATGCCAACTTCTCGGAATGGACAAAACCCAGACTACGCCTTTACACCCACAATCCGACGGCATGGTGGAGAGGTTCAATCGTACAATTTTGAACAACCTCTCGCTCCTGGTATCTAGGAATCAAGAGGACTGGGACAAGAAACTCCCCCTGTTCCTGCTGGCCTATAGGAGTGCCGTCCATGAGACTACCGGCTTCACACCTTCCCAGATGCTGTTCGGCAGAGATCTTCGTCTTCCCGCCGATCTAGTGTTCGGCCGCCCTCCAGATGCGCCTTCATCGCCAGAGGAGTACGTGGAAAACCTTCGGGCACGGTTTGAAGATGTGCATCATTTTGCTCGGGAGCGGATCAACCTGAACACGGAAAAGATGAAGACTCGCTACGACACGAAAGCTACGGGACACGAGTTCAACGCAGGTGACAAAGTTTGGCTATGGAATCCTACTCGACGGAAAGGCCTGTCTCCCAAGCTGCAATCGCCGTGGGACGGTCCTTACACAGTCCTAAACCGGCTGAATGACGTCATCGTACGGATTCGTAAGTCACCAAACTCGAAGCCAAGAGTTGTACATTACGATCGGCTAGCCATCTACCGCGGTTGTAATTAGTTATTTGACTATCAGACCATGTTCACTATGGCGTAATTCCTCCTTTCTTTCAACTGTCATTTCTTTCCTGTCTTTCTCTTCTCTTCCTCTTTCATCAACTCTCTTTCACTCATTACTTACGCCATGTTTAGTGTATATATTTGTAATATATTGGATTTTATTAATGTGTATTTGTTATTACATTGATTACTTATTACAGTGTAATTATTTATTATGTTGATTATTTATTTATTAATGTGTATTTGCTTATTGTGCTATTGATTACTTGCTTGAATTATGTTGTTAAGATCTTGTTAAGTGTTATACAGTGTAGGTACCTGTGTGACCTCCTAACTAGGGATTGTACTGCCCGGGACGTGCAGTCCTTGGGAAGGGGGCAATGTTACGAATTTTCGGGGCAACCCGCTGCTCTGGGGCTTAGAATGGTTTAAAATTCGTATTCTACGCTTCAAATAGATAAATTTTGCTTTTTGTTGCATCAAAATCGGCCAATTAGAACCGGAAATACGGAGGTTTCGCTTTCCCATATGTTTTTCTATGGGCTTCTAGAAATCTCGAGAAATATTAGTCCTAGAGCTTAGATCTCTTCACTTCTGAGGACTTATTTTTGGCGCCAAATTTGGCGATATTTCGCCAAAAGTCGCCAAGTTTGGCGACTTTTTGGTCATTTGGCGCGATTTTCCCAATGGGGCCTGGAAGTTGTTTTTCCTGCATTAAAAACGCATAATAACCTAACATTTCTCTTCTATGACGTAATCAAAATTCACGCTTTATGTAGAACCCTCGAGAAATTGACTTTTCTGGAAACCTCTTGTACCTCCTGCGCCGGCTATTTATAGAAGAGCGCGACGCCCCGACAGTCAGTGCGAGCTGAACGCTCGATGTGTGAATAGCTCTCGGTACGTTTGTGTGAATTGATAGTGCTATAGAAGCTGTGTTTTAGCTTGTTTTGTGAAGCTGTTTTCAAAGTGCTGTGTGTAAATTCTTCATTGCTGTGTCTTAAGGGATTGTGTACTATATCCCTTGAATATTTCTACGGAATTTTTGCCAGTGAAAGTGACTTATTTTGGTGTGAGAAATACAGCATATGTGAGAGCTTCTGATCCAAGCGGATTGTTAAAAGCACGTTATTGCTAGATTGTGCTTGTGAATTGTGTACAGCTGATTGTACTACGAAGATCTAGAAGCAATAAAGTTTGTGTTCCATCCTGACAAGTGACTTTTTACTTGAACTTTTTACACCAACAGGACTTTAGAACGACGAACCCAAGGAGTAGCAGAGTAAGTCCGCAACAATATATGTTGTATGTTTTACATATATGTTGTATTTATTCTCTGAACCTCAGATTTGATAATGGGACCAGAATATTTTATTTTATAACATGATAAATAATAAAAATTTCAATAATTTTAAAATTCTGTGATTCATTATGTTATAAAATAAAATATTTTGGTCCCATCATCAAATCTGAGGTTCGGGGAATAAAAATCTATACTTACAACCTATACGTAAAATTTCATAACTTTTTATAAAGTCTTGTGAGAAAGTGCAAAAATCAGAAACTTAGAAAATCAAGTTTCTTTATACAGCGTTTATAGGAAAAGTCCATGTTAGCTTTATGGTTTTTAATTGCTGCTGGTGTAATTTTCGTTCGACTTTGATGCGCGCGGTTTCTTTTAATACATTCCTAACAATCTGAATTATTTTTGAAAAATTGATTTTTTAGAAGTTTAAAGGTGCAATGTCTCCTTAAGAGCTTTAGCTACTCGCAGATTAAAGGAGTTTTTCTGATTAAGTCAGTTTTCGACAACGAAAATTTAACTCTTTATTAACTCCCCGAAAAACGTAGTACTCTAATATGGATTGGTTAGAAGGCTGATACAAAATCAACAATATGCTTTGAAAAAAGTATACCCGACGTTGGGATAGTTTCTTAGAATATTTTTGCGAAAAAGAAGTCGGATCCAAATTTTCTCAAATGAACAGTAGCCAAGTAGACTACAGAAAAACGAAAAATTCTTAGAATGGAAAATTTTTCAGTCCTTTCTTTTACAACATTTTACTTTATGCGTTTTATTTGAATGTAAATTCTAAAAAAATTCATGTGCGAAGACTTGTGATACCCTTTAGCTAGATAAGTGCGAATTCATCAATAAAATTTTCTACTATTTCACTTTATAATGAAATAAATTTGTCACTGTAAGATTTACAATGAACCAAAAAAAAATGTAAGTCTCATGGGCATTCAAATATAATTTAATAATTTTCCGATTAATCTAAGTTATTGAAGGTTACGTCGAATGCTTTAAAAATATATGAAATATCAGTGTATCGTTGCAGAAAATTATGCTTAGTTTTCGGATTCATAGCTTAAAAGTTCAGTGTCTATAGAAATTTATAGTAAACAAATTAGTTAACAGGCCTTAACACAAATTTCTTTGGTTCTAGAAAGTCAAGAACAATCTGTTATACTTAGAATTATAAAGCACATAGCTTGATTTAGTATAGTCAGCTGAGCACAGGAGCGTTCTCAGATATTGTATTTAGCAAACAATAAAATCTTTTCACATGCTAAAATTCAGTGGAAATTCTCGAGGAAAACTCTCAGCTGCTCTTCAGCACACAAACTTTTGGCGAAATATAGCCAAATTTAGCTCAAAACTGAAGTCAGCTAAACAATATAGACAATAATTGGTGTGATTACAGCCTAACCCTGTTATAAATAATGGAGAAACAAAAAAGTCCCTATTCTAGTCATCCGATTTTTACGCAACAAATGCAAAATTTAATTATTCGAGTGGTAGAAAACTAATTTTGGCCTAGATCAAACTCACAAAGAGCAGATCGCCCCAAATTTTGTAAAATTTGAAAGGACAGTGTATGCATTATCCAATTTCTTTTTGTAAAATCGAGCTATCATTTTATTGCCGTTCTAATATAACCTTTCCTAACTACGGCCTGCGAGGCCCGTAGTTAGAAGACTGTCATCCAGATCTTGGAGACCTTTTCATGTACGGAAAAAAAAATTGCTGAAATTCACGTGTATCCTGCCAAGATGAAGCCTCGCTTACGTGGACGTTGCGTTTTTGCCGAATTAAAATACAGAAGAGCGCAATTGTGTGTTATATTTTTTAACGGATCACTACATTGCAAAACCTTATTCGCTGCTTACTTTTGTACTTCTATTCACTGTCAATGAGATGATATAACGAACTTGAATACGGTGGAAGAACAAACTTGTCTGATGAAATCTCAGGCCACTGTTGATGTTAGGGACATCCCATTTAAAGCTAGAAATGTCTGCCATTTCGGAATCCAGGACACAATTTCACCATCCCCGCTAATATACTCGGTGTTCATGTGCAGCGTATCAATGTAATATTTTACCGCCATTACTCCAAGAAGATAAAAAAGTTCAAAAAGATTTAAAAACAGAAAAAGCGTAATAACATCTGTACACGCTTAAATCTATTGAGTAAAATAATAATCAAACGGAGTATATTTTTACTCAATTTTTGACTTCAAACAGCCATTCTCCCGATTGAGTAAAATTTGCTCAATTTATCGACAAAAATCAATGGAGCGAAAAATTCTCAATTTTTGAGCATTATACAACAGCTCCATTCAGGCTAAATAATAATCAAAAATGAGGAGTGTCTGTCCGTTTTTGATTAATAGAACTGTACTCAATTATGATTATTATTTAAGCTATCGAATGAGCGTTTTTGCAAAATCAGCCCTTTTTTAATTAGCATATCTGTACTCAATTAAGATTATTATTTTAAGCTAGAAAAGGGGTGTTTTATTAAAATTGCTGTTTTTGATAAATGTATTGAATAATTCGTATTCTTCATTTTTTATTATCAGAGTTGTAATCTATGATTATAAGCCCGAGAAAATAAGTTTTAAATCAAGGCAAATACATAAATATATCTTAATACACTATAAAAGAGATTTTTTTTTTAATAAATAGAATATAATTTCACTATAGTCTCTCGTTATAAAACGAATTCACAGTACAGTCAGAATACAGAAATGCAATCATGGTTAAACCAGCTTTGAGATTTAATTAAAGCAGCGATCCAATTTATTGACATGAAAAAGGTAAAATACTACTTTCTTACTTTGGGTGGAGATATCATAACTTCATTTGTTTTACAACAGCTTTTTATAATCCAAACGTAAGGAACTATGTCATTAAAGCGAAATCTTTACCTAAAGCATCTCCTCCATATCTAGGCTGAATTTATTTCACAACTCTGATATGAAAAAGACGCATTTGGTATTCGGATATAACATAAAATTATCAACAGCGAATACACACACAACTATGCCCGACTATGATCCGTTAGCCGTTGAACAGCGTGGGTCACGTGACAGTAATAGGATATGGGTCGTGGGGTAGAAGAGACAGACAGAATACTCAAGTAGACAAGATTTTTGCGGAAAATGAGTTAAATAGAATATAGCGGATGGGGAGTGCTGGGGCGAATTGAAGCATTCACAAATTATTGTCTTGAATGAGTATTTTTTGGCGTAAAAGGATTTAAATCGACCGATAAGAAATTGAATCAATAAATGAGTGTTAGTTTTAATCAATAGATTTAAGCGTGTACACCGTTTAAACGATCTGCTTGAAATTTTTCATAATTATGTATAAAAATATAGAAAACAATCTGTGCTACTTTAAAAATCTGAAAATCCACCGGTTACCTGATTTTTAAGCGATTTTTTTGCTATTTTAAGCGTCCTTTTATTTCCGAGAGTCAAGAAAGTGAATGTTTTGCGTGTCAAAATGAGCTGTTGCAATCCATATTACGCCCTATTCACCACGGTCATCAGGCTTTGAAAGGAAAGTGTAATTCCAATTCCTTTAAAATAGTTTTTTTCAGATTACATAGTTTATATCGTTCTTTCTGTTTTCTCACAAATAAATCTTCTGCAACAATATAAGAATGGCTATGTAAACAAAACGAAATCTTTCGAATGCCAAACTTTCCGCGCGTTTCCAGAAGAGCATGAAATTCGATTTGGGTATATAATAAAAATTGAATCTGAACATGTCTATTTTAGGTGGACGAATATGAACTATATTGAGTATAGACATATTTCCTTCAAATGTTCTTTCTAGCGCCCGTTTTAATTGCCTCTACAGCGGGTTTGACTTCTAGTAAAACAATATTAAAATATTAATTAAAAGCAACAGCTATATTTTCATTCTTTTTTATTCGGACCTCGAGTGTGTACCCGTACCCCAAATTGCAATTTGGTAGTTAATGCGGCCCCCGAGCTGAAAAGTTTGGACACCCACGCCTTACAGAACGTATTCCCTAGACTAAAATACTTCCCAGAATAGAAAATTCTTAACGCAATTTCCACCCGTTTGCTTTCTTTCAGCAAATAATTACAAACCCATGGCGATTAGTTCTTGATTCCAATTAGGCTTCTTTCTCCACCCAGTTGATATCGATAATTGTTTTCCCAATCATTTGCATATTTGCGCCGGTAATTATCGTTCAGTCGATCTCTTGCAATGCCCTCATTATCATACTTCTGATCTCTTGCGCCCACCTATAAGAAGTCTGCCCCGCGATGGAATCGACTTAACACAAACAAGTGGAAAGAGACAGAGTGGAGGAAAAAAGAGAGTAAATAGAAGTAAAATGGAAGTTGAAAGTTGAGGCAAGATGATCTAGTAATACCAGCAACTCATTTCCGACAGAGGAAAAAGTTTATTTCTACCTACGGATGTCTTAACCCTTTGAAGCGCAACCCTTTCCCACTGCTGAAAAAAGGGCAGCCGTTGCCATTGCTCGACTTAACTACCAGCAAGATGGCGGACGATCGAAACGTTCATCGCGAGCCACATATCTAGATCTGATCTTGCTGGTAGTTAAGTCGAGCGATGGCAACGGCTGCCCTTTTTTCAGCAGTGAGCAATCTATCCAGCTGTTCTCACATTCTTCCATTTTTTCAGCAGATGTCCGTGCTGTTAAAAATAATCGTGACGATTTTTTTACGGGAAATGACGTGCTAAAAAGTAAAGGATTCTTGTGGAGCTATGTCACCCGTAACTATTTTTATAGAAATCAAATCTATTCTTCGTGACAGGCAGCAGTCAAAACGTCAGTGTTTGGTGTTCCCAGAGCGGGAACACTGCGCGTTAAAGGGTTAACCCAGGGATGGGCAAACTTTTTCGGTCGCGGGCCAAAAATCGAAAAAAAAAAGTTTGGCGGGCCAAGATCAATTTTTCTAAAATTTTAAAAACAATATACAAGTATTACAATTATATATGAATTATATACAATTATATACAATTATATTATATATTAAATATGTTAATGAGATGAATGAAATTGCGATTTCATTTTTAAAGTTCCTTATATTGAGGTTCGAAGTGAGATGCACTGATTCTAAGGAACGAGGCTCAATGCTCATCTGTCAGTCTACTTCTGAAAAAATTCTCTCTAAGGTTCATAGTTGAAAACACTTGTTCACATGTATAAGATGAAGCAAACATAGCACTGATTTTCTGGGCGTGAGATATTAAATTTGGGAAACTTACTTTCGATAATGATTTGTAAAACTCTAACTTTGGCATATTTAGAAACAATTGCTTGAGATGATTGTTAGATTGCAATTCAATTCATTCAAGCTGCCAATCTGACCTCACTGCTTTACAATTTACGTTGAAAGGTGTGGCCAAAATATCCAATTCTGTTTGAATGGCACTGAAATCTTGAAATCTGCGTTCGAACTCAAAGTGCACTTTTTTCAAGCCATCTTCATAATTCTTAATATGGATATATAATATATAAATATGTATATTCTTTCAACTTCCGTCGGACCGGCAAATTAAAATTCCCTCCACGGGCTGGATTTGGCCCGCGGGCCGTAGTTTGCCCATCCCTGGGTCAACCTAAGAAAATGTAGAAAGCAATTAGCTCCAAGAAAGTCTAGTTGGTGCCTATCGCGAGAAAAAAATTACGTTGCAACTACAGTTTATATATATACTCTAGATATAAGGTAAAGGGAGCGTTTTGGCAACCCTAACTTGAGTCACTCATTCTAGCAGCTGACTTGTGGCAAGATTTCAAGGGAATAATTCTTGTGCATCCAACTCTCCTTCGTTTTCTATGGAGAATTTGTGTCCAGCCTACTAATTTCTGTTTTCTTCGTTATATTTTGAGGGGGAAATGGTACAAAGCTGCTCTGCATACGGTTACAATTCATGTTTTGCGACAGGTTCTGAAGTAACATTTTACCGGAAAGTAGTATTTTTCATATTTTTAAAACATACTTTTTATAAATGAAGAATATTCAATGTATCCATATCTATTAAACCTTGGTGATACTTTTTTTTTACGCCGAAAGGTTTTGTAATGCATAAGTTGACAGTATATCGTTTGAAGTTTACACTTGCCGTTTGCCAAATGTGGCGATACAGCACAAATCTAGCCTCTCTAGCCTGCACAAATCTAGCCGCATTTCCGTGACACAAGTCACACGGTTTACTCTTGTCTCACACTTCCTACGGGTTTCGAATGGCGATGCGCTTTCTAATATAAGGGCAAGATTCAAACGAAAAAGAATTCGAACGTTTTCCCTTACGAGATGTGAAAACTTCGATGAAAGGAAAGTTTCTTATTCAAACGACACCAGTCGAACGCTTTTTGATCACGGAACACTGCGAACACTCTCCTTCGTTTTCTATGGAGAATTTGTGTCCAACCTACTAATTTCTGTTTTCTTCGTTATATTTTGAGGGGGAAATGGTACAAAGCTGCTCTGCATACGGTTACAATTCATGTTTTGCGACAGGTTCTGAAGTAACATTTTACCGGAAAGTAGTATTTTTCATATTTTTAAAACATACTTTTTATAAATGAAGAATATTCAATGTATCCATATCTATTAAACCTTGGTGATACTTTTTTTTTACGCCGAAAGGTTTTGTAATGCATAAGTTGACAGTATATCGTTTGAAGTTTACACTTGCCGTTTGCCAAATGTGGCGATACAGCACAAATCTAGCCTCTCTAGCCTGCACAAATCTAGCCGCATTTCCGTGACACAAGTCACACGGTTTACTCTTGCCTCACACTTCATACGGGTTTCGAATGGCGATGCGCTTTCTAGTATAAGGGCAAGATTCAAACGAAAAAGAATTCGAACGTTTTCCCTTACGAGATGTGAAAACTTCGATGAAAGGAAAGTTTCTTATTCAAACGACACCAGTCGAACGCTTTTTGATCACGGAACACTGCGAACACTCTCGCGCAATCGTTTTGTTTAATTCGAAGATTTTCCCGCCATCTTTAGACCGTAGGTCGGGAAA
The DNA here is from genome assembly GCA_038373885.1 of Cheiracanthium punctorium. Lineage (NCBI taxonomy): Eukaryota > Metazoa > Arthropoda > Arachnida > Araneae > Cheiracanthiidae > Cheiracanthium > Cheiracanthium punctorium. Next base: position 537,400 of record JAWZYV010015126.1, on the reverse strand, counting down.
GGCTTAGCTGCTGGATTCCACGATATCTTAAATTACGAGGAAATACAATGGAGTTCCAGTAATAAGCAGTTTTATAATAGATTCTAAGTAGTTCTCGAAACTTTTTATTATTTTACATTGTTTTACAAGAAAAGATTCAGCTGAAAGGAGTTCGTGCTAGCCTATGCAAAAGCGAAGGAAAGCCAGTTCAGGTGGCGCCATCTTCTAATCACAACGTGCAATTTTGTTTTCTCAGAAATAGAATTTACAAAGTTGAAGCGATACTTGCTTAGTTTTTTTACGCTAATTAGGAAATGTACATGCTTGTGTAAACTGTCTAAAATTGCTCTTTATAAGTATGTTATATTTGTTGTTGTGTGGGATTATGGCAACGCTACACTAGGGCGATCTGCCAGGGGAGGTGCCTTGGTAGGAGGACTTTCTAAGGGGTTCTAACGCGTATTCACGTTACAGCTGGAGAAAACCTACCAAAACTCCAGACCGTTAGATCGACAGCCACGCGATGGGACCCGAACCCGGGACCTTCACCTGGACTGGCACCCGTAAAAGTATCGTTTCAACATGGAGGACATGAAGTCACGATAGCTTTTTGCGTGCACCAATTCCTTTTAGCATACACGGTTGCGCAGCAGTCCAGTCTAGGGAGGTTGTCAACATTCCAGGCGAAGACCAAAGTCGGCTCTCCTTGACTTTTGACGTACTTGTGGAAACTGAGCTTCTATGGACTGGGCCAGTGCGAGATCGATATAAGCCATAGAGTGAAATGAGATCTTTTTAACCAAACATAAAACAACCAATTTGACTGTGAGAGAAGTTTCCAAACTTTGTTCTATAACACCACTTATCTTACTTTATGGTATTTTCTGAGACCTGTCTGTGCACATTTCAGATATTCTTTTACTGGATAACATTATTCAAAAATCCTTTCTCAGAATTTCATTTGAAACACTTTTTAACAGATTACTGTTTTTATTTTCATAGTTATGATCTTTTATTTAATAATTTGCAATAAATAAACCTTATATGTAAAACTTACTGTCTTTAAAACTAAAAATGTTAAAGTGAGACATGTTATAAACACTACTTAAATATTTTCAAAAAATATATTTGCTAGTAATGCCAGGTGAAATGTCTTTAGTTTATCATTTAAGCAAGCCTCACCGGCTAATAAAAGTAACTGACAAATATTTATTCCAATGGGAAACTTTAAACAAGATTATTTGAGCTATGCATGTGTCTCTGAATGATTTTAACCATGAATTCAATGGCCAAACACGTATGATTTTTTAAAGAAGAAAACCGAATTAATTACTGATTAATAATAATAATAATAATAATAATAATAATAACTTCGTAGTGGACTGGACGTGAAGCTCCGTTCCCCAAAAATTTGGGTTTGGCAAATTTCTCATGAAATGTAGAAGACACTCCTAAGCTGGATTCCGTTTTGGAAACTGATCTTTCTCCTTTTTAAAATCCATTACTAAACCTCTCGTGTGTGCATTCATAAACAGTAAAATGTACGCATTTACAATATTTCTTTCAGTAAAACTGAACAAACATTTACTAATCCTTTACGGATATCTTACATACCAACTGGAATTGGAACTTTTCCTTGGAAAATTATTGTGAAATTCAGCAGACAATATCCACTCTTTTTTTCTCCTCCTCTCCCTTGTCTCACCAAATAACTACACGATTGCAGCGACCAGTTCTCGATCCCATTAGGCTCCTTTCCCCGCCCAATTGATATGGATAATTGTTTTCCCAGCGATTTGCATAATTGCTGGATTCTCGCCGGTAATTATCGTTTCAGTCGATCCATCACGATTCCCTAATTATCATACTTTTGATCTGTTGCACCGAATAGCAACGCTTCGGAACGAAACCGGCTCCACAAAGACGTGGGGAAAGGGAGAGCGAATAAAAAACAAAATAAGAGGACAATGAGAATGGAATTTGGAAATCCGTCAAGATATTCTGTGGAAAGCAGCTCAACTAATTTCAGATACAGAAAAGAGTTTGCTCCTAATTACTGAAGTCTTAATTAAAGAAAACTTAATACGTCATCAACTTCTGGATAGACTTATTGGAAGATATCAGAATCCTTAATTTTGAGATTAATGTGTAATCTCCACTAACATAGATATGAAATATCATTCATTTTAATCAAAATCAAATATTCATAAGAATTACACAAATGTGGAATTTAATTTAGACGATTAATTGTTTGTCAATGACTAAGATAAGGTTTATCTTACAAAATTTTACCCAAAATCAAATTTCTTCCCTTTTTCTCTTAAATTCCCATGTTCTATGTATCCACACCCCATCCTTGCAAGCAAAAATGACGTTCCAGACAATACAAGTAGTTCAACCTTTTAAAATTAATTCCGCTGTGCCATGAACGATAAGCAATGTTCTGTTTTTAGAAATCTAGAACTTAATTTCGGTAGCTATAGAGGTATGATTTGTAACCTGTTTATTACTACAAAATTCATTCGTATTCACTTGAGCATTTATTTTGAAATATTTGAACTCTTCACAGTTTAAGTCGTTGCTTTAGCTTTGATCACCTATTTTTTGTATACTGGAAAGGTAATATACTTATATAAATTAACTCTTGAATGAAATAAACATGAACAAATGAAGTATTTCTTTTACAACTCCATTTCCCTTTAAAATATTTTATTCAGGCATAAACCTACATGTAAAGACTTCAGTTATCCGAAAAATGTATGGAGACATTATTAATAAAATGTGCGGCACAGCCAACCGCGTCAAAAAAGGGTCTCCAGACCTGTGGCACGCGATGAACGTTTCGATCGTCCGCCATCTTGCTGGTAGTTAAGTCGAGCGATGGAAACGGCAGCCCTTTTTACTTTCCGAACATGTACCATGTAAGGAAAGTATTGTAATCATGAAAAAATTCGAATTCGAGATTTTGGTGTATTTACACGTTTTGAGGTCTTCTGAATTCATTTATGCTATTTTTTTAGCATTGGGAAAGGGTTGCGCCTCAACCCTAGTAGCACAATTAGTCCAAAAGACGTTTAAAACACGTTTTTTAACGTCAAAAAACGTGTTTCCAACGTAAATGAAACGTTTTTTGAACTAGTTGTGCTACTAGGGAAAGGGTCAAAACAGGGATTTTTACAAATTTTCTGAGTGAAAATGCCGTGAGAACTTGACCAAATTATCACGAGACCACGCGTAAAGTAGTCCCTTTCGAATAAAAGAATTATCAAAATCTGCCCGAGTGGCAAAAAATTATCGCTGAACATACTTGTCCAAGACGAACTGATAACTTTCTCTTTTTTAAAATCCATTACTAAACTGCATTCATAAACTGTAAAATGTGCGCCTTTACAATTTTTTTGTCAATAAAACTGAACAAACATTTACTAATCCTTTACGGATATCTTACATACACACTGGAATTGGAACTTTTCCGAGGAAAGTTATTATGAAATTCAGCAGACAATATCCACTCTTTTTTTTCTCCTCCCCTCCCTTGTCTCACCAGATAACTACATGATTGCAGCGAACAGTTCTCGATCCCATTAGGCTTCTTTTCCCGCCCAATTGATATGGATAATTGTTTTCCCAGCGATTTGCATAATTGCTGGATTCTCACCGGTAATTATCGTTTCAGTCGACCCATCGCGATTCCCTAATTATCATACTTTTGATCTGTTGCACCGAATAGCAACGCTTCGGAACGAAATCGGCTCCACAAACAAGTGGGGGAAGGGAGAGCGAATAAAAAACAAAATAAGAGGACAATGAGAATGGAATTTGGAAATCCGTCAAGATATTCTGTGGAAAGCAGCTCAACTAATTTCAGATACAGAAAACAATATGCTCCTAATTACTGAAGTCTTAATTAAAGAAAACTTAATACGTCATCAACTTCTGGATAGACTAGAGTTATTGGAAGATATCAGAATACTTAATTTTAAGATTAATGTGTAATCTCCACTAACATAGATATGAAATATCATTCATTTTAATCAAAATCAAATATTTATAAGAATTACACAAATGTGGAATTTAATTTAGACGATTAACTGTTTGTCATTCACCAAGTTAAGGTTTATCTTACAAAATTTTACCCAAAATCAAATTTCTTCCCTTTTTCTCTTAAATTCCCATGTTCTATGTATCCACACCCCATCCTTGCAAGCAAAAATGACGTTCCAGACAATACAAGTAGTTCAACCTTTTAAGATTAATTCCGCTGTGCCATGTGCTCTTTTATTCAGGCATAAACCTACATGTAATTATACCTACATGTAAAGACTTCAGTTATCCGAAAAATGTATGGAGACATTATTAATAAAATGTGCGGCACAGCCAGCTGCGTCAAAAAAGGGTCTCTAGATCTGTGGCACGCGATGAACGTTTCGATCGTTCGCCATCTTGCTGGTAGTTAAGTCGAGCGATGGCAGCGGCTGCCCTTTTTTCATCATTGGGAAAGGGTTACACCTCAAAGGGTAAAAACATGGATTTTTACAAATTTTCTGAGTGAAAATGTCGTGAGAACTTGACCAAATTATCACGGGACCACGCGTAAAGTAGTTCCTTTCGAATAGAAGAATGATCAAAATCTGCCCGAATGGTAAAAAATTATATCTGAACAGACTTGCCTAAGATTTAACGAACTGCTAAGTTTCTCCTTTTTAAATCCGTTACTAAACCTCTCATGCGTGCATTCATAAACTGTAAATGTGTGCCTTTACAATTTTTCTTTCAATAAAACGGAACAAACATTTACTAATCTTTTACGGATATCTTACATGCACACTGGAATTGGAACTTTTCCTTGGAAAGTTATTGTGGAAGTCGGCAGACAATATCCACTCTTTTTTTTCTCCTCCCCTCCCTTGTCTCACCAAATAACTACACGATTGCAGCGACCAGTTCTCGATCCCATTAGGCTCCTTTCCCCGCCCTATTGATACGGATAATTGTTTTCCCAGCGATTTGCATAATTGCTGGATTCTCGCCGGTAATTATCGTTTTCAGTCGACCCATCGCGATTCCCTAATTATCATACTTTTGATCTGTTGCACCGAATAGCAACGCTTCGGAACGAAATCGGCTCCACAAACAAGTGGGGGAAGGGAGAGCGAATAAAAACCCAAATAAAAGGACAATGAGAATGGAGTTTGAAAATCCGTCAAGATATTCTGAGGAAAGCAGCTCAACTAATTTCAGATACAGAAAAGAGTTTGCTCCTAATTACTCAAGTCTTAATTAAAGAAAACGTAATACGTCATCAACATCTGGATAGACTGGAGTTATCGGAAGATATCGGAATCCTTAATTTAAGATTAATGTGTAATTTCCACTAACTTAACCCGTTGAGGCGCAACCCTTTCCCAATGCTGAAAAAATGGCAGCTGTTGCGATCGCTCGACTTAACTACCAGCAAGATGCCGGACGATCGTCAAAAAAGGGTCTCTAGATCTGTGGCACGCGATGAACGTTTCGATCGTCCGCCATCTTGCTGGTAGTTAAGTCGAGCGATGGCAACGGCTGCCCTTTTTTCATCATTGGGCAATCTATCCTGCTGTTCTCGCATTCTTCCATTTTTCAGCAGATGTCAGTGCTGTTAAAAATAATCGTGAGAATTTTTTTACGGGAAATGACGTGCTAAAAAGTAAACGATTCTCGTGGAGCTATGTCACCCGCAACTATTTTTATGGAAATCAAATCTATTCTTCGTGACTGGCAACAGTCAAAACGTCAGATTTTGGTGTTCCCAGAGCGGGAACACTGCGCGTTAAAGGGTTCAACATGAAATATCATTGATCTTGATCAAAATCAAATATTTATAAGAAGTACAGAAATATCGTCGTATTTAATTTAGAGGAATAAATGTTTGTGATTGCCTAAGATAGGTTTTTTCTTACGAAATTTTAGCCCAAACTAAATTCCTTTTTTTAAATTCCTACGTTCTATGTCCCCTCCCCCACAAACAAAAAGGAAGTATCAGTCTATCCAACTAATATCACGACCTGTTAAGATTAATTCTGCTGTGCCATGAACGGAAGCAATTTTCCTTTTTTAAAAAATCTGGAGTGACTCCACTCGACTTTCCGAACACTTACGATTAAGATCATTACCAAGCATTTAAATAAATTTTAATTGATGAATAATTCAAACATATATATACCAAATTGAAACTCAATCGAATGCACCGTTTAAACGCTTACGCACTTTCAATAATTTCTCCCCATATGCCATTATGCCATAATATAAAAGAAATTTTTGTCGTAGCCCTGTAGAAAAAAACTATAAGTCTCATACACACCAAAATCAATACCGGTCTTAAGATGGTGATTTATAACATATATACCCAATTTCAGCTCAATCGAATCTACCGTTTTAACGCTAGCGCACTTTCAAGAAATTCCTCCCATAGGCCATAATGTAAAAGAAATCTTTGTCGTAGCCCTGTAGAAAAACTATAAGTCCTACACACACCAAAATCAATACCGGTCTTGCGAAGGTGGTTTGTGACATATATATCCAATTTGAGCTCAATCGAATGCTCCGTTCAGGAGCTATCGTGTTAACTCGTAATCTCGTAACTCGTAATCTCGTAGTCACTAGTAATCTCGTAGTCACTCTCGTACTCACATATCTCGTAATCTCGTAGTCACTCACATGTCTCGTAACATAGTCACTCACATATCTCGTAATCTCGTAGTCACTAGTAATCTCGCTCCTCTCGTAAAATTAGCATAAATGGATTCAGAAGCCCTCTAAACGTGTAAAAACACCAAAATCTCGAAGTCGAATTTTTTCATGATTACAATACTTTCCTTACATGGTACATGTTCGGAAAGTAAAAATCTAAGTGATAATTTCGGGAACTATCGGTTGGTTTTGTTTACTGCTATAAAAGTTAATCTTACTTTGTCGAGCATTTATTTAGAAGCATTCGAAGTGTTCGTAGTTTTGGTAGTTGCTTTATTGCTGATCACCTGGTTTTCTTTTTATGCTGAAAAGAATTTAATTCAAGTGTAGTTGGAAATATACATGAAAATGTTGCAGTTAAGTGAAGAAGATTGCAAGGCGTTCCGTCTACTTCACAGGCAATTTATATATTCCTCTTAATACTCAATTTCACTTTAAAATATTTTATTCAAGCATAACCACTGATATCTACATGTAGGGACTTCAGTTCTCCGAAGAATATATGGACACATTGGATAATTAACAAAACGATATTTTTTTACATTATAATCAAATTACTCGTATGTCTTTAAAGAATTTATTGGTTTCTAAACCTACAAAAGCAGTCATTCATTAAAACTGTATAGAAGCCTGATTTGACCGTAGGTGCTGCTAAAGATAGTACCAATACAAATCGACTCAAAAAACATGAATTTGGTTAATGTAAGTTGCGTCATTTAACTCGTGTACACTCATGGTTGCTGGTGCACTTAAAATCTGTTAGTGGCTCCATTGCATTACAGTGTCAGAGAGGAACGAAAGCAGTGCTGTTTGTTTTTAGAAATATAAAATATAATTTGGGGGACTATAGAGGGTAGTTTTGTAACATGTTTACTGTTACAAAAATTATTCGTACTTTGTCGAATAATGTTCAAACGATACCGCTGGGCGTGCCAATTTCAGGTGCTAGGTCTCTCACATGGAATCGGTTCAAAATTGGTAAACCCCGAGCTAAATTTTACATCGTATGGTAACACACATAAAAAGGTACTTATCACACTGGAGGATGGTTCCGGTCAAAAAATTATTTTCGGCTGAAGAAAGATGAATATTTTTTCGGCCTAAACGATCGTCCAGTACGATAAGTACCTTCTTATACGTGTTATTATAAAAAAAGTTTTATTTATCTCATCTTTTAACACTAGTTTCTTTTTGAGTGTTTTTTTTTTCTTTTTTTTTTGTTAAATTGGATTTCCTCCCAGTGGGGCTCTTTTAAAACGGAAACCGCTGTCCTTTCAGTCTTCACCGTCTTATATGGACGCTCTTTCCCCATTCCGCAGTTGCCAGAGAGCATTAGTAACAACAACACTCAACGCTTGGGTTTAAATTTTTGAATACAACCCAGTATTTATCTAGATTGTCATTTGAAAGCTGTAAAATCAATTAATAGTCATACTAAATTCCGTACTATGAAACAGAAATATCATTTTAAAAAACAGAAAGAACCATCTTCAACACCCTCATAGAAAGCGTTCTGCTGTATGGAGCAGAAACTTGAACAATCAAGTCTGTAAGTGAAAATATATTGTTACCTACAGACATGGACTTCTGGTGACGATCGGCGAGAACTTCAAAACTAGACAAAGTGCCCAATATTGAAATCATAGTCAGTTGAATCTCAATATCTTGTCAGTTGACGCTATATAGACCCAGTCTTGCTCCTATAATTTGAAATCTTGTCAGTTGAATCTCAATATATTGTCGATATCTTGTCAGTTGACGCTATATAGATCCATTCTTGCTCCTAGCAAGAATGAATCTGTATAGCGTCAACTGACAAGAAGAGACTAGAGATGAGTCGGGCTCTGTAATTCACGATTGCGTTCGGGCTCGGGCGGGCTCGGGCTCGTGAAAATTTTCTCCTTTGTTGAACATACTCCTTGAAACAGATTTTAAGAAGTGATTCATGGGATAAATAAACGTACTTATTTCACAAAATATAGCTCGGGCTCGGGCGGGCTCGGATTAAAAGTCTTCGGGCTCGGGCGGGCTCGGGCTTCAAAAAATGAGCCCGAACTCATCTCTAGAAGAGACTACCATGGTACGGGCATGTCCAACGGATGAATGGAGATGAATTACCACCCCTAGCAGCACAACAAGTTCAAGAAACGTTGAAAACACGTTTTTTGAAGTTCAAAGAGATGTTTTTTAACGGTTTTTGAACAATTTGCGCTACTAGGGACAGCATGTATTAAACTGTGAACCTGGACAGGAAAACGGGAGGTGAAAACCGAAAATAAAGGTAGAAAGACAAGCTTATAAAGGACATGGCAAAGAATGCAGTAGGTGAGGAGGATGCTCAGGACAGCGAGAGATGGAGACAAAAACTGATGGATGTTTTTCGTTGAAAGAAAACCTCAGTACTGAGGAAATTTTTGATAAAGAAAATTAAATTATTTCAACTAATTCAAAAGTTCTTTGTATGGTAAGATTATTGAATTGTACAAAAATAGCTTTTCCTGGGGTTTTGTAAGACAAAGTACGCTGTCCAAAAATCCATGAATGACATCGTAAATTTTATGACTCAACATGCCCACTTCCATCATATCAATGTTTTCTGGACAAAATGTGGAACTAAACTTTTTTCTATAAAAGTTAATAAAAATTTCAGAAAACAATTCCACTCTTTTTACTTCACACTCATTTTAGTAAATAACTACAAGGCTGTAACGATTACATCTCGATTCCATTAGGCTTCTATCTCCGCCCAATTTATGCCGATGATTGTCTTCTCAAAGATTTGCATAACTGTTTGATTCTCGCCGGCAATTACCGTTTAGTCAATTTCTCGCAATGTCCTAATCATCATAGTTTTGATCTCTTGCTCAGTCACAAACAAGAGGAGAGAAACTTGCTTAATCACAAACAAGTGGAGAGAGAAAGAGTTGGAAGAAAGTGAATAAAACGAAAATGGAAGTAAAATTTGAAAATCCGGCAAGATGTCTTCTGAGTGCCAACAACTCATTTGTGTCACGGGAATCAGTCGGTTTCTAATTACGGCAATCTTAATCAAAGGAAACAACGCTTCATTAATTCCTCTGTAGACTGATGTTTAACGTAGAAAAGTTCTGTGTCGGGATTATTTCTTTTAGGAAGGTTCCACAATTTCTGAGTTTTAAATTGGAAATTACAGTCGGTATTAATAATACAGGGTGGTCATAAAAAAGTATGACTGTATATAGATATCTAGTGCCAGATCGGGATGAGGTTTCGGGTATAGTTATTCTAAGGTATGAGCTTGGAATTCTGTGAAAGGCTACAAAGTATCGCTCACGGTTACGGTTACAGATAGAGAAACTCGAAATTTTTGAATGGCAACGTCCATTTTTTTTCCTGTCGCAAAATGATCACTACTTGCAAAATCACTGAATAGCGTTGGAACGGTACGTACATCACAAAAATCGGACTCGATATGCACTTACACAAACAAATGAACTTTCGCTGTCAGAGTCAGGCATGTGAAAGATCTTGTCTGAAAAAAACAATATTCCCACCTCTTTATCGGTTTTTTAAGCTGAATATCCGGCAAATGTCGTTCTATGATTAGAGTCCATCCTCTATCAATGTAAATTTCCTCCTTTTATCACGATCGTGTTTCTATTAGCCGTTCAAACAACTATTTTTGTTCGTGCATACTGCGTCTGTTTTTTTTTTTTGTGTGACACACGTACCGTTCCAATGCTCTTTAGGGTTTTTGCATGCATAGAACATTTTACGGGGGAAAGAAATGATCGTTTTATTGAAAAATTTTGAGTCTCTTTATTTTAAAAGTTTAGTTTTTATTCTGGTTGAATGAGCTTTTCAAGTCAAGAGGTCATTCCTAACCTATAACTAAATTTTGTATGATTTGCTATACTTTAATTTTATGCTAAAAATTTTTTTGCAAAATTTTCACAAAATCTAAAAAAGAAAATAAATAATTTTAATAGTTTTAAAAATCATTCACAGTTTCAAAAAGTCCCAGCATTCGTTATTTCAGTTGTTACTGATCATGTAGCTAAACTTCATTCTATTCTCTTACTCTATTTTTAAGGAATGCGAGAACAAACATTTATACAATTTTCACGATGTTCCAAAATCTATGAAATATTTAAAACAGTTTTGGCATCTAGAGTTTAAAATAACTTGCATCTAACATAATTCAAAATTTCATTCTATTCCATAGCCATATTTTTGTAAAGCGAATAAACATGTATTGAGCTTTCACAAATCTCAAAATCTGTAAAAAATTTTAAAGTACTTTGATGCCTAGAGCTTAAGTGAGCACCTGTAACAACACAAAATTTTATTTTATTGGTTTACACGTAATCGAAAAATAGTTTTATATTTTTAATAAATTTGTGCAAAATCTTAAAATCTAATCAAAGGTTATTGAAAATTTGACACCAGTAGCTTGAAATGAGTCCTACCAAGTCACCAAATTCCATTTCATACGTTTTAGTTGTTAATACGCGATGCGAAACAAATATTTATACACTTTAAAACGATTTTCGCAAAATCTCAGTATCTAATTAAACATTTTGAATTTCAATACCTACAATTAAATTGAATGACCACCTATCATTATCTTAATTTAATTTCATTCGCTTTAGTCGTTATTATGTGAAGGTTGAACAAATATTTACACATTTTGAAATAATTTTCGCAAAATCTCAAAATCTAATCTAATTTTGTAAAAAATTCGAGTCCAATAGTTTAAAATGAGGAACCACCTATTATGCCACCAAATTTACTTTCACTCCCTGTAATCTTTATTTCGTAATGCTGGAATAAAAATTTACCCATTTTGACACGATTTTCGCAAAATCTCAAAATCTAATCAAAATATTTTTTAAAAATTTGACGCCTATAGTTTAAGTTGAGCAACCGCCTATCATGTCACCAAATTTCATTTCAGTCACTTTTGTCGTTATTACGTGACGCTCGAACAAAAATTCACCCACTTAGAAACAATTTTCGCAAAATCCCGAAATCTAATCAAAATTTAAAAAAATAATAAAAATGACGCCCATAACTTAAGTTGAGTGACCAAATATCATGTCACTAAATTGAAACTTTCACCTCTTTCAAACTTTTCTCTCATTCTCTATAAACTTCTCTTTTTTACTACTCCATCGATTGTCACATATATCTTGCTCCCTTCTGGTCTGCAAATGACTCCCGTTCTGCATGAGGTATGTGAGGCTCTGAGCCACACCTGCTCCGGGAAAAGTCAGGACATTTGCAAGTGCGATATTCAACAGCTCGGTAAGGGAGAGTTTTTCCACTATCTTCTTAAATAATTCCTAATACCCGTCTCTAACGTACGATTTATTTAGCTATTGAACTTGCTCATGACCTTTTCTATCTCTTGAATTCCTTAGATTGACACGGTAGGGATATTGGCCTTCATCCACATTTCCTGTACTTTGATCGCCAACACTAAGGTTACTTCTCCTTCCGGTGGATACTGCCCTTTATTCAGAAATTTTTCTCCTTACGTACAAAATTAGTAATATAGAAGTAAGAGTATCTCTTCTCGGGTTGGTAACTTGGTACAAGGTAATTCTTTCGATATTCCCAGCTCTTCTAATAACGCCGATTTTGTTCCATGTCCTGTTGCAGACAGTTTCACTCTATTCAGAATCGTAGCAGTGCAAGGCAACTACCTTTTAGCTTTTTTGAGAGTAAACTGAAAGCACCATCTATCTGAAACGTTAAGCTAAATGCCGTTTCAAGGAAATATCTCGTGCCTGGTTTAACCGAATGCATCGCCATCACTCGGCAGGCAAACCGGCGCTAGTTGTTTAGAGCACAGCTTTCGTATTGCGCCCAAGACAAAACGACAGCATAACGTGTGCATTGTATCAAACTATTCGTAAAGCCATTTTTGGGGATTTACTGAGCTTCTCTGAACATTTTTTAGCACATGAAAGGACCAAATTTTTTTTTTACAAATAAAGTTTGCTTTCTACTTAATTTAAAAAAAAAAAAACCACATAATTTTCAGATATTTATAGATTTCAAGCTCGACGTGCAAACCTTAGAAATTGTCGTAGCCGCTCCAGATTTTGCATACTTGTTATTCATAACAATACACTACTCCTAAAACCTCGGGAGCCTGATAATTTGGAAAAGAATTTTTTTTGTCGATATTTTAAAAAAACCATATTTTTCAAAAATTTCTAAATTTCAAGCTCGATGCGCAACCCCAAGACGTTGTCGTTGAACATTCAAATTTTACACACGTCTTATTTATATCAATATACAACTTTTGAGACCTCAGGAGAAAAAGATTTCGAAAAAAAAAAATTTCGATCCACCCTACTGTAGTGACATCATTGAAAATTAGTTTTAATAAACTTTGTTGAAATCACTCTACTCTTTTTAAGCACGAACTTTTATTAATTAATTGATAATACTTAATTTTAATTGTATGAATTGTATTGAAACAGTATAAAAGTATCTTCGAAGGCTGTATAGTGAGTACACTCAAGGGAGTTGTTTCTGAATTAAAGATTTCCCTTAGCCTAGTATGCAGTTGATTGATACCTGACGAGTATCTGCTCTACTGCAAACATTAATCTACTTTCAAGTTATATCCCTACATAGAAATAAAGATTCATTAAAATAAAAATTAATGAATGTAATGTTTTGTACTTTAAAAATAAAAACGCGAAATTCTTTGCTTTCACTTCAAAGTATGGATAGCCAATGTCCTAGCAGAAAAATATTTCTACCTGAAGTTTTGAGGTATAATAATATCACCCTATACGCAAAGCTGTAAGCATATTTCTGTGCATGTAAATTTTTTTAAATAGAACAGAACGTTCACTTCCTTTGATTGACTGAGCAATAATTTCCACACACAGCATAGAAACATTGGTGTTAATCCTTTGAGGTGCAAGCCTTTCCCAGCTACCCTAGCAAGATGAACGTTTCGATCGTCCGCCATCTTGCTGGTAGTTAAGTCGAGCGATGGCAACGGCTGCCCTTTTTTTAGAATTGGGCAATCTATCCAGCTGTTCTCGCATTCTTCCATTTTTCATCAGATGTCAGTGCTTTTAAAAATAATCGTGACAATTTTTTTTACGGGAAATGGCGTGCTAAAAAGTAAAGGATTCTCGTGGAGCTATGTCACCCGCAACTATTTTTATAGAAATCAAATCTATCAGTCAAAACGTCAGAGTTTGGTGTTCCCAGAGCGGGAACACTGCGCGTTAAAGGGTTAAATAGAACAGAACTTCCTTTGATTGACTGAGCAATAATTTCCACACTCAGCATAGACACATTGGTATTAAAAAATGTCTGCAGTAAATTATTGCGAAGTTCAGAAGACAATTTCTCCACGCTTTCTTCCTTTCCTCTTCAACTCACCAAATAACTATCGAGTCTGCACGATCATTTCACGATTTCATTAGGCTTCTTTCTCGGCCCCAATTGATACCGATAATTGTTTTCCTAACAATTTGCATAATTGCTCGATTCTCGCCGGTAATTATCGTTCAGTCTATCTCTCGCAGCGCCCTCATTATCGTTCTTTTGATCTCTTGCGGCGGGGAGCCTGCCTCGATCGGCCCATCGCAAACAAGTGGAAAGAGATAAGTGAGAAAAAAGTCAATAGAGGGAAAATGGAAGTGTTATTTGAGAAAAATCTGAAAAATGTTTTCAGAAACTCGTTTGCCAAACAGAAAAGAGTTAGTTTTTTTAACTGCAGCAGTCTTAATCAAAGAAAACTTAGATCCCGGTTATACCAAACTTTGTCTCGAGTAAGTTATCTTCTCGGTACTTAGAGCAGTTCTTGAAAGGAAAATTTCCCCATCTGAATATAGGGTGTCTCAAAAAGCTGGTCACTATGTCCGAGTGGATAAGACACTGAACATGGCAGATGGCTTAACCCTTTGAGGCGCAACCCTTTCCCAATGCTGAAAAAAGGGCAGCCGTTGGCATCGCTCGACTTAACTGCCAGCAAGATGGCGGACGATCGAAACGTTCATTGCATGCCACAGATCTAGAGATCCTTTTTTGACGCAGCTGGCTGTGCCGCACAGCTGAAATTATTTCCAAATTTCAGCTCAAAATAGTGTCATCTTCAGGTTCCACAACTCCGGCGAATATATTTCTAGCTTATTTTTATTGAAATAATAATATTTAATTAATTAATTGAATAATTAGTTATGTTTTCATTATTAAATTGCTTTATTAATACGTTATTATCACATGTCAGTGCTGGAAATCGCAGATTTAGAAGCAAAAGTCGACTTAGGATCTGATTCAGAAATGGAATATACCTCAGAAAATGACGACTATTTCGTTAGTCAGGAAGCCAAATGTCGAAAAACGACTGACGATGAGATTCCCTCAATCTCCAAGACAGACCAAATGCCCGAACTAGCCGTTGTTCTTGATAGAGCAGGTGTATCGGAGAATTAATTACTCAGTTATTTAATTAAACATAGTTATTTCAATAGAAATTCATAAAAGACTAAAAAGACAGACACTGGGAGTATATTCACTTGAGGTGTGGAACCTGAAGATAGCAATAATTTGAGCCGAAATTTAGAGACAATCTGTTGTTATCAGCGTCAAACCATTTAATGACTCAGGCAATGTGAGTTTCGAGAAAAGGTGTTTTTCGCTCCACCCTACTACACATCTGAAGAAAAAAAAAAAAAAAAAAAAAAGCTTTGTTCAGTATTTTTTGTTTTTGTGGTTTTATGGGTTTACTTGTTCAATCTTAACTGTTTCAACTGCTGAGTTTCAATTTAAATAAGGTCCTTGTTCATGTTGACCGATCTGTTATGATCGAAGTTACAGCACAATTTGTCAGGTATTTTTAGAGACGTTACACAGCATTTGTCAGATATTTTTCTAGAAAATGGAAACTGTTCTGATTGCAGGAATGTCCATTATTCGTGTTGTGTTATATTGCAAAACCTACATTTAATGGACTCCCATAATAAAATGGCCACAATTTCGGGAGTTGTAGTGGACAGTGCCTAATCAGCAAGTTCCCGCCCGTTATTATAAAACAAGCAAACAAACAAAAATAAATAAATGAAATAAAATTTTATGGACCCGAATAGGAGCAAAGTATACAGGGTGAATCTAAACTCTTGGACAAAACTGTAAGAGGTGATAGGGCACATAATAAGGAATCAGAATCACTTAGCAATGTGGGGTCGGCAACATCGTCTTCATGTAGCTGTTAATAATCACTTTGGAAAAAGTTCTGAAACAACAGTGCACTTTCCGACCATTCTTCGTCAGAAACTAATGTATTTTTCTCAGAAAGACTAAAATTTATAGTTTAAAAGTTCTATTTTAGTTCACGGATGAAATTTTTGGAGACGAGCCTATGGTTTATGAAACTTGGGTAAGAAATTAGACGAAAACTTCAAATTTTTCACAAAGTGATTAACCAGGTAAGTGAAAACTGCGTTTTTGACCCCCACATTGCTATGTGATTCTGATTCCTTATTATGTGCCCTATCAACCCTTAAAGTTTTGCCCCAAAGTTTGGATTCACCCTGTATTTTCTCCTCCAAATTTAGGTATCCTTAGACTAAAGACCTATAACCAAGGAGTACTAAATTCACCAGGCAATGTTATCACAGTTAATTTTAATGTGCATATTAAATGTCATGTTTTACGTTATAGATGTACAGTAATTACTTCCATAAGGTTCCCGTTAAACAATTCATTCAACGCTTTTAAAGAAATTCGAAAAAAAATCTTTAAAAAATTAAAGGTGTTTCGAAACTTTTATCGACATAGTGAAGTAAAATCTTTGTGTCTGTAAAATTGGATTGGTATAACAATTCCCAATGCGAGCTGTAATGTGGACATTTGTTATGATAAAAGGAATAAAAGTCGCAGGAGAACAGAAGTTAAAACACTAGTAGTATTTGTAATAATGCGTAATTTTTGTACTTGCATGAAAAATTAATTTGCAAATTCATGATTAGTTGACATTCTTTTCGGGCCATGCTCTCCAGGAAATTATATTGTTATTTCTGTCGACAAAAACACATTTTTAGCTTTTTTAGTATTCCTTTTTTAACCCTTTGAGGCGCAACCCTTTCCCAATGCTGGTAAAAGGGCAGCGGCTGCCCTTTTTACAGCATTGGGTAATCTATCCAGCTGTTCTCGCATTCTTCCATTTTTCAGCAGATGTCAGTGCTGTTAAAAGTAATCGTGACCATTTTTTTACGGGAAATGACGTGCTAAAAAGTAAAGGATTCTAGTGGAGCTATGTCACCCGCAACTATTTTTATAGAAATCAAATCTATTCTTCGTGACTGGCAACAGTCAAACAGTCAGAGTTTGGTGTTTCCAGAGCAGGAACACTGTGCGTTAAAGGGTTAAATTAGAATAAAAAAATTCATACTTCAAAAATCTAAGTAATTTAGCTATACTTTTTTTAAAAATCTCGTGAACTAAATTGATTTACAACAGTGTTACTTTTTTTTGCTTAGAAATGTTTATGCAGAGATTAATCTTCCTTGTGGAGAAGATTAGATTGTTGTAAATTATAATTGAAGAATTCAAGAAAGATCATTCTTCGATTTTTAGAAGATGATTAAGTTTTTTTTTTTTTTTTTTAACCTGCCAAAAATCTGTAAATGCTTCATACACGATTTTCGGCCGATTACATTTTTTATAGACTTCTCGAATGCTTTTGAATTTTTAAATTTTTTTTTCAAGAGAAGAACATCTACAAAATAAGCGTTAAACAGTGACTGACTGCACTTGATGTCCCCAGAAGATGTAAATACGCTTTAATTCTTTATTCATTAGTGATAAGTTGGCAATATAAACTGAAAAAATGTTCAAAATAAGGTAGGGAAAAGAATACATTAAGAAAAGATTTTGTCGTTAACTTTCAAAAAGTCAGCTTTTTTAAATTTTGTATACAACCCCTACATATAAAAACATCCAATAAGTAAAATGCGCTTGATATCTTGTGGTGATGAACAAAAGTCTTTTCATCAGTCTTTTCATCATAAAATGTTTCAGAAATATTTTTAAACAAATGTGGTCAGGGGCCATATATGAATTTGAATCCCTAGAGCACCTCCCAAAAAATTATTATTGTAATTATTCTTTGTAATTTCTGTACGACCGCTAAATTCGATCATCCGACTTAAGTTTTTCCTTCAAGAGCCCTTCGATATTGATTTAATTCACCAATATTTACCTCGATATGACAAATCTTTGGATATAAAGCTCAAATTTAGTACATCACTTCATTAGTGCAAGGGGAACATATTACTAATCAACCGCTTTTCTGGGGTTTAAAATAGATTAAAATTCGTGTTCTACGAGTCTAATTTTGCATTTTTTTTTTACATCAAAATCGATTGTTCAACTAGAACGCGAGAATGGAGTTTTATGTTTCTCCATTAGTTTCTATGGGGTTTTAGAGAAATCTCGAGAAATATTGATGTTAGATCTTTCCTAACCTCACTTTTGGAGACCAATTTTCGGTGCCAAATTTGGCGATATTTCACCAAAAAATCGCCAAGATTGGCGACATCTCGGGCATTTGGCGCGATTTTTGCAATGGGGCCTTTAAAGTTTGTTTTCCTGCATTAACATCACATATTAGCCTTGTATTCATTAATATTTCTATGACGTAATCAAAATGCGATTGTTCGGGGGCTGATTAGAGAGGCCCCGAGTTTTCTGAAAGTATAAAAGGAAGCGGGCTGCCTCGATCCAGTCAGTCTTGTTTCTGCTTGTGCTGAGAGCAAAGGTCCGTGACAGCTTATGGCTTTGTATTGGTGTTTAGAAAACCTATGTTTAGCTTGTTTTATTAGCTTTGTTTTTATGCTGTGTGTAAATTCTTCATTGCTGAGTCCTGAGGGACTGTGCACGATTTCCCTCGTAAGTTTCTACGGAATTTATGCCTGCGGCAGTGTTTTATTTTGTGTGAGAAATACAGCATTTTTGGAAGCTTCTGTTCTAGGCGGACTGTAATAAGCACATTACTGGCTGATTGTGCTTGTAAATTTTGTACAGCTGATTGTTCGACGAAGTTCTAGAAGCAATAAAGTTCGTGATCCACCCTGACTAGTGGACTCTTTACTAGACCTTTCTACACCAACTGCACTTTAGAACGACGAACCCAGGAATAAGCAGAGTTTTCTGCAAGAGTATGTACTATGACAAATTATATTATTAAAATCGCAAACCGATGTTCATTTGGAAGTAAACAAAATCGCCGAAATTCGGAAACTGCATGATGCCGGGTTCTTGTAATTCAAGGTAGTGTAAGTCGAAGCACTCGTATATAAAGTTTCTTAATTAATTAATGCATCTGTAGAACTGTTAGATTAAGGAGGGTTAGACAAGCAGAAATCATAAACACGTTTCATCGATGTTGTGAAGTGTTCATCATTTGTGCTTTACTCTACGTTCGGCTAGTCTGCAACAAGTTTTGCATGAGTAATACTTACACCCCATACTAGGAAGAGAGTTACGTTAATAGAAGCATAAATGAGTGGAACATTGTGTAATGGGTAGGGGAACTTCCCCCCCTCCTTCGCGTCCTTAAAAAAAATTGATTACCAGTAGCACTTTTAGAAATGAGTTTTCTCAATACGACTAAATTATGGCCGATTCAATTTTAGAGATTGGCCTATTTTGAATCACGTGGATAAAATGGGGTAAATATGAACCATCCGATGTTGAAGTGAATTTCCGCACCACCCCCTCTTTGTAACGCATTGTCTGTCTGCTGCCATAATAAAAAAGTGACATTCTCCGTGCCAGGAAACACATAAATATGTAAATTTAACAAATTTGAAGATTTTCAATTACTCAGTACTTTAGTAGGCTTACAAAGAGCCATATGATACTTTATTTTAATGTTTTCAGACAAAGCAGGAAAGTGTTAACCCTTTAACGCGCAGTGTTCCCGCTCTGGGAACTCCAAACTTTGACGTTTTGACGCAGCTGGCTGTGCGGCATAGCCAGCTGCGTCAAAAAAGGGTCTCCAGATATGTGGCACGCGATGAACGTTTCGATTGTCCGCCATCTTGCTGGTAGTTAAGACGAGCAATGGCAACGACTGCCCTTTTTTCAGCATTGGGAAAGGGTTGTCCCTCAAAGGGTTAATGTATCGGTTTGTCTGTCTCTCTGCCATGAATAAGCATCGACTGCTACAAATTTTATATGCTGTTATGTTAAATCGCGAGCAGCAGCGGCTTGGCCAGTGGTTGGGCGGGTGAAAACCTCTCTCCGATGGGTGGTTGTGGAACCGTGTACGCTAATGCTCCTTTTACATTCAGCAACTCGCGCTGTCTTTCTCACTGACCAGGAAATTCTCTCCATGGGGTATTTTACTGATCCTAAAGGCAGTGAGGATTCACATTCAGCTTTACTTCTCTTCTCTCATACCTCCACGCACGGGCATTCATTTGTCCTGCACTTGAAAATGCCTCCGAGGGGTAATCAATGAATGGACAAGACGAGGGGCAATATGGTGTTTAGATACTCGTTTTTAACACTTTCCAACAAGGTTGAAAAGTGTTAATGATATCGGTTTGTCTGTCCGTCCGTGCTCTAATTCGCGTAAAAATGCATCGATTTGGCAATAAAAAACTGCCTATGCGAAAGTTTTTTAAAGTTCTTTATTTCAATGTAAAACGGAGGAATGCTGTGCTCAAACTCCGAGTGTTTACAACAACCAAGTTACTTTAGAAAATAAACGCGACATAATGCTTTTTAGTTTTTGATTTGAATCGCAATTTATTAGTAAAATTCTCTTAATCGGAGAGGTTGTCGTCTAGACTGAACTTCAGTTTTTGAAAAACTGAAATAAAAATTTGGTGCGGTTCTTAGAGAAACAAGATAGGCATCCCTCCATTAGCAAGTTAGTAGTAGCTGGAGTAGTAGTTCGAATTGCTATACCACGAGGAGGTTTGCCTTAACTCGCTAAATCATATCCAACAATGAAACAAAGAAATATTTAAAAACTAGCTGCTACTCGCGACTTCGTCCGCGTCGGCTTTAGAATTAGGTCCCGAGAGAAACGAAGTGACGCTCCGAAGGTCGAGTGTTCGATTCCGGAGTTAGAAAAATAAGAAATGTTAAAAATAAAAATATTGTATAATGTCCTTCAAAAGAAAGAAATGCTAAAAAATATTGGCTTTTTTTTTTGGACGTTCAGAATTATTTTCTTGGAATTTATTTACTTTGAGATGAAGGATAAATTGTGATTAGTTTATATTTTTTAAAAGCATGTGTTCTAGAACTTTGAGATTTAAAACTGTATGAGAATCACAACTGATATATTAGAACTTCGAAAAATTCGCTGTGATAATTTGATATAAAATATATGAAATTTGTGTTTTATGTGTAACTCAAAATCAAAAAAAAAAATTAAATTAAAATTAAAATAAAAATACAATTTTTCAAAGTAGAAGCTTTTTATTGTGGAGTCCTAAAAATTATGAAATAAAAATTTATTATTGCAAAGATATACTATGATGAATGAAAGTTACAAAATTAAGAAAACTTTTGTGTAAAATATAGGTATTTCACTTTTGCAAAAGATGAAAAATGTTGAATGTTCAAAATATATTAAAAACCATTCTAGCAATTTGCAATAGCGATATTAATGACTAAATCAATGATTTACGGCAGCTCAAATGGAATATTAGTCTCGAATTGTTACAAAAGCACAATATTGTGAACTTATATAAAAGAAGTAATTTTCATTCTAATTATTTGATGTATATTATCATTTGTAATTCAAGAAATTATGATGTAAAATTCTGTAGTATCCCATAGTATCCTGTGAAATGAGGCAGAAAACTTTCAGGCTATCAATGAGTATCTGGTGACGCTTGCCCTCCCCATCAAATTCTATCTGATATGCGATTCAGTAGATTTCCCTGTTTCATCGGAGTGGTGCTTTCCTCGTGCTGCATGATTCATCCACCGTTATGGCTACTGTTTCACACTAGCAATTGTTGTTCTATCCCCGCGGGACACTTATTGGATGGATGAGTGTGCATGTTGTTTGAAACAGCTCTTTCACTGGAATGTTGAAAACATTAGACTCTTCTGCACAGTGGTGTACAAAAGGGGTCTGGACCTGGACCAGCGTTGGAAATAAATATTTCGTTTTGGGTACTGCTCCTCAAATTCTGATATTGAGGAGCAGTTTTACGTCATTTGCTAAAATATTAGGTTGTAACGAAAGTTTCCCGCCACCGCAAACATCGTCAGCACACAGTTCGCGTTGGCGTATTTGCTCAAATTTTGTCAAACGACTTTTGGCATTTGAAAGAAAGAGACTTACTTTATAACACTGTGTTGTGAAATCTGTAAAAAAATATAGTTATCAATAAGTACACAAGATGTCTCAAATGGAACCATCCCTTTGCCTTCTTCCCTTTGCCTTCATCCCTTTGCCTTCAGAACTGCCAGTTCTGATGCAAAAAGTCAGCTACAGAATATCAACGAATTATGTATGCAGCTTTAAGTACAATTGCTGTATCATGTGACACTGTGCTGGTTTGGTACCAAAAGATCAAAAACGAGGACTATGGCATTCAAGAAGCAAAGAACTCTGGCTGGTCTATTGATGTTGATGAGGCCAGCCTGCGAGCACTTGTGGAAGAAGATCAGTAATTAACCACTCGACAGTTATCTAAGGTTAGAAGTTAGTTTTTACAGCAGATTTGGCAGAAAACTTTCGTTACAACCTGATACATTTTCGGCAAGAAAACAATCAAGTTTTAAGAAACAAGTTAATGTTTAATGAACAATGACTTCAATTACAAAATTTTACAAAATGGAACTCGTACAAATGCAAATGCAACTACTCATTGACTAATACTTCCATAACATTGGAAGGGTTAACTTTTGAAACGGAATCTGTAGAAAGTCGAATCCTCTGCTTTAACGGCTGAACAGAAAGGCGTCTCTCAGTTTTATAAAAAAGTTTAGTAGCAACTCTTTCTGGATTGAGATCTGAAAGCTCTGGTTCTTCTATAAAATTGTCAGTAGATTATTCAATACCTCTGTATTTAACCCGTTTTTAGTATCAGTTTTTATGTGTTTCAAAGCATAAAATGCCCTTTCAACTTCGGCGTTTGACACTGATAATAATCTAATAATATCTATTATGCAATGTTATTTACACATTTATTTTTTATTACACATTCAGTTAGACATTTACTTTTTTATTCCTGCCCAGGAGGGGCAAGGAGTGGGATTTTGCTTTGTATATACGTATTTCTGTGCATACTTTCTTAACATATTTGTTTCGTTCTGATTTATCTGCTTCGCATACAGTTACGACAAACAATCAAGGTGGCTTTATTTAGGTAGACACTAATTATGAAAAGATTTCAAGCTTATCGTATAAACGGTGTGGATTTTATTACATTTTCCGTGCTTAACTTTTTACTTATTTGAAATAATGCCCATTACTCTTTTGACATAATGGTGAAAGTGTTGTTTTGAATAGTACAGCCGGAACGCTGACAGTGATTAGCGTAATTCTACATTAGGATATAGATGGTTATTAGAGGTTTTGTCACAAGACAACTCAACTCGATCACTGCTGACAAGGCCACCAATGTAAACAAAAAACACTGGTATGGAACAGCAACTGGACAGACTCTTCATATGGCCCCAACGCTGGAAAGGTGCAACCATTGCCATTCACGATTTAACTGCCAGCAAACATGGCGATTCATTCTTCCGCCGTGTTACTGGTAGTTAAATCATGTGATGACAATGGCTGCACTGTTTCAGCGCTAGGCAGTCTATCCAACTTTTCTTCTTTATCGATGAAATAAACGAATAGCACAGCGACGAACTTTTATCTGAAATGGAAATTTTGTGACCGACTTTTTTTTCCGTAATAATCACTGTACACTAAAGCGAAAATATAGCTAAGAATTTATAATTTAAAATGTTTTCATTCCGTTTTGCCTGCAAGCAGTATTCTAGCTCCACCATTAGAAGAGTTTTCACCTTCGATTTCTAACCCGGGAAGAACAAGGTAAGAGGAATTGTATTTTAGTATTTTCTTAGATTAAATATGGGTTGACGAAACAGTATTTTACCTACAATTTATTCAATTTATGATTTTGCTAGAATTATAGTAGGAACTTTTATTCTCAAAATTGTTCGTAAATTCCAATAATCCTCCTTTTTATATTTTGTTTACCTTTGTTTAAAATTCAGTATCCTTTTTCCTTTGGAATTCGAACCTATTGGATTTGTTTTACTTTTCTGTGGGGTCAGAAGACTTAAAAGCGAGAAGAAGAACTTCTTTAAGAAATTGGCTTTCTCTATTTTTGAAATTTCCTGTTTTTACCATATAATGGTCTTAAATGTGACGTAGTTACAGTTCTGATTCAATATGTGAAAGGAGCAACATTTTAATAAGACTATTTTGAATAGGCGTATGTAGAAACATGTTATACCCCAAAATATTTTGTTTATAGTATCAGTTCCATTGATAATGTTCTAAAAACTAAATTATTTCTAATTAAGTTATCCGAATTCATTTTATTTTTTTATTTAATTGACCAAAGTAAATAGATTTGTGTTTTTAAGTCTAACAAAAATCTTTTCTCGAAAAATCTGTTGGTGAGTTTATTTGTACAAAATTATTTCATATTTCTTTTCTTATTTAGTTATCTAATTACAAACAGCATCTATATTTTTGTTATCTTTTAACCACTCACGTCAAGATTTCCACGAGCAGATACAATGTCTCAAAATCAATATTTCAATGTAAATTACATTTAGTTATTTTCATTACTAAATATATAAAGGAAGGACACTTTTCTTGAATTATAAACTTTTGTCTCAAACTGTTTACCTTCATTCTTACGCAATTACTTTATTTTTAAGTTTTTTCTATTCGAAATTAACTACTTTTATATCTCATTGTCTATTCGAAGAAAAGTAATCAAAGATTTTCAAAGTTTATTGATTACCATTCAACAATTTAAAGTAGAGAAAATGATATATTGCTTTTTAATAATTTAAAGTAGAAAAATGCGTTTTTCATTAAAAGAAAAAATAATGTTAATTATTTTTCTTTATTAATACTTTTAGTTCATTTTTTCCTTTTTTACAATTTGTATTTAAATCAGTTCTTTGTCCCGCAGTGGTCTGCGCGCTAAACTGCGTTCCCATTAGAACACGGCAAGTGTAGCAGCATCCGGCTTGGCCGGTGCTTGGGAGGGTCAATTTCCTCTCGGCTCGATTAATGTGGGACTGTGAACGCTAATCGGAGCTGGTGCACGTAAAATCTGTCATGGCTCCAATGTCCTCCAAGTTGCAAAACGATACCTCTAGAGGAGCCGATCTCAGGGGGTTGGTCACTCCTCTGGAATTGGTTCAAAATTAGGGCACCACTGGCTAAATCGTACTTCCTCCCACTGGGGCACTGAAAATAGAAGGCGCTCGTCTTCTGTCCATCGCCCCCCTTCGGGGGGATCTGGCACCGCCGTTTGCGGTTGTCAGGGGGCATCAGAAACAACAAAAACAAATCAGTTCTTTGACTTAATACTCAATGTAAATAATTTCATCCTACGTGCAACCTGCTTTTTGCAAATCAACGAAAAAACGTATCTTTGTCAACAAACAGTCTAGATCTAGCACTGTTGTTTTTTCTGACACTCCGGGAAAATATCTTTAAACGATCATAATGGAAACAAAATTCCTACCACAAAACGGAATTCCACGGAGACTGTGAGCTAAGACCACACACATTGCATATGCATATGAGTACATCAAAGGAGGGAGGAAAGAACATTCATATCTATCTGCTAGTCACTTGACCTAGAACGAAACATAGGTCAAAAGAGCAGCTTTAAGGAATAAAGATCACCTTGATGACCCTAACTCGAGGCACTTCCCCTGTTGACTTATGGCAAGATCTCATGCACATAATTCTTGCACATCCAACTCCCCTTAGTTTTCAATGGAGCATTATTTCCTGGCGTACTAATTCCTGTTTTCATCGCTTTATTTTTAAGAATAAATTATACATAGCAGCTGTGCATATGAAAGTAATTCACGCTTTGTGAAAGGATCTGGAATACAGTTCACAGGAGAGTGATATTTTTAATATTTTTAAAACATACGTTTTATAAATGAAGAGTATTTCAATGTATCCTCCCCCAAACTGAGCCTTGGCGATATTTTTTATGCCAAGAGGGTTTGTAATGCATATGTGGGCAGTACATTTCTTATGTCGTTTATATTTAATACTCGCTAAGCCTGCTGTGCAAAAAAATGATCTCTAGAACTGTGGCACGCGATGAACGATTCAATCGTCCGCCGTGTTGCTGGTAGTTAAATGGAGCGATGGCAACGGCTGCCGTTTTTTCAGCATTGGGAAATGGCTGCGCTTCAAATGGTTAAATGGCGATGCTCTCCCAGGCACATTTCTACTCTCTGGTTGAGTCCGGTGATCTGATGTGCCATGTTATATACCATCTTTTGTAGGAAAAGTTTCCACAGGACTATCCTTAGCATTGGGATATTTATACTTGTATAAGGTGATCATAAAAAATTATCTCGATATATGGACCTTTAATGGTCGTTCTGTTCAACGGATCGAGATGAGATTTAACATACAGTTATTCAGAGGTATGAGCTCAGAATAGCAACAGAGTGGCGCTCACGTTTACTGCAAATGTGTAAAAAAACTCAGAATTCTCGAATGTCAACGCCCGATTCATCCGATACATTCCGGTACATGCGCAATCGCAAAATGCTCAGCACATGCGAAAACCCTAAAGACCCTTGGTAGGGTACATGTATAAGAGGCGGACATGTAATGCCCTACACAAAAAAAGCTCTGTGAACGGCATCTTAGCTTTAATTAGTGTCATAAAATTTGGCAACTGCCAAGGAACTGATCACCAACAAGCGTCAGTTGATTGAAACTCATATCAGATAATGCCAACACAAAGCCCAACTGCAACAACATGCAAAAATATGTATAGTGAACATGTCCCGAATAAAGGCTGCAATTGACTCAAAGCATGGGACCACAAGGTATTCTCGTAAGATTATCTTCGAATGCAAATATTCCTTTTACACGAAAACGTATATCAATAATTATATATTACTTCGATGATAGGAAAAGAATAATCTAATAAATAAAAGAAATACCTACAATGCCTGCAACCAACCTTTAACACATAATATTAACTTAAATGAGAAAATGCAAAAGTACGTGCACTGTCTCTAACAATTTAACCATTTAACGCGCAAATTTCCCGCTCTGGAACACCAAACTCTGACGTTTTGACTGTAGCCAGTCACGAAGAATGGATTTGATTTCTATAAAAATAGTTGCGGGTGACGAAGCTCCACGAGAATTCTTTACTTTTTAGCACGTCATTTCCCGTAAATAAATGATCACGATTATTTTTAGCAGCACTGACATCTGATGAAAAATGGGAGAATGCGAGAACAGCTTGATAGATTGCCTAATGCTGAAAAAAGGGCAGCCGTTGCCATCGCTCGACTTAACTACCAGCAAGCTGGCAGACAATCGAAACGTTCATCGCGTGCCACAGATCTAGAGACCCTTTTTTGACAACAGCTGGCTGTGCTCACAGCTTGCTGGTAGTTAAGTCCAGCAATGGCAACGGCTTCCCTTTTTTAAGCAATGGGAAAGGGTTGTGACTCAAAGGGTTAAATAAGTTAATTCTAAAAGTCATTCACTTTTGAAACGGATTGCACCCTGAGATTACAGTACATGCATATTTTCTTTTTTATTCTAAAGGAAAAAAAAATTACCGATTACATTATAACAAAAAATCATGTGCGTTACACTGATGCCCAACTAGTTTCTGTAGAAAACCCTCTACTAAAAGAGAATCAAAGTATCGGAAAGCAAAACGGCTTATTAGGTACAAAACCCCCGTTTTTAAAGTCAAAGTACGGGGGCTACTCCGAAGCTTTTAAGATTCGTTAAAAATATTTAGAAAGCTTTGCTGGGGATGTACTGTGAAGAGGCTGCAAACGCAAAATTGAATGCATTAGCTCTCTCCCGAATTCCCAAGTTGGTCTATATTGATTAACGCCGACATTCTTATTCAGGACTTGCAACCATCTTCTTATGTGCATTACCATACCTTTGATCTCGGGCTCCGAAGATTCTTTTGATCGAGGATTTAAGAAATACACAAACCAGGAGGGACGAGAAAGAAGGCGAGAATTTCGAACTGGCGAATTGCAAAGTGTATATACGCTGGGGAGAACGGAATATTTTTACTTGGTATTTACCGCGAGAAAGTGGAGATTGAATTGTGTGCTTCTCGGCGTTTAATTTCAAAATGGTTTCGCCTTTAGAGTGCCTTTGAATTTAAATGTATTATTTATCCATAACTAGCTGAGATGCTTAAGTGGTAAGAGGAAAAATAAAGATTGTCTCTTGAACATTGCTGCATAGATATGCTTGAAACTTGCTATAAAGAAAAAGATTTTCTTCTGGAGCCCAGTAGCACACAAAACCATTTTATGTGAATTTTAATCCACATTATTCGTAATTCGTCGTTTGTAATTCAAAAGACATTTATTTAAGAACATGATCTGAAAAATCCAGAATATGTCCATGAATTGACCAAAACCAAAAAATCCAAAAGTATGTGTATTTTTAGACTTATTCCAGATGATCCGTATTATGAATAAGTACTGGCTTTTTTCCATGGATGCAATTGAATCATACATATAGGAACAGGTAGATCATGCATCTAATATTCCTAAACATGTCATTTTTGCTGCCAGAAATGCACCCCATTTCCGCCACCATAGTGGTCGCCACGAGTGTAAAATAGAATATTAATTGCATTATTTTATAAATAAATACAAGGAAAAAAATATTCAGGCTAGAGTGCTTTTAAAATTCGGATTCTCCTAAAAATGTTGAAATAATGATTATCATTTAAGCAACTGGCACCGTGCCCATGCATGTGCCACTACGGTGGAAAGGTTTTGGAGGCATCAAGTTTTTCTCCGTTATCTAGTTATTCCTATCCCTAGTCCCCTCAAACTAATTATTCCTTTATCTATGCATTAAATACATTGATGTCCACAAATTGCCAAGATTATACCATGTAAAGTCCATGAACAGACTACCATGTCCATAATTAAGTCTAAAGACGTCTATAGGCAGATATGTGGTTGCGGCTATATGCCAAAATAACATAAAATATACAAGAATTCGACAAATCATGATTGTTTTATGAAAAGAAACTTGTCTACATTACGTCTTCTGAAGTGTTTTGGACAAGCTTGTGTTATATAGCAATAGATATTGTCGAATTCATTATAAAAACTTTCCTGTTTCTTCTTCTTAAATGTAACTCATTTTCGAAACTGCAAGTACGAACAGTGCAATTATCCTGAACACATGTTTTCATCTGATGTTTTATAGAGAACGTATTGTTACGAATTTTCGGGACAACCCGCTGCTTTGGGCTTAAAATAGTTTAAAATTCGTATTCTACGCTTCAAATACATAAATTTTGCTTTTTGTTGCATCAAAATCGGCCAATTAGAACCGGAGATATGGAGGTTTCGGTTTTCCATTGTTTTTCAATGGAGGTTCTAGAAATCTCGAGAAATATTGGTCCTAGGGCTTAGATCTCTTCACATTTGAGGACTTATTTTTGGCGCCAAATTTGGCGATATTTCGCCAAAAGTCGCCAAGCTTGGCGACTTTTTGGTCATTTGGCGCGATTTTCCCAATGGGGCCTGGAAGTTGTTTTTCCTGCATTAAAAACGCATAATAACCTAACATTTCTCGTCTATGACGTAATCAATATTCTCGCTTTATGTAGAATCTTCAAGAAATATACTCCTCTAGAAGCTTCCCGCAGTTTCTGCCTCCCCTATATAAACCGGCGCGGTGCCCCGACAGTTCAGTGCGAGTTGAACACTCAATGTGTGAAGAGCTCAGTGAGAGTACGCTTGCTTTGTGAATTGATAGTGCTATAGAAGCTGTGTTTTAGCTTGCTTTATGAAGCTGTTTTTAAAGTGCTGTGTGTAAATTCTTCATTGCTGTGTCTTAAGGGATTGTGTACTATATCCCTTGAATATTCCCACTGAATTTTTGCCTGTGAAAGTGACTTATTTTTGTGTGAGAAATACAGCATTTGTGAGAGCTTCTGATCTAAGCGGATTGTTAAAAGCACGTTACTGCTAGATTGTGCTTGTGAATTGTGTACAGTTGATTGTTCTACGAAGTCCTAGAAGCAATAAAGTTTGTGTTCCATCCTGACAAATGACTTTTTACTTGAACTTTTTACACCAACTGGACTTTAGAACGATGAACCCCAGGAATAACAGAGTAATTCCGGACTAGTACATTGGCTATTATGTTATTATAAAAAAGTATGCGGATTACTCATGTTCGACCGGCTTCCATCGCAAAACCTCTGCTAAAAGCGAATCAAATTATCGGAAAGCAAAACAACTTTTTAGGTTCAAACCTCCGTTTTTAAAGTCAAAGTACGTAGCTACTCCGTAGCTTTTAGACTCGTTCAAAATATTCCGAAGCTTTTCTGAAGATCTATTGGGAAGCTTCTAAAAACGCAAGATTGGATGCATTAGCTCTCTCCCGGATTCCCTAGTTGGCCTATATTGATTAATGTAGATATTCTTATTCAATAGCTGCAACCATCTTCTCATGTGAATTACCATACCTTTGATCTCCGAAGATTCTTTTGAACGAGGATTTAAGAAATACACGAACTAGGAATGGAGAGAAAGAAGGCGAGAATTTCGAATTGGCGAATCGCAAAAGCATATTTACTCTGGAGAGAGCGGAATATTTTTACTTGGTGTTTACTGCGAGTAAGTGGAGATTGAATTGTATGCTCCCCGGTGTTTCATTTCTAAATGCCTTTGCATTTTGATTGTGCGTGTGTAGCCTATCAATTTGCTTGAACATGCTTGAAACATGTTAAAAAAATATTTTCTTCTGCAGCGCAGTACGCACGCTATTCCATATTAGAGAGTTTATGCATACCGTTTCTTCCTACGCTAACGCTAACGCTATCCGCTATACGGAGTATTTTGACCAACCATGTTTCGCATTTTATGCGTGCGAATGCGCTTTATTGTCCAATGTCATTCAACGACTCAGCGTTACCGTGAGTGAACCGGGCCTGCACAAACTCCCTAATATGTCAAGTTTAACGCAACGCTAATACGTCGATGTCTACATATAAACATTCACGAGACATCTATCTGAGAACATAATCTGAAAAATCCAGAAAATGTTCATTAATTGGCCAAAACTAGATGAATAATATTCAGAAATGAGATTATTTTTCTTTTTTAAATTCCAGATGATATAAGTTTTGGTTTTCTTCATGGATGTCTATGTATACGTTAATGGCCACAAAATATCGAAATATATGCCATACGAGGTCCCTGAAAAAACGAGCGCATACATAATTAAATTTATATATGCACGTGAAAGGGTGGCGTAAGGGTGCCGCTGAATGCCAAAATGTCATAAAATGGACAAGAATCAGACAAATACGATTGTTTGATAGAATGTAAGATGACTGTATTGCTTCTTCTGTAACATTTTGTACAAATTATTAAAGTAATTTTTGCTGTCTGTTAATGGGCATGTCCTGGATCGAATTCATTCAAGATTTTGCCGTTTTAGCTTTCTAAAAGTACTTCATTTTTTAAACTGACTGCAATGAGATTACCCTGAACACATATTTCCTTTTGCTGCTCTATAGAAAGTTAACACTATTGATTACGTTATTATAAAAAAGCACGTGCATTACACTCATGATGGCCCAGCTTCTGTCGAAAACCCTCTACTAAAAGGATCTGAAAGCAAAATGGCTTCTTAGGTACAAAATCCCCCGTTTTTAAAGTCAAAGTACGGGGCTACTCCGAAGCTATAAAGATTCGTTAAAAATATTTAGAAAGCTTTGCTGGGGATCTACTGTGAAGCGCCAGAAAACGAAAGATTGAATGCATTAGCTCTCTCCCGAATTCCCAAGTTGGCATATATTGATTAACGCCGACTTCTTATTCAGGACTTGCAACCATCTTCTTATGTGCATTACCATACCTTTAATCGCGGGCTCTGAAGATTCTTTTGATCGAGCATTTAATAAATACACAAACCAGGAGGGGATAGTTTCGAATTAGCGAATTACAAAGTATATATACGCTGGGAAAAACGGAATATTTTTACTTGATATGTACTGTGAGAAAGTGGAGATTGAATTGTGTGCTTACCGGCGTTTAATTTCAAAATTGCCTCGAATTTAGGGTGTGTATTTGTCCTTTCAATTTAAATGCATTAATTGCCATAAGTAGTTGAGCCGCTTAATGTGGCAAGAGTGAAAAGAAGATTGTCTCTTAATCATTGACTGACTGACAGATGATTTGTTTTTGTAGGAGTGGCCTGGGCACTAGTTATTTAACTCCAGTAGGTGCAGATCTTTGTAGGGTATTTGCTGTCTTGTCTTAAGTCTCTAAAACATGAAGTTTACAGTTTAATATTAGTCAATTACAGAAAGAAGTGATCTGCATGAACAGTCCGACCGGTTAGATGTTAAGTAGGAGGAAGGGGGGCTTTTTTTCTGATTCCTAGCTATCAGAATGTTTTAAGTAATTACCGCCAAATGGCAGAGAGTATACATGTGAGAGTATACATGATAGAGAGTATACATGTACAAGTAATAACAATAAATGTTGACCATGCCGCAGTTTGGAGTACGCTATGGTTGATTATCAGGTATGTGACGAAAAGGAGAGCATTTGGCGAGAACGGACTAAGTTCTTTTGCTGTTAGATGGATCACGAAAGTCGTAATTCGGTAGTTCGGCGAGAATGTCATCATTGATATTAGATGTGTTATCATAAAAGTTGACGGTAAGTCTGTGAATTGTGTCGGATCAATGGCTAGGTCATTTTGAACAGTGGTGTTTCTTAGGAAACGGATCCTTTACAGATTTTTCTAAGTATAGCACTCTGTTTAGCTTGCAGGGATTTCATGCACGATTTAGCTGGAAAAGCCCATATGGGGCTGCGTAAGTAGCAATAGGCCTGATCATTGTTTCGTAAATAAGCGTTTTGTTTTGCTTGCTAAGTTTTTTAGAGTTAAGTATAGGTGCAATCTTTCTGGCGGCAGCAGCCATGCGGTTTCTAACTTTAGTAACGTGTGCTTTCCATGTTAGTGACCGGTACAATGTGACCCCCAGGTAAGTGGCAGTGTTACTCCATGGTACGACGTTGTTGTTTACATATATACATGGAAGGTTTTGTTTCCTTGAGAAATGAATTGCTTGGGTTTCATTGGGGTTTAATTTAATTTTCCAGGTGTCGATCCAAACCAGTCTGGTTTGGCTTAGAACCAGGATCACCACAGGAAAGATCAATCATTACAAAATACTTCCTGCCCTAATCTTATGTGGGTATCGGGTATATACTAAAGAACAATTAATTTCCTTGTTACCTCAGTTTCCCGTCCTTCCATTGTCCATCGTTGGGTATAACGCTGGTTCACAGTGAGGTATTCAAATATCCATTTCGGGAAGCAACAATGGACCCATAAAGGATCTCTGTTGCTGAATGTTTGAGGCAATGGTAATTGAGCATGTTAGTGCGAACAAGACTGCGCAGTAATGTTTAGTAGCTTTTCATTTACTTAAAAACTATTCGCGAATCACCACAGTGGTGATTCTATATT
This sequence comes from Cheiracanthium punctorium, assembly GCA_038373885.1. Lineage (NCBI taxonomy): Eukaryota > Metazoa > Arthropoda > Arachnida > Araneae > Cheiracanthiidae > Cheiracanthium > Cheiracanthium punctorium. Next base: position 503,946 of record JAWZYV010015126.1, on the reverse strand, counting down.
TTCGGTACATCTCATTTTAATTGAAACACGAACTGTATTTCAAAAACCTTTTTTCTGCTGCAATAACGACTCATTACGAATTCTGGATATTTTGCACAACTTCTTCCTATTTGATTGTCTTCATGAAATCCAAAAATTGCATAGATTATATCTCTACAGATGAGTAAAATGTTTTGATATTACTTATTTTAATATAAAGTCTGATTCTTAGTATAGGTAAATAGTTTTTTCATTATGAATAAAAAAATTTTGAAGCTTATAATGAAAAATATGAGAATATATACATTTTGAACAGTGGTGTTTCTTAGGAAACGGATCCTTTACAGATTTTTCTAAGTATAGCACTCTGTTTAGCTTGCAGGGATTTCATGCACGATTTAGCTGGAAAAGCCCATATGGGGCTGCGTAAGTAGCAATAGGCCTGATCATTGTTTCGTAAATAAGCGTTTTGTTTTGCTTGCTAAGTTTTTTAGAGTTAAGTATAGGTGCAATCTTTCTGGCGGCAGCAGCCATGCGGTTTCTAACTTTAGTAACGTGTGCTTTCCATGTTAGTGACCGGTACAATGTGACCCCCAGGTAAGTGGCAGTGTTACTCCATGGTACGACGTTGTTGTTTACATATATACATGGAAGGTTTTGTTTCCTTGAGAAATGAATTGCTTGGGTTTCATTGGAGTTTAATTTAATTTTCCAGGTGTCGAGCCAAACCAGTCTGGTTTGGCTTAGAACCAGGATCACCAGGAAAGATTAATCATTACAAAATACTTCCTGCCTTAATCTTAGGGGGTATCGGGTATATACTGAAGAACAATTAATTTCCTTGTTACCTCAGTTTCCCGTCCGTCCACTGTCCATCGTTGGGTATAACGCTGGTTCACAGTGAGGCATTCAAATATCCATTTCGGGAAGCAACAATGGACCCATAAAGGATCTCTGTTGCTGAATGTTTGAGGCAATGGTAATTGAGCATGTTAGTGCGAACAAGACTGCGCAGTAATGTTTAGTAGCTTTTCATTTACTTAAAAACTATTCGCGAATCACCACAGATGGTGATTCTATATTTTCGGTACATCTCATTTTAATCGAAACACGAACTGGATTTCAAAAAACCTTTTTTTCTGCTGCAATAACGATTCATTACGAATTCTGGATATTTTGCACAACTTCTTCCTATTTGATTGTCTTCATGAAATCCAAAAATTGCATAGATTATATCTCTACAGATGAGTAAAATGTTTTGATATTACTTATTTTAATATAAAGTCTGATTCTTAGTATAGGTAAATAGTTTTTTCATGATGACTAAAAAAATTTTGGATCTTATAATGAAAAATATCAGAATATATACATTCTAAGAATTAAAAAAAAGTATAAAAATCCTACAGTTCGCAATGAGGTATACAGTGAAATCGTGACTTACGCGATTGATGCGTTCCAAGATCCCTGGCGTAAGTGAAAATTTCGAGTTGTGAAATAGGGAACAAATATAACTTTTGAAATGCATACACAATTACTTTAGACACTTATAAGCGACTCTAAAACCGTTTTAAACCATTCCCTAACTATATTATTACCATTTCTCACATAATGTAATGAATAAGCTATGTATTAAAGAAAAACAGTGTTATTCAACATAATACTGGACAGTATTGCACAGTAATGTAAATGCAGAAAATTTATGATCAGTAGCAGAGAGAGAGATTGTACGTACAGTATGCAGTATAAAGTACAGCCCTTTAATAATAATTATTATTATACTTATTGTAGTATAATAATTATTATTGTACTGTATTGAAATAATGTAATTACTGTCAAGTGTGACACAGCCCTTTAATAATTATAACTGCACTGTACTGTGCAAAATATATTGTACCCCGAGGTTTGGCTGGTGCTTTTTACAATTAGCAAAAAATACCTTTTTATGAGAGAGGAATTTGCGTTAGCTCTGAAATACGTTACTTGTGAAACGCGCGCTTAAAGTCCAAATCACGTAAGACAAAACACGTTGTAGCGAGAGTCCACTGTAGCACAGACCTCAAAGTGTTAATTTCACAGTTCTAAAGGAATTTATATTTAATAAGTAATATTTTCTTCAGTTGTAATTTAATAAAGATATTTAGCTATCGGCAAGAAAACTCTGAGGTAATATTTAATGACTTCTCACATATGCAGGAAGTATTGCGGAATTTCTATAGGTAGTCATACTCGTGATTTCAAAACATTTGCCTTTATATCTGCAATACGAATTGTGTTTCAAAGAACGTTCCTTCTTCCTCAATAATAGTTCATCGCGATTTCTATATATTTTTCACAATTTCTTCCTATTTGATTGTCTTCATGAAATCCAAAAATTACATGGGTTATACTTCTCCGAGTAAGTTAAATGTTTTGACAAATCTGGAATTAACTTCACAGTTCTAGGAGAATTTCAAGTTGAGAAGTCACCTTTCCTTCAATGGTAGTTTTAGTTTAATAAATATATTAAGCTGTGGGCAAGAAAACTTTTCTCTTCCTAATTCTAAAAGTTAGATAGAGTTCTTTTTCTTTCTCATCTGGGGGATAAAAGTTAAACTTTTGGAGCTAGGAATTTCGTTTCGGCATTTTATAATTCTCTTTTTAATTGAAAATAAACTGTGTCTGAATGTCTCAGGAAAAATGGAAAGCTTGTCTTTAATTTGAATATCGTATTTCAAAATTTTGTGACAATACTATTCAAAGGGTTAATCATTACTTATAAATCGATTTTAAATCATTTTCTAACACAACGTCTTATGATTAATGTACTGAAGAGATTACTTCGCGACAAATAACTTTTTATTAATTTAATAATAATGACACAGTTTCAGAACACTTAGTTACATAAATGACGAAGACTTTACTTACTTTAAAGGGTCATAGGAGGATTAAGGATTCAAAAAATCGATTGTTCAATTTTAATTTCATTTGAAACCTTGGTTACTTCTGAGAATTTTGACCCCGATTCCATGCAATAAATCCAAATAGCACCGGAGATTCACCTAAAAACATTTTGTGAAAGTTTTATATTTGAACGCGATAGGGTAATTTTAAGCTGTTTTTTCTCAAAACGCATTTTTATGAACTATCCGTAAGATAACAAAATTTCTATGATTCGTATCTTCACGAAATTTTGTACAGTTATAACTCGTATCAGTATCCATAGAATGAATTAATATTAAAAGTGAGAGAGAAAAAATTTGAAAATTTTAAGAGAAATATAAAGGGAAAGAACGGCTTTTTTCAAATTTCAATTTAAAATACAATTTTTTAATTCTTAATTTAAAATTTTTTCTTAAAGATAAATTCATTCTATATCAGTTATAATTATACAAAATTTTGTGAAGATCGAATCATAGAAATTTTGTTATCTTACGGATAGCTCATAAAAATGCATTTTTAGAAAATGCAGCATAAAGATTTTTAGAAAGCAACATTTTTAGCAGCGTTTTTAGAAAACGCAGCAATTGCGTTCTAATATAAAGCTTTCACAAAACGTTTTTATGGGTACCTCCGGTTCTAAGTAGATTTATTGCATGAAATCGGGGTCAAAATGCTCAGAAGTAACGAAGGTTTCAAATTAAAATTGAAAAACCGATTATTTGAATTCTCTATCCTCCTATGAACCCTTAACCTTTTAACGCGCAGTGTTCCCGCTCTGGGAACACCAAACTCTGACGTTTTGACTGTTGCCAGTCACGAAGAATAGATTTGATTTCTACAAAAATAGTTGCGGGTGACATAGCTCCACGAGAATCCTTCACTTTTTAGCACGCCATTTCCCGTAAAAAAATGGTCACGATTATTTTCACAGCACTGATATCTGCTGAAAAATGGAAGAATGCGAGAACAGCTGGATAGATTGCCCAATGCTGAAAAAAGGGCAGCCGTTGCCATTGTTCGACTTAACTACCAGCAAGATTGCGGACGATCGAAACGTTCATCGCGTGCCACAGATCTAGAGACCCTTTTTTGACGCAGCTGGGCAGAAAGGAATGGTAAAACATGCTACGATTGATAACCGATATAGAAATAACTATTTTTATTCGAGGTGATGCCACACAGTCTGAAATGAATATTCAGTAAAAGTCTATTGTATGCGAAGAAAAATAAATTGAAAATTTTAAAAACAATGTAAGGAAAAATGAAAGCTGGTGAATGTCAAATACCTTATCTAATTCACATGCACGTTTATATAATGAAGTGAAAAACAAAAGGCAACAAGACAACGCAAATAAATCATTTCATTCAATTGCTCCACATAAGTAATCACTGAGAAATCATTTTGTGAAATCCTGTAAAAAATTCATAAATGTTATGCATATTTTTCTTTCTAGAAAATGTTTTGTAATAAATATTTAAGGAAAACTGAACTATTCTCAGAAAAAAAAAAAAAAACAGTTTTTACGGAAATCTGAGCCTGAGAGAGAATGAAACGCATAAGCTCTTTCATAATATTTTTGAACAATGTTTATAAAATACGTATAATCTTATGAATAAAACGGAATAACATTTCAAAACGCATTTCAAGAACGATTGTAGCCCAATGTCTACAGACATTACTGCATAAAGTAAATCATGCAGAAGTTAATACTTGTCAGATATTGTTTTGTTCACATGCACTGAAATGCCAAACGTCACCGTAAAGCAATATGGATAGGATCTTGTAGCAGTAGACCTACCCCCGCAAACACACACAGGTTCTCTGAATGTCTATTAACGTTCAGAGAACCTGTGTGTGTTTGCTGGGACCCCGGTACATGACACTCTATCGGATTTGGAACCTAGAGAACTGCGTTGCACAGAAATTTGCGGAGGTCGGCGTAACGACCTCAGAAACCCTGCGGCGGCGGCGCACCGCTGCGTACGAAAATTTTTGAAAAAGAACATAATGTAAAGGGATGTATGCATACATGCACATACACATATGTATAAATTGACTACGAAAACTAGAGAGTATGAAAACTAGTCTCTAGTATGAGCTTGCCGTTGTGGTATATTTTTAAAATATCAACTGAAACAATCGATTTTTCGGATAGGTTTGCGTTGTTCATATGGCACATTCACGAGACATTTAGTTATCAGTATATGATTGATAAATTATTTGCTTCCCAGCGTTTTTTTTCTTCTCAATATTCTCATGAACCATTCACTTCAAACCGATAATGTTCTTTTGGGGTATAATACTATGTTTAAATAGTTTTTAAAGCAATCAAGTTACGCCATTGATTCAAAAACTTTAAATTGTATCGTTACTAGTTACTACAGAGGTATGAAGTACCCAGAAAAAAAGACTGCATAAAAAATAAGCAGTTGATAGTTCATTTTAAACTTTTCAAAAAATTTTTGAAGCCGATTGTACACCGAGGTGTACAATTGCAATCGCCGTACTTCCTCGGCTCTATTGGATCCTATATGAATGGGAAAACGTTAATTGATCAGGTAGTCATAATTCCAGTTGATAAAAACTGATGGTAAAGTTCAAATGTGGAGCAGACCCTACAAGACCATGAACTCACTCGTCACCAAGAAACTGTGCAAGCTAGTGAAAGCTTTATAGTATGAAGCATTTTTCATAGTATGGAATTCGTCTCCATCTTAAACTGGACTGGCAGATTGACTGTAAATGGTTTTGTTCAGCTATATGTGAAGACAATTTTTAGCAATTCATAGACATAATTTCCTAGACAATGCATTTCCTAGACGGAATGTTAAAGAATGCCACTAGGTCGAAATCGTTCGTACTTGGTTTTTTATAAACATTCTGGAAATTTTCGTTAAATGATTCAGTAACCCAGATTGACATACATAAATCCCATCAAAAATGCAATGGGACATGATTAGAAATTTAGTTCACGTACGTAATCTTGCACTGACAACATTCTTCAATTATGGCAAGTGTAATTTTTTTTAAATAATGGGCCGATATGGCATTGTCCCGTACAACTGCACCCGAAACCGGAGTACGGTGCTTTACCCACACAACTCGCTAGGCTGGCAGGTGTAATAACATGGATGAATATTTCTTCAAGGAACATACGACGGATTATTGAGTTAATCTATGGTGAAAGAGCATCTCACTTTTCTTAGCAATAGGAGGTCCCAAACAATATTAGAAACATAGGCGTAACTTACTAATTGCAAGAGGAGGGAGGCAAATTCATATATCATCTGTTTGAAAGCAGTAGTTTGTACAATAGGAAACATTCGCCCCTCCCAAAGTTACATGCTAATTTAAACCAATGATTAGAAGAATGTCCCAGGATTTTCGCTCTTCATACTTTTGTATGAATAGTATGTAAAATTGTTTTGATTGTATGCTTTAAAGAGAAAAATTTCCTATACTTTAAAGTATGTCTTTAATGTAGGAAATGATACTTATGTGAGATGTTATTCTTCTTTAAAAATACCATGGTATACTTATTAATTTATCTTTTTACAGAATACTTTTATTACATATTTTATTTTCCTAAAACGTACCTATTGCTATTTATTGTTTAATGTTAACTCAACAAGTTTCATTGAATGGTTTTCTTTGTGGCTTTTGTACATATTTGTTTAAAAACAAATAAACTAGCAAAATTCAAAACCTAAGTATTAATTTGTTACGATATGAATTCTGAAAAATTAGTTTATACCGGAATCTGTAGCCAGATCATTACGCACAACGTTCCATCCGCAACGTTCCGTTTCTATTAGATCTACTTGCTGATAAATTAATTCTGCCATGACGGACATCAACGTGAACACTGGTCATCACGCAACCCTGACATCACCTCTTCATCCAAAACCAAGTGCCTTCTTAATTAATGTTTTAAAAGTCTGACCCCGCCTTTTCATAGACACCTGGAATCAGAAACATAAATGATTATAATAGGTACTTAAATTGTACAATCACCATTCATCTTGATGATACATTCATATTCATTTACCCATTTAGATGCAAGCTCTATACTTCAATGGATGGTGATTTTGTTGTCAACACATTTCTGAATATGTGCTGTTATGCTGCATTAATGGTTTGCTTTTAAAAATATGTTAATGTTGCCTTGATGGGGATTTGTTTCAGAGTATCAGTATTATTAGTGAAAATACAATTTATTTCAAATCATGCTTGAAAGAAAGTTAAATATGACTATAAATGGGTTAAATAAATGTTTGTATTTATGCATGACTATATTACGTGTATTGTCACCACGGAGTTATTACAAACTTAGAAGCGTAACTATTTTTTTTTCATATACGGTTAGTACCTTTAGATGTTAAAAACGATTTTGGGTATAAATGTGCTACAGATTTTTTAATTTAAACTTCTGTACACAGGGTAGTTAGAATTAAACTGACGGTATTCATAGACGGCATTATAAAAAGTATGTTTTTGAGTTACTTATTGTCCTTTTGTTGTTTTGTTTTTGTATGTTTCTATTTTGTGCATTCTTTTCTTTTCTTCTTATTTATTTATTTTTCTATATTTTATTTTATTTTTTATCTATGTTTTATTTTTATCTACAAATCACAGGATCACAATGACGGATCATTGACATCCCCAACCTTCTTTTATTCTTCCTGGTTCCTTGCATTATCCCTCTTTCGATTGGCTACTCGTTCTTCGATTCTCATATTTTTTCAGCCCTACTCTTATGACTGAACACTGTGTGTGAACTTTTGAAGAAGGTGGAATTTGTTTCAGCCTAAACGTACGAACAGTTTGGTTAATACTTTTTATGTGTGTTATTTTACAATATTTTAAACGCTTTTTGCGGTGTTTTTTATTAACTATACATTTTCCTTGCTTAAGTAATGCTTTAAACTTTCGGAAATGCAAATTTCCATCATCTGGAGGAACTTTAAGGCTAAAGTTCGCAGATTCAAAGCAGTTCACTACGGCTAAGCAGTCAGTCTTAGGCAGAGAAACAATGTTAATCTTATTGTTAATGTAAGAAATTTTCAAATTTCTTTTCATGTACTCATTTACTTTTTCATGAAATATGAGAATAAGAACATTGAATGTACAGGGTGTCCATCGTTAAACTTGAAATTTGCGAGCGGTCTGTAGCAAAAGCTATGTAGCGGAATAGTATGAAGATGGGGTAATGGCCGAATGAAATTATGGGAATTCTACCATCTGGAAGCGTAAAATCGCATGTTCGACTCTGCTCCTCCACGCATCGCCCCCCTAATAGCACAGATGGTCACAAAAGAGTCGCTGTGACGTCACAGAGGGTCACAATTGTAACAGGACTGTCACATACTAGTCACATTGTGACTTGTGAGTGATGTGACTCTACTGTGTGGTCACTGTGAAGTTTATTTGTGACCAGTCACCAGGTGACATCGCCGTGAAGTCATCATGTGACTAGTATGTGATCGGTCGCTCAGTGACTCCACTGTGAAGTCACTGTGTGACTGTTTTGTGCCTACTGATTTTTTGGACTTCAAAATGACGTCACACTGGCCGCTTTTGCGACTTAGGAAACAGACTCATTTTTTTCTGATATTTTGTGGCAATTTCTTTCGTGAAACATTTAATAAATAAATCCAAAAATAGTAATTCAATAAAATCTCGCAGTTATGAAGTAATGGAATTTAGTTAAATTTATTAATTTTTAAATTATTTCGTTTAAACAAGACAATATTATTTATAAAAAAATATTATTCTTAGAAATATTAGAGTTGAGAGTTCTAATCACAATGGTGAAAACTAAGTATCAGTGAATAAAATTAACAATTTCTTTGATATCCCCATGGCATACATGTTTCGATAGCGTATGTAGGTTTAAATTTCGGATGGGGGGGGGGACTATCCGGTATTTTAAACCTTATGGTTACTAGAGTAAATACAAATGTCTCAAAAATTTCTATTTTTTATTAATTGCTTTAAGTTTTCGGATGGAGCCCGGGATCCCTCCCCTCCCCCTTTAAATACGTCCCTGGTATGCTTGAAAGTTCCGCTAGGAAAAATTTGAGGTATAACCATGGGTCTAAGTCAAAAATACCTATTTATTTTATCTAATGCATGTTTTTCCAATTAATTTTATTTATTTTTATATGAAATCCCTTTTAGGCAAAATATAGCAAAAATATAAATCTTATCCCTCATATCTTAATAAATATCAAACCCCGATGTCGCACATTACAAATTTATTTCATAACCGAATAAAAAATTTCAATAAATCATTAGATTTTTGGATGAATACTTAAATAAAACAGCATAGTATCTCCTGAAAAGTAATTTATGTGGAAAAAAAAAAAAGATTTCCAGATGGTAGCATACAATGGTGGACATCATATCGAGCATGTTTTGCAAACTTGCACGATATGAGAGCAAGCTTTATTGAGAGCATGCAAACATAGATTATTTACATGTTCTCAATAAAGCTATAATACGCCACCTAGGGGTGGTTTTTGAAACTTTCTCTTTTTATTTTATTTTTCCTCTATAAAATTCTCATCATTTCAGTATGCCACTACCCCATTTTCATCCAATTCCTCTGAATAGTTTTAGCTACAGACTGCTCGCAATTCAAGTTTAATTATGGACACCCTGTATATATCGGAATAAAACATGTAAGCTACAATTCATATTTTGTTAATATTAGTTTTTCTTTGGCAAATATCTTCCAAACATAGCTCTAAAACTATTTTATTAATTTACCGCTGTCTCTCACTCACCCGTAGAAATTTATTCCACCCGATCTACTACGAATATAATGAATTCTGCATCTTTACAAAACGACACAAACGCCGTTGCTGCTGCTCATCACGTAAAAACATCAGCAATCCACACCCTGACACCAACTATCCATCAAAACCCACACGTCTCCTTCATTAATATTTCAGAAGTCGCACCCCGCCCTCTCACTAGTACCGGGAATAACAAAAAGGATTATGACGGGTATTTACAAAGACGCGATCACCGTTCATCGTGATGATACACTCGCATTTATTTAACCATTTAGACCCCGAGCCGGATTCTGTGAAATGTATGGATAGACGCTTATGCCGCCCACAGAAATTGGAATATGTGCATGCTATTACACAGGGTGTACCAAAATAGATGGTAACGGGCTTTAATTCTTTAACGCGCCGTGTTCCCGGTCTGGGAACACCAAACTCTGACGTTTTGACTATTGCCAGTCACGAAGAATAGATTTGATTTCTATAAAAAGATAGTTGCGGGTGACATAGCTCCACGAGAATCCTTTACTTTTTAGCACGTCATTTCCCGTAAAAAAATGGTCACGATTATTTTTAACAGCACTGACATCTGCTGAAAAATGGAAGAATGCGAGAACAGCTGGATCGATTGCCCAATGCTGGAAAAGGGCAGCCGTTGCCATCGCTCGACTTGTCTACCAGCAAGATGGCGGACGATCGAAACGTTCATCGCGTGCCACAGATCTAGAAACCCTTTTTTGACGCAGCTGGCTGTGCCACGCGATGAACGTTTCGATCGTCCGCCATCTTGCTGGTAGATAAGCCGAGCGATGGCAACGGCTGCCCTTTTTCCAGCATTGGGAAAGGGTTGTGCCTTAAAAGGTTAATACTTTATCTACTAGAAGTCAACGGGAGATAGAAATACAATTACAACGGGCACTAGAAAAAACATGTGACGAAAATACGTCTACACTCAATATAGTTTATCTTCGGCCCCTAAAATAAATTAGTTGATATTCACTTATATACCCAAATCGAATTTCATGTTCTTCTAGAAACGAGCGGAAACTTTTGGCATTCGAAAGATTTCGTTTTGTGTACACAGCCATTCTTTTATCCATTCAGACGATTTTTTTGTGAAAAAGAATTAAACTACGTAATCGATAAAAACTATTTTAAAGGAATTGGAATCACACTTTCCTTTCAAAGAATGATGACCGTGATAAATAGGACGTCATTTTGATTGCATCAGCTCATTTTGTCAAGCAAATGATTCACTTTTTTGACTTACGGAAATAAAAGAGCGCTAAAAATAGCAAAAAAACACTTAAAAACGAGGGAACGGGTGGATTTTCAGATTTTTAAAGCAACACAGATTGTTTTTTTTATAGTTTTTTATAATTAGAAAATTTTCATAATTATATATATATATATATATATAAATAATTATGAAAAATTTCAAGAGGATCGTATAAACGGTGCATATGTTACTATACTTTTCCAGCTTTTTAATCTTTTTGGAGTAATGGCGGTAAAATATTTATATTGGAGTGGTTACCCGGAATGTTTACAGAGTAAGACAGGGATCAGCGTAACTATATAGAAGGACTAGAGATAAGTAGTGAATGCAAATTGAAAAAATGTTCAAAATAAGGTCGGGAGTACGACTCCGTCTCGCAAAAAATTACTTCTCGTTCATTGACAAAAATAACCTTTTTTAAAATTTGTATTCGACCCCCGTACAAAAAAAGTTCCTCAATAAAATTTGCCCCATACATTATTGAAATAAAATACAAAATTTTGGCATTTCATCACTAAACACCCCAGGAGATATCTTTAAAAAATGTTGATCGAGAGCTACACGGTGATTTTGAATGCAAACATTTAAGTTGCTGGAGTGAAAAAAAAAATATATATATATATTTCCTCTCGTAATTTCTTTTCGATCCCTGAAATTCGATTATTCTATGTGATTTTTTCCCATAGAGAGCCTTCGAAAAACTGTTTAAGTCAGCGTTATATTCATCTTTTTATCTCTGACGCTTTTTAGAATATAATTCTGAAATTTTACGCATCACCTCATTAGTGCATGGGGTACATTTTACTAACCGGGAATTCCTTTTTTACGGCGCTTGTATGAAAATTTAAAAGTGTAACTTTTTAAAAATTAACGAGAGGATATTTTTCGTAGGGTAGTCGTTTTTCTGACCTTATTTTGGACATCTTTTCAATTTATACTGTCCAATTATGTCTAATAGATAAAGACTTAAAGCCGATTATTTTGGGGATGCCTTGTACATTTTTTTAAACATTGTTTTAACATAGTTAAAAAGTGTTAATGATTTGTCTTAGTTCAACTGTCCGTCCGTTCGTATTCTAACAGACGAAAATAGTCATCAATTGCTAACAAAATTTATGCATGTTATTCCATTGTACTGTAGCATGTATCCTATTGAAAATACTGACTATATCATTTATAGTTTTTTTTTTTGTACTACAGTTCCCAAAAGAATTTCAATACATTGCTGTCTATGGGGAGTTATTACTTAAAGATTGGTTTAAATTCGTCCATTTCAAGCAAAAGTAAAATAAAATATGTGAAATTAAGATTTACAAAATAATGCTCTACTCCGCAAATAGTAACTGTAGCATTTATAGTTCACTCAAAAAATTCCAATGCTATATAGTCTACGACTGTTCAGAGACAAAGAACAGTTGACATTTTTATTTTTCAGAAATACTGATGATAGGCAATTTGAGTGACAAAAACTATTGCAAGTTTTAATGGAAATACTGGTATAGATAATAAATACGCTATCAGTTCGAAATTCTGGAAAGTTCTTTGGCGTACAGAATTGCTAACGATGGAGGAAAACATGAAAAACTGGGATAGTCAGAAAATTTTACTTAAGTCAGGGAAAGTTTTAAATTTAGCTAAAAACCTGGTCCATCATGAAATATGACCTGGAAAAATGCATGCAATCTGCATCCATAAAATAATTTTACATCTGATGTATGTTTGGACTCTTCTGAGTATGAAAGCGTAGCTGTGCGGCGAATATAGTAATTACTTTTGGGGAGGGTCTAGTTTAAATAGGATTGAAAAACAGCTGTCTAACGGATACAAAATATACAATAATGCAAAATGTTACCTTAACACAACATTTTAAAACTAAGCTATAAAAAAAAAAGCTTTTGTATTTGACTCACTTGCTCACTACTATCAAGTTACTTCAAGACTATTCCATTCTTACATCAGATGAAAATTATTTTCAAATGCAGACTTCTCAGGTAATTTTCCAAATCATATTTCACAATTCTCAGGGTTTTTAGCCAAAAATTTATAATTCTATGTAATTTTTTCTGTTTAATTAAAATTTTCTGACTATTCCAGACTTTTCAGGTTTCCCTTTAACGTTGGCAACCCTGCATCAGCCAAAAGATCGCCTCGCATTCCGAACTAATCGCATGATCAATATCCACACCTGCATGTCCATGAAAACATGTAACAAGTGTTTTGGCGTACAGTTTAACTGTCAACCTTGTTATTGCCAAATTAAAATTTAGTCTTCATTTAAAATGATGGAAATAACATTCGCATTTGCAGGATTTCGCAAAATTATATTAACCACTTACGCACTACCTTGAGCATGAGCATTAAAAGCATAAACATAGCACTTTATCATAAACACTAAAAAATTAATAACTTTTATTAAATTGATTCTACCAAAACTCAATTTTCACATACATTGTAATAACCAAGCAAAAACCACAGTGAATGCATAACATAGAATAATGATGTACACGTGTATGTCATGGTTTAGGATCACAGGAATTTCATGACGTACGCCATGGTACTCAAGGGATTAATAGGAATGCAGCTTTTTGAGGTTGGGATAAAAATCTCGCCTTGTTTGACGAACATACGTCTCCACATAATTGATACATCGCCAAATTTGGCACGAAGAAAAAAAGACGGTGTTTTATAATCTGCTGTCACTAATAATTATAAAGTGTTTTATAATCCATTCGTTTGGCATGTTTTTTTTCTCTTTCAACCTATTAACTGTGCTGCCAAATCTAATCTAGTTTTATGCTAGATTATAAAAATGCTAGAAAATGCAAAAAAATATTTCGTAAATGATAAAAAAGTGCAAAAAAATATATCATTTATCGTTTTATTTATCAGTTACGTTTTATTTATTACATAGCAAATATCACTTCATCATAATTAGTGAAGTCAGACTGCACACCGTCTGTATTTGTTTTGAGGTCATATGATCCATTGTTCCAACTTTGTCAGAGACTTTTTGGGGCAGTTCTAAGATCTTGCAGTATTTGTTACGCCTTTTTTAGACCCTATATTATAGGAAGAATTGTTACAAAGATCTTTAAAAAAGTAGTGTGAAAAAAAACAAAAAGAGGTAACAATTACTCGTTTCGAAGTACATGACGAGAAATTAGTTCATCGTAAACAATGCATTGCTTACCGTAGATATCGTAGAAAAAAACATCAACGCTCCACAGTCCGATAGCAACAATTCATCAAAAACCATGCGTCTCTCTTATTAATGATTTAAGGGGCACACCCCGCCCTCTTCATCAGCACCAGGATTAACAACATGCGTTATGACAGGTATTTACGCTGTGCAATCATCATTAATCTTGATACATTCGTATTCATTTACACCATTTAGAAGCAAGACGGATTCTGTAATGGATGGCACTTTCACAACCGACAGAAATCAGCAAATAAGTGCCTTAGATTTTTTTTTTTCTTTTAGTAATTTAATACTAAATTGGTGACTACTTGTTTGAAATTATTTTCAAAATAACAGCTTCATATGCATAAAACTGATTAATTTATTATGAAGTTTTATTTCTAATAGAGTTTATATACAGGGTGTTCTGCAAATAACGACCTGATTTCAAAGTTAAAAGACTGAAAAACAAAGTTTAATAGGAGGGTGCAGCAAACAGTATGTTTATTATGGAAGCTGTAAAAACTTTATACAGAAGTTCCGAAATAATAGTTACAAAAATCGATAACAGATGCCGCTGTAATCGCAGGTCTCCATATTCTCCCGATCTAGCTCTTTGTGACTACTGTCTGTGTGGAGGCATGTTGAAAGACACTGACCTTCGAAACCAACCTAACTCCTTGGACGAACTTGAATCGTCGATTTATGTGGCATTTTTGTTGAGACATTATGGACTGTGATGACAAATTTCACGATTCGTTTGCGCCACCTCTGCGAACGGGGACATTTTGAAAAGATTGTGTTGTGACTACTTGAAAAGAATGGATTTATACATTATAATCGTTGATCGATTTTGACGTGCAGCTCCATATGTTAGCAGAGGCGTGTACAATCGGGACTTGAAGGGGGTGGACTACTGCCCTTGTAGACTTTTTAAGATTAAAACCGTGAATTTTCAATTTTCAACATACTGATTATTACTTTTGACATTAAGATAACGTCCATGATTTTCCCCCTTTTAAAAAACTGTTGATCTTTGGTTTTGAGACTTATAATTTTGAAATAATATTTAATAAAGTTCTGTTGCTAGTGAGAGTTTTTCAATGTCGTATTTTTCAATATTACTCCGTTTGAAAACTACTGCTCGAAATAACTAAATTCGACTTCCCTCGTCAGAACGTGACGTCATAGATTTAAGTTGTCTGAAATTCGTAAACTCTGCAACACAATTTAACGCGCTATTCGCAATTTGAGTGATTCCAAATAGTTTCTCGAGATTACGCAGTTTGATGTTTTCACGAGCCTGAACCATGGTGGATTTAAATGCTATTAAATTGGTAGGTACAGCTTGGATGTTTTCCACCAACGCGAGATGAAATATTTTGCTGTGCTAAATACACCAATCAGACAAGAATTATGCTCAAAAATTTATGGAGATCTGTTTTAATGGCAATGCATAAATTCCACAAAATCACCAAAAAGTAGAAAGGCATCATTGATTTAAAATATCAAATCCGTTTCTTTAAATTGAGCATTAAAAACGGAGAAACGAAGATAGATGATATTAATATAAGTAATAAATAGTATTCTCATTTTTTTTCTGGTAGTAATAATAGATTTTTTTGGATAATATGGATTAAAGCACAGTATACCACGTTAATAACTATTTCGTGAAATTCAAAGTGTGATATTTATTATTTTTCAACGATTGTTTTATAACTAACTAAACCATAATATTACGTTGCGTAATATATCCCGCGGTAGTTTCACCAAAAGGACTACTTGAACTTTTTTTTTATAATCATGCGCGCAAGTTGCAAAAATGCAGTTTTGAGGAAAACGGGTTTAAAGTTTTAAATTCCATTGCATCCACATTTCCTTTTGTAATTACTCGCGTTCTAATAGGAATATTTTCATGTAGTTTGAAGCATATGATTTCGAAAAACTAAAATGTTTGAAAAATGCAATAGTATTTTTTTCGATTTTTTGGAGGTTTAAAAGTTGCAGCACTTCTTAAAGAGCGTTACCACTTTTTGGGGACATCCTGTATATAGATTAGAACAAAATTTACAAATTTAATTGCTAAGCACTGTATTATTTACCCTACTAAATATGGTGTAAAGGTGTATTAAAGATGGTGTGATATTAAGTGTCAAGTACATTTATTTAAATATTTCACATTTATTTTTGAAACATTCTTAAACTGACGTGTAGTCACAAAACAAACTTTCCAAAACACTGATTTCAGAAGCTTTTAAGCTACCGTGGCATAAAATTTGAACGGAACATTGAGCTGGAGGTAAAATTATCTACTTTTGCATTCTTCAACGAAAGTTAAATTTTTAACGTACGTCGCCCGGAGCATTAATGCACTTTTTTACCTTAACATTTTTTTTTTTTCCTTTTTAACTTCTTTTCCTTGACATGCTTCTATTTTTTGTCCTTCTTTTGTAATCTTTAGAATCCATAGAATATCTTCTTTTGTCGCGTCTTTTAAAACACTCATGTTAAAACACCTTAGAAGTTTCCCAAAGCTCATTATGCTTGAAGATGAAATTGCTACGAGTGACACGTAACGTTATTTAAGATGGAATTAAGGCTTTTTCTAAAGCCATTGGTGGAATTCTTGACTTCACAGTACAACATGTTAATCAGCGGCTATACAATTCTTGGACGTGATAAGAACACACATTATAAAATCTAGACTCATATTATAAAATGAATGTATATTTATATTTAAACTTTCCAAGCTTAAAGCTTGAATTAACACTTTACTTCCACAAAAGAAAAAAATGTATAAACATACATACATTATATATACAGGAGAACCCAAAAAGATTGTACCACGCTTCCCTCTCTTTATCTATTATAGATAAGTGCAAAATGTAAATTTAAAAAAAAAATTCAAAATAGGGCAGGAAAAAAGAGTATGCTAAAAAGTCCTCTTATTATTTTCAAAAAAGTTACTTTTTTAAATGTGTATATGACCCCGGACAAAAAAATTCCAGTTAGAGAAATGTGCCTTATACACTAATTAATTCATACACAAAATTTAAAAATTATGTCCTAAAAAGTGTCAGAGATATGAAGACAAATACATGCTGACTTATAGGGCTATCACACTGAGAAAAATCCGACCAACTTTCCTTCCAAATCAAGGTTTCGGCCGATTTTCTCCGCCGTTACCTTGACGACCGCGAACTCCAACTTTCAATAGGTTTAACAAAGACACAAATAGGTTTAACAAATGATCGGATTTTTTTAATGACAAGAGAGTTTGTAGTTCCAAATGTTGCCGATAGGTGGCGCTGACATGCACAATGGGAAGCAAGCTTCCAATTTAAAAACAAAATCTGAAATCTCTCTAGTCTTATCCATGCAAACTGCAATTTCGTATCGTCATTTGTTCTTTTTTAATGGATTTTTAAAATTTGATGCACCCATGATTCGTCAAAAGCTCGTGAAAACTTCAAAAATTCATTCAAAAAGAAACAATTTATGATGCAAAATTACAGTTTGCATGGATAAGATTAGAGAGATTTCAGGTTTTTTTTTTTATTGAAAAGTTGCCTCCCACTGTGCATGTCAGCTCCACCTATCGGCAACATTGGAACTACAAAGTTTCTTGTCATTAAAAAAAATACCCTCACTTCATAAACCTATTGGTGCAAACCGAAATTTTCTATCATTATTTGTTCTTCTTTAATAAATTTTTAAAGTTTATATGGACTTATGGGACACCCGGTATATATATTTGTTGAACACATTACCTCCTCCGTTTTTGAAGTCGGGAAAAAGAGTGACATCAGAAATTGAACTTGAGCAGAAACTTAACAAGCGAAATAAACTCTGCAGATATATACACTGTTTCACTTCCGTGTACACATAAGTCCTTCCGGCTCTACCACTATTTCCATCACACCCTCTATCCCTTTTTCTAAAGCCTCGTCACGTCTCCGTTAAGCAGTTATCTCCCTTCATCAAACGCGGTACTCCGCAAGCGTAAGCTCTTGTTAATTTCTTTTTATCTTTTCCTTTTACACAACAGATTTCCGACGTGCTCTTCATGCAAAATAGGGGTGGAGGGGGAGGAGAATGTTGGGAGTATTAATTAGTGAAAGCACCGCCTGCGTATTACACAGTTAAGAATGCAAAATGAATTAACTTCGTTCTTCGAATACAAAGTGAACGCAGACTGCGGCAGCATGTGGTGGAGTTCATGCCTTGAAATAGATAGCAAAAACAGCTCGGATCTACGTTTAATTACTTCATTTGGAGCAAGGATGCTCAGTTTCTATATTTTATATCCAGGAATATAGATTTCATGGGTCAATCCATTTTCTTAAATCTTTTGGTGAAAGATCAAGAAACTATAAATATGTAAGCTGTTTACGCTTGAAACATTTCTGCGGTGTTCAATAGAGGGAAATATCGCTTATTTACTGTAACAACGCCATAAGTCAGAAATGGTGATTTTTTTTTTTTCAATTCCTACTATTAGTTCACACTCTCCCTATATTTATATATCTTGTTCAAATTTTCAATAGTTAATAAAATACTTTTTATTCATCCATTCAAGTTCAAATACATTTTTTTTAACTTATAGTGGATGACACTTGATGTTAATACAGTTTTTTCAAATATTGATTCATTAATTAAATTTAATTAATTAATTTTAGATCCTGTTACGTGGGATTAAAAATAAATGAAAACAATAAACTAAACAAACTGGATTAACGGTATCGAGCCTTGCTTCACAAACGGCCCTGCATTGATTAATTAATTAAATTTAATCAAAAGTACTAAAATAAAAAATTTCTTTGTTGACCTAAGTAGGAATTGACTTAATTTTTTTATATTACTTGTTTAGTTATGACGTTGAGTTGTATACTTAATAAAATCTTGAAATAAGTTTTGATTTAGGTTTTGGGTCGTGAAGTTTTGGAGTAAATAGCTTACAGTTAACACACAAGCTTTCACACCTGTAAGACAATAAGTCTGAGATAGTGATAATTTGATTGATATGTGTGAAAGTTAATTTTAAATAATGTAAACTAGACAGAGAGCAACTAGACAGGTGCATTTATTTACTATGTTCGAACACTTGTTAGTTGAAAGCCCCTGATTTAGACCTTTTCACCTGCTAGCATTATGCTCAGAGGATATCAAATTCTTTCCGAAGCTAGTCCTTATTGGGAACCCTGCTGCTCTTCACAAATTTTCAGTCCTGTAACATTACTGTCAGTATAATGTCATTAACCTTCACTCTCTCAAGAGTTCATTGCGTTAGTTTTCCTTCAATGCGTCGCTGAAAGATTTTTTAAAATCTCTTTCTCAAATATGTTATAAGTTATAAACTATTTAAATATCATCAAAGTATAGTCAGCATTTTATATGTTATTTTTTTCATAGCATTTATAAGAACAGAGGCAAAATAGAACTGAAGTTTATGAAATGTCAATATAGACTTTGTCGATATGAAGTTAACTCAGCTTTTTATGCATTTTTGTTAAATTGAGTTATAATTTGTAAATTTAAGTTTTATTTTATGTTATAAATTATTTCATTATAATTAAAATGTAACTTGATTTCCTAAACCCAGAGGAAAAGTAGACTTGAAATTCCCAAAATGCCTTTTAATTTTTCGGTTCTAGACAAAACCTCATTACCTTAGTTTTTCATCAATACCGTGTATTTGAATTTTATTCTAAGCTATACATTACTTTAGTATAATCGAAATATAATTAGATTTCCTAAAAACACCAGAAAAATAAAAATGAAAATTTTAAACTACCGGCATGGTCTTTCGCCTCTTGAAGAACTTCTTAAATCTGATTTTGATCAATTTGTCATTAATTAGAGTAACATTTGATTCTTAGCAAATCTATTTTAAAACTGTTTAAGTTATAAATTACTTAAATAGAATAAAAATATAATAAGCCCTTGTAAAATTAAAGCAAAAACAGAAGTGATATTTTAGAAATTGCAGTATAGTAATTTTTCACAGTCACTTAGTTTTTCGTCAATGTGTTGCTAAGCTACTTTCAATAGCATTACACACAAACCTGGTTCAACTTGAACAATAAAATGCTTTAAAATACTACAAAATACAAAATGGAAGAAATGAAAATAAAAAGAAAATTGGTTCAAAAAAAATTTTTTTTTCCAACCATGCCTGCCCCTCGCTTACAAAGATCGAAGCTTTCCGATTTCCTCAAAAGGGTTCTTGGATGTTCCTCCTAAAAATAACCCTCCTGCTTCTCCCCCCCCCCCGTCCCTAATTATCCCGTGAAGGGACAAAAGTTCCGATTCGAGGGAAATCAAAGTTTATGGGGGTGAAATGGAGACGTATGAGCCACGCTGATGAAGACAAATAGTTCTTGCCTGGACAATATTTCGAACCTCATTACGGGAGTTTAACAGCTTTCCTTCCCAGCTATTTCGAATCGCTTTGCAGTTCCAATTTTTAAGGCTGGGAGGGGGAGAAAAGGGGGTTGGAGATATAAAGAAATATTTTGGTAATTCTCATTTTATAACCCATGATTTCGGTTTTGATTTTTGTTATAATTTTTTACTTTACGGACAAAAAAATAAACGAAAAGAAATATTAATGTCTTCAACAAATGACTTCTCCCATTTCGTAAATCTAATATCTGATGGTTGAAACTGTAATCGATACAGGAAAATGTTCGACTGAAAAGTAAGAATTCGTGTGATTTCTTCTGCTTTCTGCTTTGCTTCAAAATATTGTTATGGGGCCGGATTGTCATTTGAGACGAAAAGGTGAAATCAAGATAATTGCGTTGATTATCAAATATTTTTCTACTTAACCCTTTGAGGCGCAACCCTTTCCCAATGCTGAAAAAAGGGCAGCCGTTGCCATCGCTCAACTTAACTACCAGCAAGATGGCGGACGATCAAAACGTTCATCGCGTGCCACAGATCTAGAGAATCTTTTTTTGACGACTGCTGGCTGTGCGCGGGCTCAGGCAGCTGTCGTCAAAAAAGGATCTCTAGATCTGTGGCGCACAGCCAGCTGTCGTCAAAAAAAGGGTCTCTAGATCTGTGGCACGCGATGAACGTTTCGATCGTCCACCATCTAGCTGGTAGTTAAGTCGAGAGGTGGCAACGGTTGCCCTTTTTTCAGCATTGGGAATCTATCCAGCTGTTCTCGCATTCTTCCATTTTTCAGCAGAGGTCAGTGCTGTTAAAAAGAATCGTGACAATTTTTTTACAGGAAATGACGTGCTAAAACGTAAAGGATTCTCGTGGATCTATGTGACCCACAACTATTTTTATAGAAATTCAATCTATTCTTCGTGACTGGCAACAGTCAAAACGTCAGAGTTTGGTGTTTCCAGAGCGGGAACACTGCGCCTTAAAGGGTTAACCGTTTAAAGCGCAAGAATTTTCACATCTACATAGAAGACCAGCTTGAGAGACTGCCCAACATTCAAAAAGTGTAGGCGTTACCATCGATCCACGGTGGTCGTTCGAATAGTCCATCTGGCATCGCAGAAATAAAGAGAAGTATTCTGACACAGCCGGCTGCGCGGCCACACACAGCAGGGTCATCGAGCATTGGACGGGATTTCTTTACAGAAGGCATCGAAAAACTTGTACCACGCCTCGACAAATACTTAAATAATGGAGGTAATTACATTGAAAAGCAGATTTTGCACGAAACTTTAAGATACAAATAAAGTTATTGTAAAATGTCGATTCTATTTTGTTATCTTAAGCAGTGGAAGTAACTTTTTGAATGACCTTCCTAATTTCTTAGGTTTTGATGAATTTTCATCCAAACAAATGAAGCCGCACTTCAGTTATCATAAAACATCGGAACAGAATCTGCCACAAATAAAAGAGTTCAAGATAAAACTAGCAGTTTGTTTGTGAACATGTATTTCGGATTTGTGTGCCTGGCTCGAATCCAGCTTATAAATCAACGTCAGAAGGACAACGCAAGTGAGGGGGTTGTCCTCTGTGGAAATCTTTCTAAGGGGTCCTAACCCGTACTTACGCTAGTTTCGGAGAAAACCACTCAAAACTCCGAACGGTTAGGTCGACAGCCGCGCGATGGGATCCGAACCTTCACACTTCGGCCGTCTACCATTTTCAGTGACATAACCACTATGCCATGGTGAGCTAAAACTAGCTGTCTTTGCCATTTATTTTAAGTAATGCCTGAAATATATGTTGCCAGTTCTCTACATTAACATTTTCTTTAGTGAAACGAAGTTTATTTAGCATACTTAACATAGTAATATGCATGCAGCGTTTTCACTGATTAATACCTCTAATATTCCACTCTTTTCTTTTGCATGGAAAGCACGTCGAAAATCCGTTGTGTAACAGAAAGTTAAAAAAAACCGAGAATTAACAAAATCATGAGCTCTATTCATCGTGGGCTACCACAGTTGATGATGGGAGATAGCTGCTTGAAAAAAAGACGTGATGGGTTTTTTTAAGTAGCTAGGAGAGTGTGATGCGAGGAATCACTGTTACGAACGGAAGGACTTGTTCACGGAAGTGAAAATACGCTAGTTTATGATGTGTATACTGTTGAAATTTCTGTTACAAGTTTTCAAGAGATTAGACGAAATAAGGATTTTAAAAAGATGACAAAACTACATAATAGTAAAATGTTTCAAAAACATTTGAAAGTTCATTACAAGCATACATGATACTTCGATTTTAATTTTTTTTTTTCCAATGAAGATGTTACAAAAAGAAATAATAAACAAAAGGGACAGTATTGCGAGGACACTGCCTGTTAACCCTTTGAGGCGCAACCCTTTCCCAATGCTGAAAAAAAGGGCAGCCGTTGCCATCGCTCGACTTAACTACCAGCAAGATGGCGGACGATCGAAACGTTCATCGCGTGCCACAGATCTAGAGACCCTTTTTTGACGCAGCTGGCTGTGCCTGCTGCCCTTTTTTTCAGCATTGGGCAATCTATCCAGCTGTTCTCCATTTTTCAGCAGATGTCAGTGCTGTCAAAAATAATCGTGACCATTTTTTTTTACGAGAAATGACATGCTAAAAATAAAGGATTCACGTGGAGCTCTGTCACCCGCAACTATTTTTATAGAAATCAAATCTATTCTTCGTGACTGGTTACAGTCAAAACGTCAGAGTTTGGTGTTCCTAGATCGGGAACACTGCGCGTTAAAGGGTTAAAAGGCTAAATACACAACTTTCTTTTGTTGGGAACATCCAACGTGCGTGCTGTGACCACAACACTGAAAGAGGTTCACAATTACATCTCCAGCTCTCTCTCAACCTGTATGATCGATATGAACGCTATGTGGAGGTGCAAGAAGATTGTGTTGAATCCAAGAAACAATGAAACTTGAAAAAAATTCTTAGTATGAATGTAATATTATGAGATGATTGTGTCCAACTTTTTGAGACACTCTGCTATCAGATTTATGGTAGCTCGAGTGATAATTTTATATTACATTCTAATTTACAAATTCATCAAATATTGAATGGAAAAATATGTATACTGATTGTTGAAACAATGAAATAAAATATGCGAATACATTTAAATCTATCTAATTTAAAAAAAATATATATCGGACTTAAAACGTTCTATTTCTTTTAATTAAAAGCAATTCAATTTTAAATTGCAACTCTCGCTAGGTTAGAATAATATGTAAACTACTTATAATATTAGTGAAAGTTTGTTGAAGACCTTCAATTTTATCCTCCACTTGTATATTCTCAATTCAACTATCCTTAAATGAAATAAAAAAGTAATTTGAGAATATTACATGTTCCTAATTTTCGAGATCATTAAATAGTAAGTTAAATATAGTTGAAGATTTTATTTTTTATTTTACAACATGTTCAAACTCTTTGTTTAGTTCAACAACAGAATAAAATAATTAAATGTTTAATTATTAATTGAAAGCAACGTAAACGAGAGTTATTTGATTCTTTTGTTCTTTCGCTTATTCATTTTCTGAAATCAAATGCTCTTAGCACTAGAATTTTTAAATTGAAAACATGTTTGCTTATGGTATTTGGAAGAGTTTACGCATGAAAAAGAAATTTAAAAGCTATACGTTTTCACAAAGTCTATTAGAGAAATTTATGAATATTTTAAGAAGGATTGCGCCCATCGTGAAACATCTAACATTTCACAAAACTGCGGAAAGAATACAAGCTGACTTTATTCAAATAAAATGGTCTTCTTTCTTCATATTTTTAATAAGAAAAAAGATTTTTGCTGAAAAAGAGTTTTCTTAAAATTTATAATTTAAAATGTACACTGCTTGACAATTGCTAAGGAACAGTTACGTTTTTCGGAATAATTAAGAATAGACAGTGATTGAAGGATTGACACTAAGTATATATTTAGTAGGGACGGTGAGCATTTACTGTAGTACAAAATGGTACAAATATCGCCACATCGAAGAATTAAAAACTTAAAAAGGAAAAAGATATTCCTTGGATGATTTCCAAACAGGGGAAAGTATTTGAATTAATCCTAAAAAATGGGTCAGAAAAATCCCAAGTACTTTCGACTCTCTGCACATAAACTCGCCTTATAAATGGTTAACATAGTTACATGTACATTTTGGATCTCTGTTTAACTTATGCAATCTGATTTATAGCTATTGCAAGTACATGCCACTGCATGTACAAAAATGAACATTATTTAAGTATAATAAACTCACTTCATTACTCTGAACTCATTTTCAATATTGTGGAAAAGCAATCTGAAAGTAATTAAACAGCGACTTATGGCTCCAATTTATTGGTCGTTACTCTCGAGTACATAAAAGTTTTGTGCCAGCCAATTTATCGGGGCCGGGCTCCTTAAAGCATCCCTTCTCCTTCGTCTGAAGCCGCATCACGTTCTCTTCCGAGAAGCTATATCGCCAGACGTCAAGTGCGGTATCCCACAACGAATTAAGAGAAGCCCCAGTTAATTTCGTTTTATCTCGTTTTTAGTAGGGCAGGTTTTTGACGTGATTTTCGTGCTGAAAGGCGAAAGTGTGTTAATCACAGGCAGAGTTCTGCATATATATTTGTGGCATTAAGTAAAATACCCAACGAAAGAAAAAAAAAAGGATTTTTAAAAAAAGGAGATTCAAAATCGTGGAAGTTTTACATCACATTATTATATGTACATATTTGAATCAAATGTTTTTGAAATAACAAAAAACACCCAACTGGGGTTTAAACGATAAAAAAATTAAAACTTTGTAAAATGGCACACACTTTGATAAGTGTTAGTGTTATTTTTCATAGTTTTCATTATTTTATGATTCTGAAATAATTTTGTTTTTGTGTGTGTGTGTGTGTGTGTCTTGGGAATTATAAAATGCGACGACAGATTTTTCGAATTGTAATTCTGGAAAGAAAACGGAAGTTTTAAATTAAAAATCATTCAGAAGATATTTCTAAAATATACAACAAATAAAAAGACAAAAAACTTTGAACTACACACATATATAACCAAAAAGAAATTTTAATATTTGACCTGAGTGCCTCAATATTTTTTTTTGCATTCGGAAGCACGGAAACCTCATTGGATAAAATGGAAAGTTACCGCAGATTTGTCTGAAAAAAATTTAAAGGTAAACAAATATTTAATTTTTAAAAATTGTTTATTGAATTATTGTGTTACTTAATTTTTTTATTGAGTAACATGGACATGAAAGAAAAAACTACCACAAATTTGTGTGAGAAATAACCTTAAAGATAAACAAACATTGTTTAAAGAAATAGTTTGAAAAACTTGTTTATTTAAGCATACTTTTATGCACATTCTGCTTCCCCGTTTATCTTAGTATACAGTCTGAATTCTAACTATACCAAGTACACATGTACAAAAACGACATTATTTAAGTATGACAAATTTAGTTCATTATCGGAACTCTTTTTCGATATAGTAGAAAGCAGTCTCAAAGTAATCAAATTGCGACAATGGCTCCAATTCGTGGTTCTTTCGAGTGCATAAAAGTTTTCAGACGGACAGTTTGTCAAAGCCGGTCTCCCTGAGCATTATTTTTTCTTCTTCTGAAGCCTCATACCGTCTTTCACCCAAACAGCTATATCGCCAAGGCATAAAGAGCGGTATCCCACATTGAATTAAGAGAATTCCCAGGAAATTTATTTTTATCTGGTTTTCAATGGGTCCGGTCTCTTTAAGTTATTTTCGAGATGAAAGATGAAATAGCGTTTACCATTTCAGTTTTCTGAATTTATGTATCATATTTCATTATCGCATCAAAAAGTTACAAAATAAGAATCAGATTAAAAATAATTTAGAAATTGTGCTTTTGCATTACATTTTCGTGTTAAGTAGTTTCAGATGAATACAAGAGTAAGTTTTTTTATTGAATTAAACAAAATTCTGATAACTCAACAAAGATTTTGTGAAATTTCAATCAAATAAGCTTCTTGAATCAGAAATTTTTAACGAATTCACCAAAATTTTGGTGGATGAACAATTTTTTTTTTGAATCTGTGAAGTATTTTAACAAATAGGTAAGTAAATAGTGTTTAAAGACACAATTAAAAACATTATTTACTTCTAAGCATATTTGCATGTACATTTTGCCACTACATTTATCTTAGTGTGCAGTCTGACTACAAAAAATTCTATGTACACGTATGTACAGAAATTACATTTTTTAACTGTGACAAACTAAGTTCATTACTCTGAATACATTTTCAAATAATCGAAAAGCAATCTCAAAATAATTAAATAGCAACTTATGGCTCCAATTTATTGGTCGTTACTTCCGAGTACATAAAAGTTTTGACGATTACCTTTTATTTTTATGCTGTTCAAGTTTTCTATATGTATAGTTTGAAATTGCTTCTACTGATTAAAACAGTCTTTTAGTGAGTGTTCTTTGTATGTTACCTATGTGACCAAATACTTAGTGTGTCACAATTCCCTCCCGGTTTGGAAGGCTTATAAGAAATATATATATTACCAATTCAGCAACAAAGTTGAAAAGAAATGTTACAAATTTTATTTCACGAAAGTCCAATATGTATACCTTTTGTTGACAGTGACGGATTAATGCAATTTTGTCGAAGGTGGGCAGTTAGTTTGTTCATCAACAAAGACAAAACTTGCAACGTTTCTTGCTACAGTAAAGTCTTCTTCAAGAAAGAAACATTGCAAGTTTTGTTTCACAATAGTGGGCTTTTGTTTCACAAATAGTGGGTAACGGGCTTTAAGTCTTAATCTATTAGAGATACGTTGGCTATATAAATTGTAGAAATGTTCAAACTAGGGTCGGAAATAAGATTCCGTTAAAAAAGAATTCCTTTCGTTCATTTACGCAACGTTACATTTTTGAAATTTGTATGCGACCTCGATCAAAAGAATTCTCAATTAGTAAAATGTGAACTAATGAGGTGATGTATTAAATTTGGGAATTAAATCCTAAAAATTGTCAGTAGTAGGAAGATAAATATATGCTTACTTAAACTTTTCAATGGTACTCGAAAGAAAAAAAATAGAACGAAGGAAGCATCAAATAATTTCATTTCAGAGGTCGTACAGAAATTACGAAAGAAAATATATTTTTTCACTCTAGCAATAAACGTTTACATTCAAATTCATGTATAGTCCCGTATAATCTTTGTTTAACTCTTTGAGGCGCAACCCTTTCCCAATGCGGAAAAAAGGGCAGCCGTTGCCATCGGTCGACTTAACTTCCAGCAAGATGGCGGATGATCGAAACGTTCATCGCGTGCCACAGATCTAGAGACCTTTTTTTTGACGACAGCTGGCTCGCCGCACAGCCAGCTGAAGACGATCTTGCTGGTAGTTAAGTCGAGCGATGTCAACGGCTGCCCTCTTTTCAGCATTGGGCAGGCAATCTATCCAGCCGTTCTCGCATTCTTCCATTTTTCAGCAGATGTCAGTGCTGTTAAAAATAATCGTGACCATTTTTTTACGGGAAATGACGTGCTAAAATGTAAAGGATTCTCGTGGAGCTATGTCACCGGCAACTGTTTTGATAGAAATCAAATCTATTCTTCGTAACTGGCAACAGTCAAAACTTCAGAGTTTGGTGTTCCCAAAGCGGGAACACTGCGCGTTAAAGGGTTAAAGATATCTCTGAGACGTTTTATGGCATAGTTCTCAAATTTAGTACATTACCTCTTTAGTACATGGGGCACATTTTACGAACTGGGAATTTTTTTTTTTTTTTTGCAGGGATCGTATAAAAATTTAGAAAGTGT
Source organism: Cheiracanthium punctorium (assembly GCA_038373885.1). Lineage (NCBI taxonomy): Eukaryota > Metazoa > Arthropoda > Arachnida > Araneae > Cheiracanthiidae > Cheiracanthium > Cheiracanthium punctorium. Next base: position 475,567 of record JAWZYV010015126.1, on the reverse strand, counting down.
TACATTTTGAAAATTAACGAGAGGATCTTTTTCTTAGTGGAGTTATTTCTAACCTTATTTTGAACATTTCTTCAATTTACATTTCCCACTTATTTCTAATAGATAAAGAATTAAAACCGTTGCCACCTTTTTGGGACACCCTGTATAGTCAGTTCATTACTCTGAACTGAATTTTCAATACTGTACAAATCATCTCAGACAAATTAAATAGCGAGATATGGATTGAAATTTATGGGTCGTTTCTTCCGAGTACATAAAAGTTTTGAGCTGCCTAATTTGTGGAAAGTCGGTCTCCTTAAGCATCTCTTTTCCTTCTTCAGCAGCCGCGTCACGTTCTCCTCCAAACAGCTATCGTCAGGCATCAAGTGCAGTATCCCGCAATGAATTGAGGGAAGCCTCAGTTAATTTCCTTTTATCTTGGTTTTAGTGGCGCGGGGTTTTTGGCGAGATTTTCGTGGTGAAACACGGAAGTGCGTTAATCACACACAGAATTCTGCATTTTTATAACATATAGCATGATTTCATCAAAAATTACAATATGAGAAGGAGAAAAAAAATTAAGATTATTGGATTTTCTTGTGAGCTAGTTTTATATAAATGCAAGATAATTTTTTGTTGTTGTACTGAAATCAAAATTTTGATAATTCTACAAAAGTATCTTTCGCACAATTTCAATTAAATATATTTTTTGAATAAGCGAAATTTTCGAACTGAAAGCCCAAAGTGTGTTATCACAGGCAGAATTCTGCATATTATATTATATTATTTCATCAAAAATTACAATATGAGAAGCAAAAAAAAAAAAAAAAAAAAATTAGTTAAGATTATTAGATTTTCCTATGAACTAGTTTTAAATAAATACAAGAGAAATTCTTTTGTTAAAGTAAACAAAATTTTGCTAAGTCAACAAAAGTATCTTTCGCACAATTTCAATTAAATATATTTTTTGAATCGACAAAATTTTAGTGCTGTAAACCGAAAGTGTGTTAAACACAGGCAGAGTTCTGCATATTTATTGCGGTATCGAGAATAAATACACAAAGGACAGTCCTTGTCTTGTAAAGAAATTTCGAAGCGTGAATATTTTACTGTAAATATTTCACTATGAAATTATTATGTCTACATATTTTTGGAAAAGAAAAACTAAAAGAGACGGAGAAAAGTATTATCTTCTGCTTACAAAATTTTTCAGGGAATAAATGATTACAACAAATGCTGTGTTGTGTTGTGACAAAGCTAAGCAAGGGCTATCAGACAAGGAATGGGGAGGGATGCCTTGATCGCAGACCTTTTTCAAGGGATTCTAATACGTATTTATATTACATCTGGAGAAAAACGATACGAAAATGTAAAACACCCCTCATTATAAAGTTTCGAATTTTAAATGAATTGTAATTGATTCTTTCTAATGCCTCTTATAAAAACATGTTTTTTTTAAACTAAATTTGTTGAATTGCATTTTTATCCATGTTTTAAAAAATACATAAATAATTCATAAATAATTGAAATAGTGATTTCTTTTCAAAATAAATTTTGAAATAAAAATGAGAATTTTGATGTAGTGCAGTTCTTGAAACTATGGAAGAACACTGCCAGTTCTGAATGACTGTAAATGTGAAAAATTAGAAATATTTTTTACTATCTAGAGTACTCTTTTTATAAATAGTTAGTAGTTAAAATGTGTTATCAATATTGTAGACTGTAATTGAAAACTCATCAAATAGTGACTTATGACTCTTAAACTTTTTAGTCGTTACTAACATTAAAACTTTAAATCGAGTACATGAAAATTTTGAGCAAGCTGCACTACTACCCTTTTTAAACAGCATCAAGTGCGGCGTTTTGCAAAGAATTAAGTAAAGTTTTAGTTAATTTACCTTTCTCTCGTTTAAAAATTGCAAATGTTTAACGCGAGTCATACTAAAGAAGTCATGGAACCGATTTAAAAGTCGTTGTTTTCGAGTACATACTCTTGATAATCCGGCGGTTGGTTAGTCAAGCAAGTTAAATAATCCGGCACTCTTTGGAAAAGCATCCCATATTATCTTCCGATCCGACAACAGCTGCAAATGTAAACAAGCATGTCCGCTTATCCCTTTAAGACCGGGACTTAAATATCCTGTTATAGTTTTGTAAATAACTAATTATTTGTTTTTCGAATAACACCATTTTTCCCCCAATGGCCGGGCACTGGCCACAAGACGTTTTGCGTCTACTAAGGTCCAAAACATTGGCCATTTTATTATGGGGGCACAAATACGCAACATGTTACTCCCTATGAAGGTACGGACAATTTAACATACAAGCCCACGTCGAGAATTGAATCCAGGCCCAAGTCATGATAGAATGGTTCTTAAGCCACTACATCATCTAGGCGGCAACACGCACAGATCTAAAGATATATTTGGAATTATTATTTTAAAAATGGTTCACTTCTTATCAAAAATAGTATTTTATATATCAAATCGACTTAGGAAATATGATGTGTACTTGAGTACGTTTTGAAAAGATGTAGATCACGTACAGAATTCTGTAGGGGCCCCATCTCGCGGCTGACGATCTAACGGTCTGGAGTTTAGGGTGGTTTTAACGGTCTGGAGTTTTGGGAGAACATTTAGTAGGACAGATTTTTGAAGTAATTTTCTGGCTGAAAGACCAATGTATGTTAACCGTAAACAGTGTTCAGCACATATAGAATGTACCAGGTGTTTCAAAAACATTGACCTCGAATTTTATTCCTTAAAATAGCTGAGTACCCGTTCTTCGTACAGGAGGAAACACAGATTTTTGCAATACACGTAACTGAATTTTATTCAGTCGCAGCAGGATTGTTGAATGGTTTCATTCGTAATTTGAAATTACGATAGCTAACCTAAATTAAAAACTCATGTGAAGGAAATAAAATGCAAAATAGCAAGAATAGAACTAAAAATAGGAGTTCTTTTAAAGTCTTATTAAGTTGATGTAAAATGTTGTTGTTGTCAACAGCAAAATTTTGATGTGTTAATGTCATACTTTGTTGAATTTGTAAAATTATTAGATTAAGATAGCTATTTAAAATTTCATTAAATCCATCAAAACAGATTTTGTAAGCTGTTTACTGGCTTATGCATTGTACTGTCGCGCATTCTAAATACGTCTAAAAAATCTCCAGAAATTGATCTGCAAAATACAATGACACGCGACCCAGGCATTTAGTGTTAGAAAACTAAAAATATACGACTTTTTGAAACTTTTGATAAAGACTCTGAAACACACAGCTCAGCCGTAAAACTGAAAATTCTCGGAAGTTACTCAAAATATGCATGTTATAAAGTTTGTGTGCACAAAATAACACTCTTGCATACTCAAGCAGAGGATACTTTGACTTTTACTATATTTTCTCCTAAAACGCTTCAGTATTCTTTTGTCGCTGACCATCGCCCGAGAATGACAAATGAACACAACGCATTCAGGGGAAAATGGACCATCACAGGCGTTAATGGCTGTTAACCGAAATAACGATGGAACTCTCCCTGCTTTTTTTGCAAGAAATCAACACACTTCTCACGTACTTTTGGGAAGAGTGGGGACTCCTCCATCACTCTCGTCGGAAACACCGTTATTTTAATTTAGCTCTTGATCTTAGTTAAAAGAAAAACACGAAGAGGAAAGAATATGGCTTAACTTGGACTTCCTGATTCTTTTTCTGAACGATCATCCGATGGTATATTCTATTCAGAGCCTGACTAAGGCAGGGCATATCGGGTAGCTGCCCCGGGTCCCCCCTTCAAAGGGGCTCTCAAACCAAGAAATAACCGAATTGTATTTTGTAGAAATGTGCTGTTTCTACAAAAGTTTTCCTGCATCTGCTTTATTTGCCATTTTCGATTCATGCAAAAGAAATTATATTCTTTTTCTGGGTGAATACGTGTTACAATTCCTTAAAAAAGTCCTTCAACCAAAATACCCCGTCCTCGTAAGCAAATCCACTTCGTGTTGGCTTGCCATAACACGAAGTGGATTTTCCTACAGTGGGCTATGAGATTTCTAAGGAGTGGTTCAGGAGTAGGCAGCCGCAACCAGTTATGTTCTTTTCATGAAAAACAATTTTTACATGAAATTCGCCTTGCACTCAAATACCTATTTGTTGGAGTGTTATCTGAATGAGTATTCATGAAAAGAGCAGGTCCCATGATAAATATTTGCACCGGGCTTCTTGTTGGCTCCGTCAATCTCTGATTCCAATCGTTGCGAATTTTCGTAGCATCGTTATTCTAAAACACGATTTTTTGATTTAGCGTTTTATATTTAAAGAAGAATATGAAAAGAAAAGAATATGGCGTAACTTAGCTTTCCTTACACTTTTGAAATCGATTACCTGGCGATATATTACATTCCTGCAAATTTTTGGAACATCTTTATTCTATTGGGTTGTTCGGAAAGTCATTTCGTTGTTTATGAACATGAGCTTTCCTCATGTTCATAAAATCATCATCAAAGCACGTCATCCCCATGATGGTGTGTTCTGATGCTTAACGACGTGGTGCGTCTTCAACATCAAAATTGCCGGATCAAAATTTTGAAAACCAGTTTTGGCACTGGCATTGTCTGAAAACATCTTCTCCACGCACATTGGATAATTTTTTTCTTTCTTAAACAGTATTTTTACCTTTACGATTGAGAAAAAGCAAAACGCGTCGAAAATGTGCTTTTCAGTTTCCATATTCGAAAGTGTACCAACCAAAAACTACTGCTCAGAATCAGTCGAACTTTTTTCGCAAGCAAGCTTGCTATATAAGCTATCAAAATATATAATGATTATGCGGATTCTCTGTGTGAAGTTGACTGTGAAAAAATACAATTATGTCCTCAGTTGGGATAAAACGAAATTACCTTTCAAAGAGCCCAATAGAACATCGTTATTTTTGATTTAGCTCTTCATATTTTAAAATATATATATGAAGAAAAAAAGAATATGGATAACTTGCTTTCCTGATTTTTTTCAAAACGATCACCAGCCGGTATATTCATTTTGCTGCAAATTTTCGAAACAGCGTTATTCTAAAACAGCGTTCTTTTTAATTTATCTCTTGATATTCGTTGCAATTTTAGTAATGTCTGAAAATATCTAAAGAAGGAAAGTGATTTAAAACATATTAGCTGTATTTTCGATAAAAAAAAAGAAAGAAAGAAATGGATAGATTTCATCCCATCTTACCCTTGCAACAATGAGATGTTTAAATACAACGTTTATTCAGAACCCAAGTCTTACAGCACTACCCTTGTAGTAATCCTTAATCAGGGTTTACTCATTGTTGTCTCGGAGAGTCATCGTCTCATCATTACTGATCATCCTTCTTTTTCGCTTGTTCATCGATTTCTGATTATTTGATCTGATCGGCGGGATAGTGTTTCCCGATGTTAAAGCCGACAATCCATATCGTCACTTTCTCCCAGTTCTTGAACGACGGGAAGCGGTGACCTTGTGTAAAAAACTAGGAGATTACACAAGGTCTTTCATACTTCTCTCTGTCTTAAAAGCTGACAGACACGCATGTACTAGTCTTTTCGGGTATCAAAATTTCTTTTACATTAATATTGGCCTGTAAACGGCTACTTCCATGAGATTTTTTTTATTGTTCTCTTAATGCTAGATAAGAGGATTTCAGACAGATTAGCGGGAATGACTGTAATTATTGTAAAAAGTGGTAACGTGTGGATTTTGTATAATTATTTTCATTTTGCCTTATTTCTTCTCTTCTTTTTGTAATGTTGGATTTTTTTTTATTAAGGTCAAATTTACTGAATTTTTTTTTACAAATTTAACATTGACTATAGACATAATCTTTTTAATAACTAACCGTAATCATAATTCCCGTCAGTTTTAATAATCAATTAAAATCAGCGGTGTACTCGTTGGCCGTTTTGTCAGTGAGTATATCCAAAAATTTAGTTTCAATGAGCATCGAATAGAAACGGACTTTCAAATTAAGATTCCTTTACAATAATTGCATTTTTAAATCTCACTAATACTTCTGTAAAACTTTATTTTCCCAAATTTTAAGGACAATGCTCATTACAATAAGAAAAATATCTTATATGCCCCTAAAATCTTCGGTCATGCTAACACTTATGATATTAAGTAGATATAAATAGTTACATGCATGTATGAAAATATGAATAAATTGAAACATTAGAAGAACTAAGCAATTCAATGTGCATTGCTACAATTGTCCCACAGTTTCATCGAGTGCAAGGTTTTAACATAGGTCCTAAGTTCCACGTCTTAATTTGCGGGGAATACATGTTCCGGCCTAAGAAAGCCGCAAATCATCTCAGATCCACTCCCAATCCCCCGTCCCCCTCCGTGCCGATGATCTATTCTTAGTGTTGGCAAGCGGATATGCTGAAGAAAGAGCTTAGATAAATTTCCCCCGATGCGATGAAAATCCTTACAAGGCTTCCGCTGCGCTTCCTTCCAAATTGTTGATCGGCATTTCAGGAACCCATGACCGTTGCTACTAAGGTATTAGTCATAATATTTTTAATTGAATAATTTGTAAGTCATGATAGGTGATAAATAAATTCCACTGTGTATATTGATTTATTTGGCTTTTTTTTAAAATTGATTATCCATTTTATCTCACCTTTCCATCTAAAACTATATTTTGCATTTAAAACTAATATAGTTATAAAAAATATTCTCATGTGTGACGGGATGAATTCATTGCATAAAATAACACAGTAGTGTTTAACATTAAAAGTAACAGAAAACAGCCCATGAATACAAAAATGCTTGTTTTAATACCCATTTTACCACGCCCTATCCTATAGATTTCTTAATTTTTTAATGGAAATTTGCAAAAATTTGGCCTTAGAAACGAAATTTACCTAAAGCACCTCTAGTCGTGCTATGAACTTTAACATAAAAAACACTATTTTTGCATAAATAAGCAGCGGTCTCAATTCGCAGTACAGGAGACTTTATCTTTCTCATTTTTTCCTATCTGAAATGCAGCTTTAGTATTTTGTAGCTGACCAACGTCCGAAGGAGACAAATGGACATAGTGTCACATGCATTCCAAGAAAAATGAACCATCACAGGCGTTAATGACTGCTAGACAAAAAATGAAGAAAATTCATTTTTCCGAAGAATCAAAACACTTCTCACGTACTTGCGGAAACTTCCATGATTTTCTTTTGCAACCCAGTCTTCTAATTTAGCATTTAGTCTTAAAAATGACTGGAACATATTAGTACAATCTCTACGAAATTTTGTACTTGTGACCTTGTACACCCTAGCAGTGGCGGATCGTGACCTATTTTAGTGGTGAGGCTCAAAAATAGTGTGAGTTCAATCGGTAAAAAAATGTATGTGTATAGAACACTTTATTTCTCGTGTGCACAGTGTTAAGTATTGAAAATTTTTGAAGCGGGAAAGAAATATCAAAGCTATCAGACAAACATTGCCGGTCTTATAATTAACTATTATTCATAGAAAAGTTGTTCTACTACTAGACAAAATCCATTTCCTCCAATATTTAAATTTTTTCTTTATTTAAATTCATTACAGCTGTTCATTCATAATTTTAACCCTTTTAATGCACGTTCGCTGCCAATCACGTGATAGCCACGAGTTTAAGCTAAATATCCTATATCAGTTTTGCGAATGAATAATGTTTCAAAAAACAAACAGTTTGAAAAGAAATGTGTGAAGCTTTTATTATTATTCACGACTTGAATCATTTATTATAAAAAAATCTGGATTGTACTCTAATCCGGCAGTGAACTTGTTTTAAGCATATGCGATGCAGATATGTATCACTATGCATTTAAGGGTTAAAACGTATTCATTGCTTTAAAATGAGCCTTATTGAAATAAAATACACTTAAATACTATATTTTGTAGCCAATCACGCTTCAACATAGGTTTTAGATAAACAGACAAGTTTAGCAACTCCGTCCACGGAGAAAGACGTGAAACTTCGGACGACCGATCAACTAGCCCGTATATTTTTGAAATCTTGAAATAGGAGTGGAAATTGATTTGGCGTTCTTTTAGGATATTTTTTTAATGATTATATTCAAGTAGTACAAAATTCGTGCATATTTTTTAAATAAAAGCATGTGATTAAAATAAAGATGTTCTATAATACTCGAAAGTTTTTGAATAACAAGTTGGGTCACGGCCCTACTGCCCCGTAATGACGAGCCGCTACTGCATCCTACCTAATGCAGACTGGTCATAAAATATCTTTGCCGATAAATGGATATCTAATGGTCATTCCATTTAACCCTTCGAGCCTGGGAATTCCTTCGAGCCGGTGCAACAAAAAAGCGCTTACTGTTATGGTTATGGTTACAGAAAATCGCAGTTTTTTGCATGGCGAAGTGCACTTTTTAACTCGCATTCCCCCGTTCCTTAAGAAGCGTTGAAGCGGTACGTGCATCACAAAAAAACGAACCCGCAATGCACGTACAGAAAACAGCTATGTGAATGGCCAAGAAAAACACGATCGGAGCACACTTGCGCGGAGGGAAATTGCATATGATGGAGGCAAGATACCAATCACAGAAAGCCGTTTGAACGATAATGAAAAAAAATCCGTTTAAAAGCATGGTGGGAAATTTGGCTCTTGGTTTTGCAGCTCACACATACCGATCCAATGACTCTGGCAGAGGAAGTTCAGCTATTTTTGTGAGTGCATACAGCGTCCGTTTTTATGAGATATTACCGTTTCAACGCTCTTTAGGGTTTACGTATGCACGGAGCATTTTGTGACAGGAAAAAGCGGGCTTTGCCGTTCGAAAATTTTGAATTTCTGCACCTATAACCGTAACCCCGAGTGGAAATTTTTGCCATGTCCATATATCGGTATTTTTTTTTATGACCACCCTGTAATATGCAACAAATTTATTTTGCATAGTTTATTTCTTATGATTTGTTTTACCTAAAGTATATTTAAGCTTGCTACTTTTAAAAATCATGAAAATGTTGAACACCTTTTCAAAAAATCGACCTATGATGAAGATTAGAAAAAATTTAGAATAACTTTTTAAAAACGCTTATTCTGCACAATTACAAACAATGAAATGATATGAGTTAGGAAACATTCTGAAGAAAAATCATAAGGAATTTTGCAATATTTCCCGAAACGGATACCACGTCAGCCAATTTTTGTACTTACATTTTTTTATTTTTATTTAATTTCGCACGTATTCAACTTTAAATTAGTTTGAAAGTTGAATGGGACAAATGAGCTTAATGTTAATATAATTATAATCGCATTTAATTAAAATAATTATTAATTTTTTCAGAGTGTTTAGCATTTTTTTTGGTTCCTTAAGTTGTGCAGAAGCCATGGAAAAGTCAGTAAAAATAGCAAGGAAATTACATCAATTAATTTTAAAATATTTAATCATGTAATAAATAGTAAAAATATGTCAGAAGTTCTTAAATACATTTGAAAAATACATAATATGAATTTTATCACCTAAAAAAAATTTCTATACAGATAAAATATCTGTCAGCACTGAACTTCAAAACATCTTTTTCAAAAATTCACTGAGCTGCTAGCTTTGCATTCATAATACTTTAAAAACGCTTATACCTTTTACACTTTTTATTTTTTATTATTTAATACCGTTAATGCTAGTTACCTATTATAATGAATGTAGCTGTCCTACCTATCCTCTTAGATATTATACAGGGTGTCCTGAAAAGATGGTAATATGCTTTAATTCTTTATCTATTACAGATAAGTAGGTAACAAAATACGCAAAAATGCTCCAAAATACTATCCCCACAAAAAATTTATATTTTTAATTTTTTAAAAGTTACACTTTTTAAATTTTTATACGATCTCCATACAAAAAAAAAATCGCAATTAGCAAAATGTGACCATACGCTAATGAGGTAATGCACAAAATTTCAGCCTTTCACTATAAAACGCCCCTGAGAAATTTTTTAAACACATGTGATCCGGGGTTATACCTGGATTTCAATGTGAACGGTTGAAGCAAGAGTGTAGAAAATTATTTTCTTGCACAGTTTCTGTGCGACCCTTTAAAAGCTATCATCTGATCTAATTTTTATATTTATTTTCATATTTTTGACACCTGTCAAGATATAATTCTCAAGTTTTGTATATTACCTCACTGGTGTATGTGGCACATTTTACTGACAGAATTTATTTATACGAATAACGTGTACAGATTATAAAAGTGCCACTTTTTGAAAAACTTAACGTAATCTCATTCCTCTTATTTTGAACATTATCTAATATACACTACCCATTTCTACCTAATAAATATAAGCCTGTCACCACCTTCTTTGAACACCCTGTAGATATTCATAATCAATCTTTTCCACAGTATTATTTATAGTAAAAAGAAGAAAAATATTTTCTGACTTTCTTACAACAATTTTTAAGCCCCAAATTCGGTCGTATTAACGAAAATTCCTCGAAGCATCTCTCACTATGTTCACATTATGAATTTCGTGCTCACAAAAGAGTGCTTTTGCATACATAAGCAGCCGTTAAGTATCCCCACAATGCAGGGGACTTTCATCATGATATTTCTGAAATGATGCAGCATTCTTTTGTCACTGACCAACGTCCGAGAATGAGAAATGAACACGGGGTACATGCATTCAGCGAGAAATGAGCCAACAACCAGCTATAACGGCTGTAAGCCGAAAGATTGTGAAACTAAAGTGCAAAAGAAACAACGCACATTTCACGTACTTGGGAAGATTGTATCTTTCATATTTTTCCTGCGGCTTGCCATTGTTTTTCATTTAACATTTATTTAAAAAGAAAGATGAAAGAAAAATAAAATACAAGTAAGTTTCCGTTTTTTGTTTTTCAGTGCAAGTGCAGCTCACATTCAAAATATTAGAATAATTGAGAAAAAGTAATAAGAAAGAAATTATTTTTCATTTACTTATTTTTGATGCGAATTAAATGCAATTAAACTTCTTATAAATTAAATCTGGAATGTTTAGATAAGATTTTAACATTTACAAAATACAAAATACCATAAATTAGGTGCACAGTAGCTTTTTGAAACACGTCAAAATATTATAATAAAATTTAGATTGGTTCAAAATATTACAATATTTTATTTTTCGTAACAATATTACCTTATGAATATGAAGTAAATGGTAGTTAATATTTTGTAGCATCCCCTTTAGCTTTAATAAGAGCGTACAATCGTTCTTGTATACTATATACAAAGCATTTACAAACATTTCTATCAATATTCGCCCAAACAGACTTTATACGTGCAACTAACTCAGTTTTACTTGAAAGAGGATTTTTCTTGGAGTTTTTTCTTCACTATACATCATAAGTTTTCGGTGGGATTAATGTCTGGTAAGTTTGATAGCCAAGGAGGTAACTTAACAGGCCCGTTTGCATGGGAAATTGGAAAATCCCGGGTAAAAGCAGTGTATAGGGAGAAACACGCAATGCATCGTGGGAAAGCGAGGTCATCCCTGCATTCACCCTTCACTGCATTAGGAATCTTACTACCCAGCATTTTTCCCCACGTAGGGGAAGCGGGGTAGAAAGCAGCGAAAGTTCCGACATTGACCCCCCATTTTCGTCCATGTAAAAGGGATCAATGTTGCGTTGACGGAACCAATTCGTAGTTGACACCGAGGTATGAGGTGACGCTAAGTCTTGTTGAAAGATCAAATCATCTTCAAATAAATCTTCTGATGATGGAATCATGCATTATACCAAAATTTCATGATATATCTTAGAGTTAACCTTTTCGTAGACGATGAATAATTTTCCAGGTCCTTTTGCGCTCATGCAATCCCAAATTGTGACACTAGCAACAAATTTTACCGAACGTTTAACCCTTTAGCGCGCAGTGTTCGCGCTCTGGGAACACCAAACTCAGACGTTTTGACATAGATTTAATTTCTATAAAAATAGTTGCGGGTGACATAGCTCCACGAGAATCCTTTACTTTTTAGCACGTCATTTCCCGTCAAAAAATAGTCACGATTATTTTTAACAGCACTGACATCTGCTTATTTATGAGAATTTATTTGTAAGTTGTATTCATTGTCATTTTTCAGATGGCTCACTTTGATAAATTTAAGTATTTTATTCTAATAATTTCTCCAACCAATCACCAGTGTCATTGTCTACCTGGTAACATTCTGAACTGTGGCATTTAAGGTCGCTAGTTCCAAACTGATAGTTTCCTTTTACATTCTTAAGAGGCCTTTTTAAAGAAATTATATTTCCTGTCACCATTTTTTCTTGTCTGTGATCAGCATTAAATTTCTGTATGGTAACGCTTTCATCCGTACTCCCGCAGTGGCCAAATCACTAAGCTTCCGTAAAAATACGGAAAGCGAAGCAGCGTCGGCTTGACCAGTACTTGGGACGCTGAACTCCTCTCTTGGCTAGACTGCTGTGGTACCGTGTCCGCTAATCGGCGCTGGTGCACGTAAAATCTGCTCTTGTCTGTAGTGTCCTCCATGTTCTCCATGTTTAAAGGATTTCAGGTGATAGGCCTCTCATCTGGAATTGGCTCAAAATTAGGAGACCACTCATCGGGAGCAACGTTGTCTGCCTAGTGAACTCCCCCATAATGAAACGACCAACACCTGCCCCCCTTGTTGTTGCCAAGCCTTCAGTAGGCTTTCATAAAATATGTATAATTTGCTGCCGTTTTGTGGTATAATCTTTGGAGATCAAACATGGTCAGTCATCGTTTATTATGTTCCCGCAATTTTACTTACAAACAAAAAGTAAGTTTTAAAGGACAATGAAAGACTAAATCAATTGAAATTCACTAAAAATTCAACTTTTTAGTTAAATTTGATACCAATAAACTATTTCACAGTACTAGAATATATAATTTTAGATAATTTTAAGGCTTCTAAACATTCGAAAACTGTGCTTGCTGGTTTTGTGTATAGTCAGGAAATGGAAACTAAAATTTATATTAAAAAATTCCCCATAATCGTACTTCATAATTTGCTTACTATGTTAGAAAACTTTTAGTAGGCAAAATAATTCCATAATTCTACATATAATCTAGTGCTAAATTGGTCGTTGTGAGAATAAATATAACGAGCGCTCTTCTTTTTGCAAAACAATGCAGTATTGAAAATTTTTGAAGGGCTTTGCTCTTCTAAGGTTTTTAATTTATTATGAATAAGGTTCTACTAGCTCAAATGCTTAAAAATTTGCTGTTTGTTGCTTGTAAATAGGTGAATTACATCGCGGGCTATATGAATCTAGATTCTGGCAATTTCTTGGGAAACATAACAAGTATCGTCAATCTGGGTTCAGATTTGGGGCTTATTTTTGGTATTAAAATCCGTGATATTTTGCGACAAATCATCATTCTTGGGGGCTTTTAGGGGATTAATCCGACTGTCTTTGCCAGACGATTAGTCAATCATATGTTTGTTATATTTTACGCCCGTAGATTGCTCCAACTCTTTAGAAAATTCTAAAATACAGTACTTAGGAACGCAAAAGAAATTTCAGACAGTATTTAAATAATTTTGCTACGAACTTAAAGAGCTCACGACAAAAGAATTATTCTGCATACTGAAGCAGATGTACTTAGAATTCTTTCACTCCTTTTCCTAAACTTCCTTTACGCTTTTGTCGCTGACCAGTGTCCGAAAATGACAAATGAACATAGAGATACAATGCATTCAGCGAAAAATGAGACATCGTGAGTGTTAATGACCGTTAGCCAAAACATGAAGAATCTTCGGTTCTTTTTCTTTTGAAGAAATCGACACACTTCTCACGTACTTGAAAAGTGCAGGGAACATTCATCACTTTCTTGCGATCCGCCGTTATTTTTAATTTAGTATTCGATCTGAAAAAGGAAAAAATGAGAAAAGAACACGCCGAAATGTAGCTTTTTGATTTTTTTTCTTTCCCACCTTGAACGATCAGTTCATGATAAAATGATGAAACTTTTCCTCTTCAGATTGCAAGAAAATTTTAGAACAATATTCAGTCTTGTTTGGATTTTTAGTTGGAGTGAGGTGAACTAGTTGAAAAGTGCTAAATTTGCGTAAGTTAAACACAATTTTTTCAAGTGTACTTGTTATGTCCTCGTTGTTTTATTGTTTTATTTCTGTATATTTTTCATCATTACTCATTACATCTTTTTTTTTTCAAGAATTAGGTTTTAAAAGCCTGTTCCGGCCCGCTGGTCCAAGCGCCGCTTCCTGGGTCTGACATGGTTTCTTCGCTTGCCTTCGGCATGTACAGTGTGTTTCACGAAAAACCCCTCACTTTGAAAATAAATAATTCAGAAACGGTGATTGATAGAAGCATGAAATCAGTGGTATGTTTATATAAAATAACGCAAGAAATTGATACAGATGGCTTACAATTTTAGTTACAAAATGCTGGTATAGATGGCGCTGCAAATGGAAATACAGATGTTGGAAACGGAAGGCGCAGAAATGGAAATACAGAATCGGTCTCAGAGAGAAAGCTCAGTGCCGATTACAATCATTTGTCGAAGATTACAATGTAGCAGGCTCAATTTTTGATTTTGGGAACCAAAAACATTCATTTGTCGCAGACACGGCCGCTCAATTGTCCAGAGCTTACCCTTGGGCTGCAATCTCCTGCAAAGGCATTACTGAGCTCTTTTTCTTGCGAGTAACGGTGACGACTGACTAGTATGAGCTTTTTGAAACAATTTGTCAAACTCAACCAGTGTTGGGTCATCGACTAGGCAGGAACGGCATGATTTATGCAAGATGAGCCTTCCCCGTACGCAAGACGCTTCTGACTTTTTGGAAGGATACTTCGGTGATAAAGTTATAGCGTTGAACTATTTGACGGATCGGCCTCCTTATTCCTCCGACCTCACTCCCTGTCACTACTTTCTGTGAGGAATACTAAAAGACATTATTTACTGCGAAAATTCTTTAACACTCGACCAGCTAGAGATGTCTGTCAGGCTTGTGTGTGGATTTCCGATAGCACACTACAGAGTGTTACACTGAAAACTTTATTCTTCTTTTGCGACATGCGTGTCCAGTGGAAAGCCTGCCTGATGAATCGATTTTGATACGATTGTTCTCAGCGTCTGAGCTCTCCTTCTAGTATTCGTATTGCCTCTTACATTGCCATCTATCGGAGCAATTTATGTCTAAAATTTTGTGACATGAGTCTCAAATTCTTACGGCTTTTAGTAAGCCTACCACATGTTTCATGCTTCTATCAAACACCGTTTTTGAGTTGTTTAGTTTCAAATTTAAGGGTCCTTCGTTAAACACCCTATAGTAGAGGTCAGCTCTTAGCAATGTCCCACGTAGCATCTGTTGGATAGGGTTCTGTAGAGGCTAAATATATTTTTAATCCGCTTCTAATGTGTTCATTTATGATTTTACAAAAAAACTCTACAGCCCTTCAAAGATCACAGGTATCTCATCCCTGCTGCTTGAATTCTTTTCATATCTTGGGTATTCAGAGTCCATGTCTCTGAGCTATGCAGTAAAGTACCTTTTAAGAATTATTTTACGTAATGAAAAATTCATTTAATTATTTTAAATTCGTAATTAACTCAGCTTTGTTATTTCAAAAGACTCAGGTTCGAAACACTTAGTTGCGAAAAATAAAATCACACAGACATCCGATGTTTTAAAACCTACTTATTGAAGAAACAGTTTAAAATAAACAATTCAATATTGCCTACTGGTGGTGGCCAAACATTAAAAATTACGTCTATATTTTACCATCCACAAGCGATGAAGTGAATGAGAAAATTGGGACGCCAACGGGGCTTGACATTGGCGAGAACATACACTGGTCTGAAATAACCGACGCCGATTACAGAGTTACAATTGATTTAGACCAATGAAATTACAGTAAACATGCAGAGGTTTGGAAACTTGGAAAGCCGGTTCATGGCTCCAAAATAAAGTATGGCAAAGTAATAGCCAACAGTGGGGATGGGGGCAGAAGAGAGTGAAAAGAAAAGTTACAATTGTAGATAGACCGACATAGGAAAAACTATTTTTAGATCAATAAGATCTCTCTTAGTCTGACATACGCAGTAGAAGTCTGGTGCATGCAGGGAAAAGTGAAAATACAGATTTTGAAAGCCGAAGTAAGGAAAAAATGAGAACAGAAATAAAAGTTAAAATGATTCATTTAAAACAGATTAAACATAAGAGAATGAAAACAAATGGCAGTGAATATTAAATTCAGTACAATCTTGATAATCCGACATGGGACCAGACAACTGGTAGATTATGGAAAAATTCTGGATTATCAAGATTTCTTGTTTTTTTTTTTTTTACACAAACTTAAAATAACGTGCTTTTGATTGGTTGATATTGTAGTACAATAGATGAATACACTACAAAATACATTTGGTGAACTAGAAAACAATCACAAAAAAAAGGTGGGTAGCACACGCTTGTTTATATCCACAATAGTCGATGGATTGGAAGACCATTTTACATGTGCTTTTTAAGAGAGCTGGATTATTGAACGTGTCGATCTAACCAACTAATATACATCACAATTATTATTATTTTATGCTTCAAATACTTTTACTACTTCATTTAATTAATATAATTTAATTTTAACCTTACTATCTGGTATTTTCTAATGTATTATCTCCCTTCCCTCGTTCGTCTTTTATTCTGTCTGGTGTCCTACTTCTTCCGAGTGAAGCAACTTGTCCTTGTTCCGTACTTTTCAGTTTTAGTATTTCTGCTTTTGGACCCACCATGGCCGAGTGGATAAGTCAATAAGCATAGTAGATGGCTGAAGTGTGAAGGTCCCGGATTCGGGCCTATCGCATGGATGTCGATCTATCGGTCTGGTGTTCTCGTCGGTTTTCTCCAGATGTAGCGTGAATACGCGTTAGAACCCATTAAAAATTCCTCCACCCAAGGCACCTTTCTTCCTAGGCAAGTGCCCTTGTGTATGCTTGTCTCAACACAAAAATGAAAGACATTTTCTACGTCTGTGAATGATGGATTTTTTTTTTTTTTTGAAGAAGAGTGGAAAAGTGGCGTGGACCTCTTGCACAAACGAGTAAGTATATTTTTATGCGTTTTATTTTAAAAAGATTTTAATTAATTTTACATTTTTACCCAAAATTTTCGCTGAGTGTTCTTGTTCATTTCATTTGGTTAAATTAGAAAAAATGGGGGACGAGAGCAAATTTTAAAAGAAATATAGATTTTTCTTTCAAAAGTTTTAGTTAGGTCTCAAAAATATTTCCTGCCTATTTTTAAATGCATGTTCTGTGTATTCTAACAATCGTAAAACATATTTCAGAGTCATACTTATTGATTTATATTTTAAATCTTTATCGTCTTCTGTTAGTCTTCTAATCGGGAGAACTGTAAAAAAGTGTTGAAAAAAAGTAATTTTTAAAGTTTTTTTTATAAAACGTTGCCTTTATTTTAAATTTACTCTTGTAAATAACTTTTTATAAACACAAGGCTTATAACCAAAGTTGACGAAGTTTAAAATTTATTAATTTATAACTTGTCACTCTCAGCTGCACTCACGCACACAAATAAATAAAACATGGAAGAAAGTAAATGAAAAAAATTTGGAAATTTATTTTTTAACGGAAATTTTAAATATATTCTTTATTACTTTAAAGGGATTTCTTTTATTCAGACACTTCGTTACACAATAATAAGAAAAATAAGAAATACTGTTTATTTGTTAGATTTTTTTTAAAGACAGAGTACGCAATTAATTTATATATGTCTTCTGATCTTGCAAACTAAAAACAAAGGTTGAAAAATAAAGATTTTATGAAATGTATCAGAAAATATTTTTAACTGGTTAAAAAACATTTGCCTTCTATTTAAAATTGAAGTTCCTACGCTACTTCCTACACGCAAAAGACATCGAAATTGCCAAAGGCTTGAAAAAAATAATACTTTATAACTCGTCACTCTTAGCTTCCGCCGAAATAAATACACAAATAAATAAATTTAAACAGAAAAAAAAAATCCTGGAAATTAATTTTTAATGGAAATTTAAAATACCTCCCCCTTTATTTTAAAGACATTATCCGTATATTCAGACACTTCATTAAATAAAAAAAAAATGGAATAAACAAAACAGGAAGGGAAAAAAAATGACTCTCGCAGATAAAAACCGGCAAGGGAACATTCATCTGCGGTGGCAGCGACATAAGTAATTCTCTCCCGCCCGGTAGAGAAGCCGGCTGCGTAAGCTGGTGTTCAGACACCCTCATAAAACAGCGGGAGAGAGACAAAGCGAAGGAATAAAAGAGTGCGAGAAAGAAAAACGACCCTGGCACACAGCGCGATGAAAACGGAAAATCGTTTTATAATCGCATTAATTAAACACTAGTCATCCGTACAGGGAGCGAACATAAATTTATCCGGCAGGACGTTACTGGGACGCGAGGCAGTAAGCGGTTTTATTTGGTAAAAGGTAGTGCGCAGTTTCAGCGTTGCAGTCTGGTGTTATTGTATAGTGATTTAATGATTTAACCCTTTGAGGCGCAACCCTTTCCCAATGCTGAAAAAAGAGCAGCCGTTGCCATCGCTCGACTTAACTACCAGCAAGATGGCGGACGATCGAAACGTTCATCGCGTGCCACAGATCTAGAGACCCTTTTTTTGGCTGTGCGGCACAGCCAGCTGCAGGGATTTCAGCGTCCTTTTCAATAACTTGTATCACTGATTTAAACGTTTTGTGAAGATGTAAAATGATTAATTTGAATCCCTGCAAGAGATATTTAAGTTTAGCTCTTAGTTTGGATATGATGCTGTGAAGTCTCATTATTTTCTTGGCACACTGTGTATGTTTTATGTAAATGGCATAGCAAAACACATGAAAATACTTATCCTAATAACGTTAATCTATTAAATTCTTGCTTAACCAAACTGTTTCTTTCATTTAAACACTTTAAGAAACTAAATAATCAAGGTGAACGATTTTCCATGCATAAATGCATGGAAATAAATAAATAAATAAATAAAATAAACTAATCACACTGGGTTACTTAAAGAAACCAACGAAAGAAGTAGAGTTTTCTCCACCATTTAAAAATAGTACGAAAACAATGGACTTTAAAACAAACATTAAAAAGGTAACTCAGACAACAATTTTATAAATTAATGGCAAAGACTAGAACTAATCTTTCATTAAAAATGAATAGAAAAGTAAACATATTTTAAATGGGATTGCCTTCTGTTGACATAGAGTTTATTTTTATTGGAAAAGTGTATACCTATCGTAGTCTAAGAACACACAAATAAACTTTTAATTTGTCGTTGAAATATACAAATATTGACGCTCTTGAGACTTCATCATTAAAAATACTTTTTAACATTCTTTGTTTTGCTAATTGGAATGAAAATTCCAATACAATTTTGTGGTTATATATAATGCAATTGTGGATTGATTATAATCCAGAAAAGTTGTAGACTGTCGAAAATTAAAACATTTTTTTTTTTTTTTTTTAGAGCGAAAGGTAGCATATCTCCACAGAGCTCGGTTTTGCGTTGCATTAACTTTGACGCTTCCCATAGTTAATTCACAAGTGTTATGTTGGAATGTCTAAACACAAGAAATTAAAATAACTACTACGCTGCTATGATTACTCTTCTTTTTTAAAGTACAGACGCGTGATAGTAGTAACTTGTCTCACGTTGCTTTTTAGAAATAATTAATGCGTTACTTATTTAAAGTTTTTCTAATTTGTACAAATAACAGACATTTGTACAAATAACAACATTTAGTAAATTTAGGGCTTTTTGTGAAGTTCCCGTGAATCATTTGTAACGCAGGCAATTCTAAAAAAATAATATGCGATGTTTTTCAAATAGTTTACTGCATAGTCAGGGCAACATATCATCAATAACCGACTTTATATGCAGATAAATGCAGACAAAAAACACTCTCTAATTCCTTTATTTTTTCTGCTACGGAAACAGTATGAACTCAAAATTCGACAGACTAATTTCGCAAATAACGGCAAATGACTTAAGCGCACAGCATAAGTCATGATTGTGGCGTATTTGTCGTCCTTGTTCCATAAACACTTCTTCATAATTCAAATATATATTAAAATCGTTAACTAAAACTACTTTAGAATGTTCGTCAGGCATATTCTAACTATACTTTTTCTTTATTTACACTAGTATAGATAGCTTTATAAACACGGATTGATAATTTCACTAAACAAACAGCAGAGTTTTTGAAAATTTCTTGCTAAATACATAAATGATATCGCCAAAGTTGGGTTAAATTTGTTTTGCAAACTTTTTTCGTTGTTGCCAAATTTGTCTATAAATTGTCAAAAGAGTCCAACCGTGGCTATTTTTGACATACCACTACCCAACCGCTATCTGGCAATCCCTTAATCCATGGTTTAAAACACTTCACGTTTATTTATACTATTGGAAAAGTGATTCTCCGTTGACTTTGTAAGTTAGTAAATGCTTTTCTTTTTGTATCAAAAATGCTATAAAAAATACAAAAACACAGTTAGTTAAAATTTGTGAAGTTATTTGAAAAAACTGCTTGGTTTTATTAAAAATTTTTCAGTACCGTATGTGTTAAATTTCACTTTCCTGTACTCTTTTCAATTTTACTATACACTTGTGTTCTTTTAATGTGTAAATCAATGTTTACCTTTTCTCTGTCTGTTTCAATGTATTTTAGAAGTACAAAAACAACTTTTGAGCTGTCTACTTCTTGAATAAATCAAAATAAAGTAAATTGTAAAAATAAAATCTTAAAATCTAAATTAGTAAACAAAGAGTTTTAACTGTAGAAATTCTAAAAACAAATGCCTCAAGTGACTACATAATTTTTTTTTCTTATTAAGAGAAATATCGATTTTGGTAATATTTTAAAAAGCAGTTTAAAAAATATATTTAAGTGTGCACCGTGTTCAAAAACTACACATTTTTAACCAGTTTTTTACGATTTAATATAGTCTTATGTTAAAAAAAAAGTAATAGATTTAATTAAATGTTGAAGACACAGAAAAAAAAGTAACTGTATTTGAAAAAGAGGAATTTAATTAATTTTCTCTGAAACATAATAAATTTGAAACTATTTATATGTGTCAGTCATTTTAGGTGCAAGCAATGCGATATTAAAAATAAAATAAAATAAAAACAGTTAAGGAAAAAGGTTATAGAAAGGTACAGAGGAAAGTGAAATACTATTTTAAAACTTGGAAAGAATTAAAAATATACTTTTTTAATAAATAAAACAGTCTTCAGATCGATCAATCTCTAGATTTTTCTTTTGGAAGGTTTGATTAAAAATAGAATTAACTAATAATTTTACCTTCGCATGTAATATGGTTTAATCTTCAAATTAACGTTTTTTTGTTAGGAAAATGACTAGTCGAATCTACATCGGTTCGGATCTGCCTTGACTTTACATAATAATATCTTGCGTCAAATCAGTGTGTAACGACGTTATTCTAGGTGTTTTGTGCTATGACAAGACTAAACGAGGGGCATCTGCTTAAAGGGGAAAGATGTCTCAGGCGGAAGACCTTTTAAGGTGTTCTAATGAGTATTTACATTACATCTGGAAAAAAGGTCCAAAACTCCAGACCGTTAGACCAACAGCTTCAATGGATTTAAGAAGTTCTGTGGACTTGAAAGAATTTACTTAAGAGGGTTCCCTATAGTACCAGGAAAAGAAAGTCTTTGAAAATTTAGAAAAACACTTATTTGTGTATTGCAGCAAAAAATACTGAAAATGAAACAGTTTTTAAAGAAACCGTTTACATATTATATACAGCTAAGATTTCAAAAGAGAATTAATTTATTTTAACTGATAAACCGTAACTAATTCTAATTACATCTTTCATAAAATTCCAAAGAAGCAATTGTGTTTTGAATTGCACTTTATATACTAGAGCAAACTTTTAAGTACATTTTCCCCCTCTAAATAAGCCTATATATTTTCACTCTTTAAGTGCGTATTTTACAGAGTGTTTTTTATACATATTTTATCATTTTTTAAGGGCAAATAATTTTCGGGTCTAATTATAATCGATTACAGATACGCGCGTAACCGTCCCATGCCTAATCGGAGATGCCGTGGTCGGAGGACCTTTTAACGGGTTCTAACTCTTATTCACATTGCATCTGGAGAAAACTGGCCCAAACTCCGGACTGTTTGATCGACAGTTGCGCAATAGGTCAGAATCCGTGACCTTCACATTTCAGCCATCTACCATGTCCAGTGTCTTATTCATTCGGCGATGATGAGCGTCTCATGTGTAATTTAAGCTTAGTCTGTGCTGATTAGCCAATCAGATTTCACTCCTTATTAAAAAATTAGATTAGATAATCCATTCGAATATTTCAAATGTAACTTCAATTCGATTACTTAAGTTTCATAAAAATTTTGTTTCTCAGAATAAGTAAAATAGGAAAATTGTGCTTAGAAATAGAAATTTGACCTTCTTTACTTACACCAATAAAGTGGGTTGCAAATCTATTACGATAACTCCTGTTCCTTGGCTGCCTTTTTGAGACAGTAATCCACGTAGAAAGGATTCTAAGTCAAAGCAATTAGCTGGAAGAACATAACATACCGAATAAAAAGAGAGGTTTATCTAGCTACTCCATTAACGGTTTTGTGGCTTCGAATGAGGCCAACCAGCATTTAAGATGAAAACTCAGAAGATGAATACTGATGTACGAGATCTATATACTTTTTTGATACTTTGTAGTTACATTTCCGTACGATGAAGATTAACCCTTTAACGCGCAGTGTTCTGGCTCTGGGAACACCAAACTCTGACGTTTTGACTGTTGCCAGTCACGAAGAATAGATTTGTTTTCTATAAAAATAGTTGCGGGTGACATAGCTCCACGAAAATCCGTTACTTTTTAGCACGTCATTTCCCGTAAAAATATTGTCGCGATTATTTTTAACAGCACTGACATATGCTAAAAAATGGAAGAATGCGAGAACAGCTGATAGGTTGCCAGCTGCATCAAAAAAGGGTCTCTAGATCTGTGGCATGCGATGAACGCTTCGATCGTCCGCCATCTTGCTGGTAGTTAAGTCGAGTGATGGCAACGGCTGCCCTTTTTTCAGCACTGGGAAAGGGCTGCGCTTAAAGGATTAACCCTTTCATGAGCATGAGCGAGTTTATGTTCAGAATTGAAAATACTCGGGAATTTGCCGGTAAATTTTTTAAGATTAATTCAATCTTTTTGCCTATACTTTAGGGCCCGTAAAAGAAGCTAAGGAAAGAAGTGCTGTACAAACATTTAAATTTTGCAAGAGGAAGAATTCATTATTCACGAAATAAATTCAGAAAACTGAATGCTGATTGTTCAGGGAATTGAACACAGAAATGCACAACTAAGAGGGAAGATATTTATATTTTTCTTATAATTATGCGATTTTCCTTAAAACATTAAATATCAAAGAAAAGTTTATGATCCATGTATAACTTAGAAGCTATGTATTTTGTAAAATTATTTACCCATAAATACTGAACAAACATTGATTACTATTTTTAAAAATCAATGACATATATATCTTCAAAATATCCTTTTTTTTAATTATGGAAAGAATCAAAAATCTCCAGCCAACAGGGAGAAATGCGGTCGAAAAAGCTCAAACCTCAAGTGCCTAAACCTCTCAGAACCGGAATCACGTTCTTCTACGACAGCATTACAGATGCAGAACACTGACTCTCAGGTGATGTTAAAATGGAATGTGTTCTAGATCGAATCGAATCATTATGGTGACGTTTCAAAAAAATTACAACAGCTAGTCAGAGACCTCTGCGACTTTCCGGACTGCTTTAGTGTTAGAAAAGATTCTATGAGGAAAGAAAATTTTATTCCTAGAAAATATTATATATATAATTAGAAATCAAACGCGTTTCGTAAACAATAAAAAAGAGTTCTTTTGCATATTTTCTAGAAGCAATTTCATAAAACATTTTAGTCGATTTATTTATGCAGACGTTAAACACAATGTGCATTTTTATGTGTAGAATCTCGTCATACTATTGGCTAATACTTCCTGAATAGAATTAGCATTAAAGGATTTTCCTAAAATACAAAGTTAGATATTCCATCAGAAATATAGCCTCGGAATTAAAATTCTCAGCGAAGGATTTCAGATCGACTTTTCGCCAACTGAAAATGTTTCACCATTTTCCGCAAAATTAATTTTTAACCTTTATTCTCAAAAGTGTGTCACAGTTTCGTCTGGATTAGAGAATGAAATTCTCGGATTGTTTCAGTAATCAATCTGTTTCAATGCGCTCTGTTAATAACTCGAATGCAGCATACACCCTCAGATTAGCAATTTCTGACGATGGAAAGTGAATCTTTTAAATTCAATTCAGTCGTTAATCCAATCAGTCATGAATAATGGTTACAGAGGAGGTCATACATTCATTAGCTGGTTGGCGAAATCGAGTCACCCGTATTTACACACATGGAGAACCCAATTAAGGCGGTTAACCCCTTGTGCACCAGGGACCGTAATACCAGGTATTGATTTCTGTTTAGCACAGTGACTACTAGTGCCATTTAGCGAGTGAAAATGAAGGCTAAAAATGCCGAGATGTGTGAAAAAAACACGACTTAGAATACTTGATTACAATTATACTCTGTGTTTAAGAATACTAGGTAGAAAAAGTTAAGTCTAGGTAATAATACCACGAACGTACGCAAGTACGTCCATGGTATTTATGTTCCACGTTAAAAAAACGTACGCACGTACGTCCCTAAAGCGCGAGGGGTTAATTCCCCTGTGGTTGTTTAAATGAGGTGTGATTCTATCATAAGATAACCGCTCTATGAAACATCGTTTAGGCGGACAGTTGCGTATGCAGACTTCCTTCAAGGAAGGCGTTATGGATACAGTCTCTATGTTAAACGGCATAATCCTTGTGTAAAAGAAACATCTATGGACTTTATAATAAAAACTTTTCTGCAATTGGGGGGGGGGAGAGGTTGATACCCCGAAACACCCTTCCTGTGTACGCCACTGATGGCGTAGAAAAAGACAATCTTCACAATTGAAGACGAATAAGGATGGGTCATGTCATAAATCCAGATCGATATGTATGAGAGGCTGTTTCATGAAGGATGCTCAGATGTGGCATAACACTTTGCAACTGTTGTGCAAGTGCAACAGTTTTGACGTTTTTCAACTCTTTCCATCAATTTCAGAAAGGTTTTCGGACTTCCGCCCTCTCTCTGAATATTTCCTCGTGTTATAGCAAATATTTTAAAAGGAAAAACGTAAATGCTATTGCTACTTACAACACATGCTTAAACGACTTCAAAAAGAAGGATAGGTTATCAATTCGTCGAAATATTATTATTTTCTTTTTATTATTAATGTGTGTTCAGTGATTCTTATTTTAGCTCGTGAACCAATCTCAGCGATTCATTTTTTACTGGAAAAGACATATCTTAGGGGTGATGTCATACTAATAAGATCAGGTCCTGATGACATAGGGTGTCCCAAAATTTAAACAAGATTTGAATCAAGTAGAAAACAG
This sequence comes from Cheiracanthium punctorium, assembly GCA_038373885.1. Taxonomy (NCBI): domain Eukaryota; kingdom Metazoa; phylum Arthropoda; class Arachnida; order Araneae; family Cheiracanthiidae; genus Cheiracanthium; species Cheiracanthium punctorium. The sequence continues at coordinate 450,049 of JAWZYV010015126.1, read as the reverse complement.
CTTTTATTTTTTTTACAATTGTAGTTTTTTTATTATAACATAAATTACATAGAATAGGGTTATTTATGGAATAGCACATCAGAAAAATGACTTCTTGACTTTGCTGGCACATACGAACTCGTTCGTCGAAATTTTCCTGAATCATTTCGAATAAATGTGTGTGAATATCGTTGATACACTGATGGGTCCTGCGCACATCCTCCTTTAATGCAGGATGGATTGTAATCTTGTTGACATAACATTTGACTTCAAATAACGTCTAAGAAAAAATCTATTGGTCTTAAATCGCATGATCTTTCTCATTATTCACCATCAAAATCATCATGAATCAAACTTTCATCATTTTTGCAATGTTTTTCAACAATGAAAACGCGTTGTTCTTTCGCATAGTGGTGCATTTTTACTAACCCTAAATTGTCAGCTGTCAAACTGTTTTCCCTTTTTGGTTACCTCAACACTAAATTAATAATTTTTCTATTTAATTCAAATCCTGCGTAAAGTTTGGGACACCTTTTATTATCATTCAGAAAATTTGATCAAAACCGTCTTTTTAAACTATTGTCTAAAGGCTTGCCAGAAGCGGCGATGGCTTTAATATGTCAAAAGTGACCAAGAATGGCCACTTTTGGCGATTTTTTCCAAGTCTAGAAATATAAGTCTCATATCTGAATGCATCTTGGCGGCACTTTCTACATTTGGCAATAAATTGCCAAACACTACTCTCATTCAATGAAAACTGAAATAAGTATAACTTTGTAAAATAAAACAAATAAAAGGGTACTTATATCAATTTGGATGCACGTTTTCGGCCTAAAAAAATTCAGTCTTCTTCAAGAGCAGTCAGCACACAGTGTCGCGGAAGAGTGGGGACTTTTCAACCTTCAACATTCTTCTGCATTCTCAAAATATACCACTGGGAAGTGCTCTGATAAGATTACTACCCAGAAGAGAATATTACGTCATTTTCTTTGACATGAATGTTGAAACAAGCTATTTTTAACTTTTATTCAATGCAGTGGCGTAACATTTTCAAGGGAATCAAAAGATTAAACTCTCGGTTTGCTTAATTAATCTGTCTCAATGCGCAAGACTAATAATTTGAATGCAACATAAACTCTCAGATAGCATTTTCCGACTATTGCAAGAGGCCCTTTTAAGTGCAACTTAGTCATTAATCCGTTCAGCAACGAATAATGGTTGCAAAGGAGAACATACATTACCTGGTTGGCGAAATCGAATCACTCGAATCTACACACACGGAGAGCCCAATTAAGGCGAGTTTAGGCTGTTAATTGGCGGGACACAGCTTAAGGGAGGATGACTCTAATCGTGAGATAGCCGCTCCATGAAACATTGTTATTGCGTCGAAGGAGACAATTATCACAATTGGAGACGAAGAATTAAAGGTTATGTTGAAATACAGAGGGGGCAGCCACTCTGTAAGAGAGACTCAAATGATGTATGATGCTGTAATTTGCCGTTTTTGCATGAAACGTTTATGTTTTTTACTATTTTCAAGAAAGTTACTTTAGTCCATTTCTTTGCTCATTTGTTGATATTTTATAACTACATCAAATATACTTGTATATTAAGGACAGGTGTAATATATTTGTAGAATATACTCAGTATTAAATAGTTGATTAATGTAAATGGAGACAGCATCAGAGAATGCTTTTAACATGCTTTATTGAAAAACAAAATTAAAAATCTATGAAAAGTTTAAAGGTGTTTATATTTACAATTTGTCTGTCTGTTCGTCTGTATGTCATTTCTTCTGAGCTCTAAATATCTTGATTTTTATCAAGATTTCTTCAAATACTTCAGGTAATTATTTCATGTTATAGTAGGTAATTTATTATGTATGTTATTACTACGTACTGTACCATGAACCCTATTGAAAATTGCGTATATAGGATTGACAGACTTTTTTTTTTCAGGAGCACCCAAGAGATAGACACTATATTACGATCTATGGACAATATTTAGACTGTATTATGGAGGCATCTGTCTAATATAAACAAAACAAAAATCATACGTATTAGATATTAATAAAATAACGCTTCATACATAGAAAATAGGAAACGTAGCATTTATAATTCTCTTACAACAGTACACAAAACTTGTGATGCGTATTAGTTGTTATACGTTAAGAGTTATTAATATGTTTCTAGCATAGTAAAATTCGGGTTCTAACGCATATGAAGTTAATTTCTATCGAAAAGAATGTAAATAACACGCAAAACTCTTATTCAAAGTCATACAAAACTGCATTTACGGTGTTGCATTTTTATTTTATATCATCCCTAAAATCTTGCCAAATGGTCATTAAATTCGACAACTTATAACAATATATTACCGAAAGTCACACTGAAATTTAGTCTTCAAAACTGGTTTTATCTTGATGCAAATTTGGCGCGTTGTTATCAAAATCGAATGCTAACTAATGAGAATAATTGTTAATAATTGATGAACTGATTAATCATTGAGAGAAGTACGTAAGATAATTGAAATTTTGCTACTCTTTACGTAGTAGTAATTTTAGAGTAAAATAAGTTCAGGGTAACGGATCAATCGACAAACAAGTAACAACAAGCTACTCTCTGATGGTGGCGATTGAATAAATAAACTTAGTGTGTTTGTTTTTGAATTTTCAGTGTTGTCTGAAAGTGTTTTTTATTCATGCATTTACATTTTAGATTATTTATCTTTCTTGTGTTTACCTTTTTCTATCTTATTCATCTAACTCAATTAATTTAAAATTATTATCTCATGTCTATTCTTAGATATTTGTGCTTGACGTGCAGATGGTGTGGTACAAACTTTAAAAATGAGTTCAGTTGACATGACTTAATATTTATTTTTTAAATAAGCTCCTATTCCTACTTTTGGACTTTCTTGAAAACAATATCGTCAAGTAGAGTTCACTCGTCCTTCGTAAGTAATTGTCATCTGATATTACGCATTTCTGTGACCATGGCACCGAAACTACTCTAGAAGACGTCTTTTAGGATGCATTTCACTTCGACCGTCATGTTTTCATACATAAAATACTCAATTACCGACAGTTTTGACTTTCGGAGTTCTCTCAAGAAAGGGGCAAAATATTACACGACGATACTCGACAATGAAGAGATTCAAGGACCGAGCAAGTTCTGTTCCTGAAACGATTTCTCTGATAGTTTCAAGGACAGTGAAGTTTGGAAAATGTGTGAATTCCTTTTCAAAAATGGAAGATTTACCGAACCCTTTATATGAAAGATGCATTTTCAAAATACGGAGTCATCTCAAGAAAAAACAGTAATATAACGCGAGTACTTATAGCATTCTTCAATTTGTTTACACTTAATGGAAGTATACTTGAGTATTATAAGATCTAGAATCTACTAAATAACAGTTTCCGATTGCCCAGAGATAGGAATTGCCGACACTGGTGCTAAAAATAATTTAGTACCCGGACTGGCTGTGGCGTCTGCTAACAGACCGAGAGACCAAGCGTTGAAATCAGGTCTCACATCGCGTCTAACCTACCAGTCCTTAATTGAAATTAGGGATTTACAAACGCTTGCACAAAATGCAGTCCAGCTTTGTCCTGATTTCACAATGAATTTTTCTCTTAATTAGAAATTAATAAATTAATTACGAAATATTTTCCCTGAAATTTGCTTCCAATGGCACATTTTTGAGGACAATTAAATTCTGGATAAAAATAGATTACAAAAATTGACTTTCTTTTGACTATTTTATCGAGTAATTATGCAATTTTGAAATATTTTGATTTTAATGTACAGATGCTTAATTTAATGCAATTATTTTAGCACAAGATTTAATGACTTTTATATTTCAAGAAAAATTATAACACATTTAGTATTGTATAATTGCTAATCTTCGGTATTTTACTATTTAAAAATAATTAATATTTTGCTATTTAAAAATAACATTTTGAGGAAGATTAAAAAAAATTAAATTGATTCTAATCCTTAAATTCTCTTGAACTGAGACAGAATTAGTGGGAAACCAATTCCTATGAATTCATACCTTTTGCAGTGATTCTGAAGTAGATAGAAATTTCCATTTAAGGAGTTTACCTAGCACGTATGAAATTTATCGCAAATCTTGATATCATGTGTTTGGTCACACACAAAGCTTCATGATCAGACATTAAGCGGAGATGCTCAGGGTATCTAATATAAATTATTGAGAGATAGGTTTCCAAGTTTTCCTTTGCTAAAGCACTTCGGCGATAAAATGGTAATCGCCAAGAGGGAGCATTTTCGGACGGCTAAGACGCTAGACGTCTTAAAATATTCACCGGACTTTAACTCATTACATAAATGGATTCTCAAAATAATTAGCCGTTTCCAATACATTTTGGACATTGTTCATGCTTGCAAGCGCAAGTGTTTATATACAGGGTGCCCAAAAAAGATAGTAGCATGATTTAACCCTTTATAAGGCCGTGGTAAGATACTTACCACCTATGGTCTATTAAACACAGAAATCAATTATCATTTGTGGATTTTCTGATTTTTGTTCAGTTATATTGGATATATATTTTTTCTGTACATCCAGATTCTAAATTATATTTGGTGTATGAACTTTTCTTTCATTCGTAGTTTTAAAAGACAGCTCGAATAATAATCGCAGGATTAATTATGCTCGAAAATTGAGCATAAGAATCATCGATTTGATTTATTTTTGTGTTTAATTCCATGTACAAGCAGCAGGTAGTTTTTCAACTTGATTTTGTGAATAATTAATGTATTTTACTGCAAATTTTCTAAATTTGTTTAATACTTGTTTCTCCAATTTTCACGTGGGATATTACAGTAGAGGGAAAATATATGAATTAATCCTAAAAAATGGGCCCGAAAAATCCCAAGTATTTTCGACTCTCTGCACATAAACTCACCTGATAAAGGGGTAATTCATAAACTTTTAGAGATAAATGTTCAACGTAAATTGAAAAAAAAGTTTAAAATAAGGTAGGAAAATAGACTACTCTAAGAAAAAAATTCCTCTTATTAATTTCGTAGAAGTTAACCCTTTTTAAATTTGTGAACGATCCTCATAAAAAAAATTTCCCATTCAGTAAAATGTGCCCCAAACACTAATGAGAATTACGAAATTTGAGAATTATATCTTGTCAGAGGTATGGATATACATATATGCTGGCTTAAACCAACTTTGACAGCACATTTCAATAGCCCTCAAAGGAAAAAAAATCACGTCGAATGATCGCATTTTAGGGGTCGTACAGAAATTCGAAAGAAAATGCCTTTTTCCCATTCTAGCAATAAACGTTTGCATTCAAATTCATATATAACAACCGAACATTGTTGATGATAGATATATCTGAGATGACTGATGATGAAAAGCTGAAAACTTGTACACCACTTAATTACTTTATGTGGCACATTTTTCTTAACGTACCCTCTTTTTTCTCCACCATATTTTGAACATTTTTTGAATTTGCATTGCCCACTTATGTCTAATAGATAAAGAATTAAACCGTGTCACCTTATTGAAAATGTGTTTTCATTTTGATACTACACGGTAAAAAAAAATTCGGAAACGTTACCCCAAAAAATGGGGCAGCTCTCGTAGTTTAAAATTGCAGAAACGTTTCCGAACCATGCGGGTAAAGTATTTAGAAACGTTTCTTCATATTTCAGAAAAATATTTACATATTTTCCTGCTTTTTAGGCAAGGTTTCTGGAAAAGATGGGTAACGTTTCTGTATAGTTTGGTAAAATATTGAGTAACCTTTCCGTGGTTTTTACAAAGGTTTCCGAAGAAACGAGTAACCTTTCCAAGTTTTTCAGAAAAAAGTAACATGCTCTAGATGAAGCGTTTCGAGTATCTTACACTACATGGCAGCACCAAACTCTAACGGAAGGAGCGGTCAGGACTAGCAACCAGAATCGAGCCCTGGACGTACGCATTTGGAGGAGAGCACGGTACCTTGACGCTGTGATTGTCTTGCCGTATTTTGCTTTAAAAGTAAACTGACTGCTTCAAAAGTTATTTGCGGTATGGTTTGTTTTGGAAACTTAATTTTTTTTTTGGTGTATTTTATAAATGGAGGGAAAATACCATAATTAATAAATATAAATGAAGGATCTTAAATCTTTTTTTTTCCAGATAAATTATTTTCAGGAGATAATGTGCTGTTTTATTTAAGTATTCATCCGTTTTATTTAAGTATTTATCCGGCAACCTGGTGACTGGTCACAAATAAACTTCACAGTGACTACACAGTGGAGTTACATCACTCACAAGTTACCAGCCCTTATTATCGCATGGACAAATCGGGACTTTGCCCAGGGCCCCCAGTTTCAAATGTTGTTCTGAAAATTCTTTTATATGTCAAATTTTTATGAAAAAGAAAACATATTTTACAGATGGGGACCCACAAATTCATCAATGCTCGGGGCCCCTGTTGGTCATAATCGGGCCCTGCAAGTTACAATGTGACAGTCCTGTGAAAATTGAGACCCTCTGTAACGTCACGGCGACTCTTGTGACCATCTGTGCTATTAGGGAAGACGCGTTCACTCTTTTCCCCCTGTTTCTTGGCACTTGGCGCATGCGCGCGAAGTCCCAAATAAAGATTTCCTTTCCCCGTAAATATTTTACCCCGAAATGTGGGTTATGTTTCCGAAATCGTGAATTCGAGTAGATCATTGGTAGGTTACGCTATACTTTCGGAAACCTTTCTGCTATAAGTATGTAACGTTTCTGAATTTTTTTACTGTGTAGAGATTAAATTTTTAACTAAAAAAATAAAATTAAAAATCCTGATTTTTAAAATTTCGAGTGAAGCTGGTTTCAGTTTTTGAGTACAAATTAGGACATTCATCATTTATGATAGTTCTGGTAATTTTTGTGTCCTCATTTGGGGAAGCAGGATTTGAAAAGGTTAAACCGAATTCTCACATTTAAATTCTATTGCATCGAGCAGAAATTAGTGTAAAACGAATTTTTTATAAATCCATAGAAATTTCCTGCTAAGGAGGTTACATAGGGCTTATGAAATTTACTAAAAATTCTGATATTGTGTGTATGGTTATACGCGAAGCTGTGGAAACAGCCGTCGTTTCCAAAGTTTTGCTTGGAAACGACGTAATCGTAACATAATCGAACAGCAAACGACGGTCGTTCGTCGTTTATGTTACCTCCTAACATAAAGGACGTAATCGTAAACGACAAAATCGTAAAAGTAGGACATCCATCATTTACGATAGTATTGGAAATTTTTGTGTTCTCATTTGAGGAAGCAGGATTTGAAAATGCTAAAACGAATTCTCACATTTAAATTATATCGAGCACACGTGAAATTAGAGTAAAACGACTTAATCCATAGAAATTTCCTGTTAAGCCGTCGTTTCCACAGCTTTGCATGAAACTGTCGTAATCACAACAAAATCGAACGACAAACGACGTTTGTTTGTCGTTTATGTTACGCTATACCATAGCGTACGCAATCATAACAAGTACGCAATCATAACGACGTAATCGTAAACGGCAAAATGGTAAAATTAGGACATCCATCCTTTACGATAGTATTGGTAATTTTGTGTCCTCAGTTGTGGAAGCAGGGTTTGAGAAGGTCAAAATGAATTCTCACATTTAAATTCTATTGAACCGCGCAGAAATTAGCGTGGAACGAATTTTGTATAAATCCATAGAAATTTCCTTTTAAGGAGCTTACATAGGACTTTACTGAATTTTACTGAAAATAATGATATTATGTGTATCGTCACACGCAAAGCTGTGGAAACAGCCGTCGTTTCCACAGCTTTGCGTGAAAACGACGTAATCGCAACAAAATCGCCATAACATAAACGACATTCGTTCATCGTTTATGTTACGTCATATCATAAAGGACGCAATCGTAAATAAAAAAAACGTCCTATTAAAACGTCGAATTAAAAAAACGTCCTATATGGACAGTGAAATTAAGATGGAATGAATTGAAAATTACGCCAGCAGAGAATTACACATTGGCGAGAACAACTTGGCTGAGATAAATAACGCCAATTCCAGAGCAACCCTAAAACTTAATCCAATAAAAGTAAAATGACGGAATTGCGAGCAAATAATTTTAAAGATGAGGCAGGGCAACAGAAAAAAAAACCAACGCCAGCAGGATGCCAAGCAAGGGAAGCCAGTTCGTTGCGATTGCAAACGGACGTAATATAATCAATTTTTAGCTCAGAACGGCGCCACCAGGTCTGATTTAGAGAAATAAACAATTAAGAATAATGCATATGTGGAAAAGGAATATACAGATTTAAAAGCCAAAGTGACCGAAAAATGAGAACAGAAAATATATAGAATTCTTTATTTTGGATAGATTACGTTACAGAAAGCCAAAGTAAATGATTATTAAAATTAAATATGTGATCTCCATCACAATTATGCGTATGGTCACACGCAAAACTGTGGAAACAGGCGTTGGGGGGCTAGGTCATATTTTGTAATCGTAAATTAATGAAAGAATCTGTTTTCCTGGTGCATTGCACCGATAAAATGACAATCGCTTACAGAAGCATTTCCTTCTCTTTATTAAGTCGCTATAAGAAATTGCATTTATAATGGAATTTCGAAATTTTTAGCTGCACGGTAATCAATTTAAAAGAATACCCGTAGGTTTTTCTTGTTACTCTTAAATCTTACGTATGTAGCAACTATTCTAACACTGAAATATAATTGCTTGTACCTTGATTAAGTGTGGGAGACAACTTCTAACACTGCTGGACTGTTACAGTTGTATTTGTGATTTGAAAAAGAAATGGAGATGCACAAGGTTACTTAATCCTGTGATAATTTTATTTACTAAAAACATAATTTAATTCAAATTTTTTACATTATCATTCCATTATTAATTATTCCTCACCCTGTTAGATTATTTTTTTGGGTGTGTGGGATTATCGTAAAGGTAGCGTTTTCTAGAGAAGTCTTGCAAACATGAATTAATTAATTATTAAAACAAATCATGACCTAAGAAATCTCGTAAATAAAATCAATAATGTTGCAAAGTGAGTCAAAAAACTTGCTTCGACGTGTTCGTGTTTGTATTGAAAATGGTGGCGAACATTTTTGACATTTGCTGTAACGAATAATAATATAAAGAAATTGAACTAAATTATGTTTTATAAAAATGAAATTGTCACAGGATTAAGTAACATGATATGTTTCCATTTCTGTTTTACCTCACAAATAAAATTGTAATAGTGATAGAAATTGTCTCCCACACTCAAATGAGGCTCCAAAAATTGTACTTCAGTATTAGTATAGTTGCCACATCCGCCAGATTTAAGGGTAATAAGAAAAACCAATAGGCACTCTTAATTCATATTCATATAAGGTATTTTTCCTTACTTATTTATTAGAAAATTAAAGATTCAATACGTCACCTGTCGGAGTAATCTAATAAGGATCTAAGTTACCATTCGTAAGAACTTTCAAATTTCTTTAATGGCAACTTTTCGTGTTGCAGGGACGCAGCGAGAAAAAAATTTCGGGGATTACCCAAAAGGTGAAAAAAGTAGAACTTCTTTCAAAAATGCTTGATTTATTGATATTCAATCAATAAAAATCCAAAGCTTGGGCAACCCCCGAAATTTTGGTTTCCTAATTTCTGGCTACGTTCCTGTCGTGTTCTTTACTTTTGGAACTTTCTACTCTCTCCCTGCCTTTGTGGACGAAGGAACTTATTCCAGCTGAAAAAGAGTGTACCTTTTCTACCACCGGTTCAGTACCCATACTATTCCATACTGTTTACAAATATGTGTGCAGTGTGCTACTTAAAAGTTCTGCTTTAGTTAATTCGGTACTAAAACGTTAACTTTTAATAAGCTAGTTTTTTAGTGTTTTTATTAGTTTGTTAATTATTATTATGAAAGCGTAAAACGACAAAGAATTGGTAAGAAACTTGACTAAGTTGTCCAGAATTAGAATATTGTATGATCCAAATCTTTGCATTTGCAGTTAATTTATAACTTCAGTTTCCGCTAAATCTACTATGTCCGCCATGAATTAACTAGATATTACATTTTATTTATTTATTTATATTTTGAGATAGCTTCTGCAGTTTTTTAACTCAAATATGATAAGCAAAGCATCAGTACTTATTGGGTCTCATGAAATTTTAAGGAAAGAATGCGATCAGATTCTGGACACGCAGGGTCTTATCCGACTTTTTTATCGTTTCCTCCCATGGGGAGTGCTTTCGACCCGGAGTCGCATGGATGTCTCTTAGAAGAAACCGTTCCAATCACGTATCCGTCTTTTGTAATTCGTTACCGCGGTACACGGGGAACTTGAAGGGAATAGAAAATGGCGCACAGTTACGCTCAGGGGGAAAAAAAGAAGTCGGAAAACGAACAGAGATCAATCAGTTTCACAAACTTTAAGATATTTTTGTTACCGGAATCGTGATCGGAATTTCCGGCCGAGGAAAGAATCGAAACTAATTAAAGTTAAAATGTGCCCAATGAATTTCATGCAGCATAATTCTTATTTCTATAACTGTTGGAGACGATAAGCTTAAAAAGATTGTCCTGCTTATTTTTCATAATAAACTAGTGGTTGTATTATTTTTTATAATGCTGCATAAAGGAAAGAAACAACCTGTAAATATACAAGAAATGTTTCACGAAGAACCCCTAACTTTGAAAATGAAAATCGCAAAAACAGTAATAACTAGAAGCACAAAACAAGTATTATGTTAATTCAAATACCCGTAAAAATTCGATACAGAAACCACAAAAATTTAGTTACAAATTGCACCGATAGATTGCGCTAAAAGCGGCAATACTGATGCCAGAAAGAGAGCTCAGACACTAAGAACAATGGCATCAAAACAGATTTATTTTGCGCATCTTCCACACTACACGCCGTGGTCGTATCCAGGAAAAAAATTTCAGGGGGGTCGACGAAAGGAGTGAGGTCCAAAGAATACGGAAGTCATTTCATGCCATTTCCCATATATGACGAATACTTCAACGCATCAACTGAATCATGCAATTATTCGTCCAGAAAGTCAAAAACATTTTGCGTACAGTGTAGGCGAACCCCATCTTGCATAAAACATGCGTTCTCGGTCGATCAATCAACGGCTGTTGAATGGAGTGAAATGTTTCAAAGCAAAATATATCGTCACTCTTCATCCTTTCTTGAAAGAATAAAGGTCGAATAATGCTTTTGCAAGAGATTGCAGTCCAAAGGGTAATATTTGGGCAATTGAGCAGTCATGCGTGTGACGAATGAGTATTTTCTTAGATTCGTTTAACCGCTTGTACCGCAATTTGTAACTAAACTTTTGTGGCTTCAGTATCAAATTCTAAAGGTTTCTTTAATAAATAGACCACTGCCTTCAGCCTTTTATCTATTATAGTTTTTGAGTTATTTATTTTCGAAGTTAGGGGTCCTTCATGAAATACCCTGTAGCTGCAAATTTGAATCTCGTTCGAAATTTACTCACACAATATTACAATTTAACACACAAGTAACTTAATTGATTGGTTTGTTTCACATGATATATGCACATTGTATGAACATGTGGTTTATTTGAGCGCCATAAACTTTAGTCTCAAATAAAATACTAAGTTTGAAATTAATGAATATAAAGAAAATAGTTTGTTTTATATGTACAGTAGAAAAAAGTTTGAGGAGGCCGGTGTAAAATGGGGCACCAATTTGGAAAAAAGTTTTAAAAATACAACAGGGCCAATTAAGAGAGGTTCAAATGTTCATTACTTCCCTACTTACTTGTATTTATTTATTTATTTATTTGTTGCATTACTCACCTAATACGTCTAATTTGCTGGGTTTTGCCACATGAAAAGTTTCATAGATTTAGAAAGCTTTAAGAAGCTTTTGAAATTGTTATATGTTGCTGAAATTTGTAAACATTTCTTTTTTCTTTTTTTCACACCATTTTTCTCTTTTTTTATAAGCAGTATTTCTTAAACACCCAAATATATTTATAACGATTAGAAATCATAGGCAAAGAAGTAGATGAGAGCCACTAACTTTGCTGAAAACTGTGAAATACATAAACTGCTCATTCAAATCGATAGATGTATACAGAATCATTCATCATCCAAGTCCCTTTTATGGAGAGGCCTCCCCTTCTGCATTTCGACATAACCTTTACTTCTTCCTTCGTCTCCGATTGTGATAATTGTCTCCTTCGACGCCATAACAATGTTTCATGGAGCGGCTATCTCACGATTAGAGTCATCCCCCTTTAAGCTGCGTCCCGCCAATTAACAGCCCAAACTCGCCTTAATTGGGTTCTCCGTGTGCGTAGTTACGAGTGATTCGATTTCGCCGACCAGGTAATGTATGATCTCCTTTGCAACCATTATTCGTTACTCACAGGATTAACAGGCTAAGTTGGACTTAAAAGGTTCTCTTGTAATAGTGGGAAAATGCAATCAGAGAGTTTATGTTGAGTTGAAATTATTAGTTTTGCGCAATGAGACAGATTAGTTAGAAGCAAACCGAGAATGTAATCCTCTGAACCTCTTGAAAATATGACGAAATATTCTTATTTCCTGAAAAATGGAATTAGAACTACATCAATGGTGTTCTTTGATTCCGAAGTTTCGTTTATGTTGAAAATCGAGGTTTACGTCATGATTAAATCGTTTATCGCAGGTTCCGTCCTACTAAGAAATATCTATATCTATTTAACTAAAATTAGACTTTTGTCGCTGCATTGATGTATTGTTATTTCTATCCGTTTCAAACATCTGGGAACCCAATACGACCGTCAAAAAAATTTTGTCTGTCCGCCATTCTGTTGTTCTGTCATTTTGTCCGTGACGCTCATTTGTTCGTACATCACGTAAAAATGGCTAAAGCAAATGAAACGAAATTTGGTGACATGATAATATGTACTCAACTGAAACTACAGGCGTTAAATGTTTAAAAAATTTCGATTAAAATTTGAGATTTTTCAAAAATTGCTTCAAACTGCGTAAATTTTTGTTCGCGCATCATGCAAAATAACGACTACCGCTAATGAAATGGCATTTGGTGAAATGATAGGAGATCACTCAACTTAAACTATATTACTCAACATAAAATTTGAATCCAGCTATTTTAATAGCTTGATTAGATTTTATAATATTGTTAAAATTATTTCAGAATGTGTAAATTTTTGTTCGTGCATCACGTAACAATGAGTAAAGGAGTGAAATGAAATTTGGTGACATAATAGGCATAGGTCACTAATGGTAAATTAATTAAAAATTAAAAAGAAAGTTCCTTTTTTTTTGGTTTTAGTTTTAAAGACATCCTTATCTTGTTATATGTAAGTAATTTTGTGTTTGAAAGTGACACTACACTAAAACAATAAACTAAAATAAATATGCCAAAAGCTTTTCATAAGTTCATCCAAGAACAACAACAACAACAAAAAAAAAATCTAATCATTTTTTTTTTTTTTTTAACCGAAAGATCGCAGAAGGCAAATTTCGCCGGCGTCACCGACTTGCAAACAAATTTGATGTAATTTTTGTTAGTTTAATCCGTTTAATCAGATACAAGAGCCGAGTTCTTTCTGCCCACAGTTTACGATCTCTCTCTCTCTCTTCTTGGAAAGGGTTAGGAGGGGAGAGAAACGTTCAGGTGGCACCTTCTATTGAAACTACCGATGCATACATGATGTCCCAAAAAGGTGGTAATATACTTTAATTCTTTATTTATTAGCTATACTAGCCTAATGTAAATTGATAAAGATGTTCAAAATAAGCTCAGAAATAAGACTCCTTTAAGAAAAAATTTCTCTGGTTGATTTAAAAAACAATACACATTTTAAATTTATATATATATGACCCCTGTACAAGAAAATTCCTAGTTAGTAAAATTTTCCTCATACGCTAATGAAGGGATGTACAAAATTTGAGAATTATATCCTGAAAAACGTCAGAGATATGCAGATAAATATATGTTGTTTAAACCACTTTTTTACGAGGTCTCGAAGAGAAAAAGATCACGTCGGATGATTACGCTGCAGGGGTCGTGCAGAAATTAGGAAACAAAATATTTTTGCCCTCTAGCAATGAACGTTCACATTTAAATTCATGTATAGCCCCTGATTGTCATCGTTAAAAGATATCGCAGAGACGTTTTATGATGAAAGGCTGAAATTCTGTACATTTCCTCATGAGTGCATGGGTCACATGCTACTAATTGGGATTTTTTTTTGTACGGGGTCGTATACAAATTTAAAAATTATAACTTTTTCAGAATTAACGAGAGAAAATATTTCTTTACGGAGTATTTTTTCCGATTTTATTTTGAACATTTTTTTTTCAATTCACACTGCCCACGTATCTCTAATAGATAAAGATTTAAAGTGTTACCGCTTTTTTGGGACACCCTGTATAATTACATAGGATTTCGTATCGCTTAGTTAGTCGTAAGGCACTCTCTGAAAAATGAAGACTATAACAAACACTTTTAATTTAATATGCACAGAATGTTTATCAAAGCAGTATAATGAGCTTTAATCCATATTATCGTAATACCACCTATTACGTATACTAATATTATCTATCTTCCTTTCTTTCGCTTAAACTCCGAACATTTAAATTCGCTATAATTCAGCAGAAGAAACTTTATTTATTTTAATCCCGGGGAAAATATTAGACTTTGTAATCTCAAAGAGCTGTATAAAATAATCCAAATTGAGGATATGACATACATTATTTGGCACAGTTTATCAGTATAATCACGTAATTTATAACGTCACATTTTAAACTGCCATAAAAGAAATTCCAGTTCGTAAATATATTTCAATTAATTCACCTGGGTTAGTTAAGCCCAGTTAGTTATCTAACGGAGTAATATTTAAACTTCTAAAGACGCTTATAAAAAATAGGCTCTGTTGAAACTGACGCGGGATTTAGTAACATAGGATTACTTATCGTTGCTTATCTCTTTTTTTTTCCACTATCACCTGCTCAAAACCGCTGAACTTGGCAAACCAGTCACTTTGTTCTTTCGCAAAACTCTAAAATTTGTTTTAGACTGCCATAAAAGAAATTCCAGTTCGTAAATATATTTCAATTAATTCACCTGGGTTAGTTAAGCCCAGTTAGTTATCTAACGGAGTAATATTTAAACTTCTAAAGACGCTTATATACTAGACTCTAAAATTTGTTTAAACTGCCATAAAAGAAATTCCAGTTCGTAAATATATTTCAATTAATTCACCTGGGTTAGTTAAGCCCAGTTAGTTATCTAACGGAGTAATATTTAAACTTCTAAAGACGCTTATAAAAAATAGGCTCTGTTGAAACTGACGCGGGATTTAGTAACATAGGATTACTTATCGTTGCTTATCTCTTTTTTTTCCACTATCACCTGCTCAAAACCGCTGAACTTGGCAAACCAGTCACTTTGTTCTTTCGCAAAACTCTAAAATTTGGTACATTTTGTAATAAATCGTTACTCTTTTGCATAAAACAATTATCCCCCCCCCACTGTTTTTTGCATCCAGACGATATTTTGATTATAAATGACTAAACAAGATTATTCAATTACTTTTTTATGGATGGCATGCTTGTCAATTGCCCGGATTCAAGGACCAAATCATCTTATGCAGCCGAAAATTGCCAAGCATCAAGCGTGTGAAGCTTGTTTCTAACCCCCCCCCCCCCAGTTTTTAGTTAATGTCATCTAAAATAATTCGAATTTCGAAACTTAAATCAGCTGACTGACGTCCTTGAAATTTCTCCGGCGTTTTTATACCTATCATACGGGCTTGCATGTGGTCTGATTTCCTGAGTCCGCAAAAGCAAGTTTCGAGTTGTGGGGTTAAGGCCAATTATCTGCACGAGGGATCTAGCCCTATAGGTGGGGTGCCCTTCGACGGGGTTTTTTTAAGGGGTCCTAAATCGTATAAGTTTCGGAGAAAAACACGGAAAACTCCGAACGGTTAGGTCGACGGACGCGCGATGGGACCCGAACCGGGGACCTTGACAGTTCGCTCGTCTACCATTTCCTGTGACATAACCACTGTGCCATGGTGAGGCTAAAGCAAGTTTTGAATCAACCCTATAACTTGCAACGACTTCGAAAAAAAAAGTTCTTTACGCAGGACTATTGTGAAGTAATTGAATCGTACGTCCGAAAAACAAAAGCTTTTCAAAAGTTCATCAAAATAAACATTTCTTTTTCTTTTTGGAAGATACTGCGAAAGATGAAATTTGCCGCGGCGTCACCGACTCCCGAAAACAATTCTGATGCAATCTTTGGGCCAGATTCTTTCCGCCCTGAGTTTACGATCGCTTCTCTCTTCAACCAGGGGAAAAAAATCAGGTAGCAAATAAATAAACAAAAAACTAAAAAAAATCTAAACAAAGTCGTATTAAAAGGGAATTGCTAACTAATTGCGTACATAACAAAATTAATAGCTTTCAATATGAGATTCTTTGGTTGCTCGTAGAACATCTAAACGATATTCGACTTCATTCCAAGCAGTGGCGACTAGTCAATAGGGGCCAGAGGAGCTAGGCCCCAATTTATAATTCAAAAAATGTTTTTTTTTCTATTATAAAACATATTTATTTTAATCATGTGTTTCTATTTAAAATGTGCTTTGATATTCGACTTCATTCCAAGCAGTGGCAGCTAGTCATTAGGGGCCAGAGAGGCAAGGCCCCTCTTTATAATTCAAAAAATGTTTTTTTTTTCTATTACAAAACATATTTATTTTAATCATATGCTTCTATATAAAAAAGATACGCGAATTTTGTACTACTTCATAATTACTATTTAAAAATCTGGTATTTTCTGCCGACATATTGTTGTGGACATATTTTTGTGAACATTTGCGTCAACACGTTTTCCTGTATTTCGCAGTAGGGTCGACAGATAGCGAGGAGGGGTAGAATAAAATTTTGAAAGTTGCCAATTTTGATAAGTTTGGTTCCAAAAAATAAGCCCCAAAACTGAAATAGCTTGGTAATATCTTCCAAATTTGGCGAGAAACTGGCACACTACAGTTTATTACAATCGAAAAGTATAGTTGGAATATGCTTGACGAGGAATGTAAAGCAGTTTTAGTAAGCGATTTTAATACAGATTTCAATTCTAAAGAAAAGTTTTATGGAACAAAAAAAAAACATATACGGTACACACATGAATTATATTACACTTCTGTAGAAGAACTATTAATGATACAGACAATATTTTAGATGTAATGCTTTATTTTGTATTCCTTAATAACATAAATCAAGTTTTATTCGTTGTTTCATTTGAAAAAGCCGAATATCTCTAAAATACGCCTTAAAGAATCACTGCTCACAGAGTGTAATGTATTGGAAATCTTTTTAATCTTCCTGTAGAAGAACTATAAATGCTACATACACCGTTTTCAATGGGCAATACATGTTGCAACACATAGGAATAACATATATAAATTTCATAGTAATCGAAGCATAATTATGGAAGGTAGAGAACGGACGGACAGACAGACAAGCCGAAATCATAAACCCTTTTGAGCCTTCGTAAAAAACACTCAAAATATTGGTCTTAAACGATAAAATAAATAAAAAAATTGTGAAAAAAACACATAAAATGTAACTTATAATACGTTACGATCGTTTCGACCAAAAAATTCTTTTGGTCTTCATCAGACTAAGCCCTTCGTCTCCTTTGAAAGAATTTTTTGGAATTAACGTATAATAAGTTACATTTTATGTATTTTTTTTCACAAAGTTTTTATTTATTTTACCTTTTGAGCCTTTTTGGAAAGTGTTATGTCAAACACTTTTCAAGCATTCAACCAACATAAAAATTTCTGTGTAAGATATTGCCGAAGATAAAACTTCGCATTTCTTCTCCCTAAATGCTCAATTCAAATTCATGAATCCTGCATGCTTCAATTCAATCTCATACAAACTATGAGACTTGTCACCTTGGGGCGATATTTAGAATCGCGCATATTGCGAATATGACGTTAAAATTTTTGTTAAAGCTTATGTCTCACGTAATTTTACACAACCAATCTACATTCCCGCCTATCAGACTCACGGAGATATATTGTAGGATTGGACACTCTTCATAGCTGCTGTGCTGGATTTTTGGTACCCCAAATAAGTTTCAATTATGTAAACATTGGAAATCTAGTGACGTGCTGCGATCCTAGCGGTAGCAAGTGAAAGCACGGAGTGTAAACACTGTTCCAGCAACATTGCATGGCGGAAGTTTCGAATTTTCATTTTCCGAATTTTAATTGAACCATGTTAATTTCATGGGAAAATAATTTCTGTCTTAAGATTATTAAAATATTGAGTTTATACTTGTTAACGAGTGCGTATATCGTGGCTGACAGAAAAGAAGTTTTCGTCTGCGACGGTATGTATTTACATTTGAAAATGGCTTTGAATTCATTACTGAGTTCTTTATGCAACATGAATTTAATATTTTAATATGAGTTTTTTAGCAGAAATTCAAAGATGTATCTATATCTATGCATATACACATATACGGGTGTTTCGAAACTGATGGGCAAAAATGGCTGTGCCCGGCACAGCCAGCTGTCGTCAAAAAAGAGTGTCTAGATCTGTGGCACGCGATGAACATTTCAATCGTCAGCCATCTTGCTGGTAGTTAAGTCGAGCGATGGCAACGGCTGCCTTTTTTCCAGCATTGGGAAAGGGTTGTTCCTCAAAGGGTTAACAGGTACACGAGGATGACGTTTCCGATCCCACATTGTTATGTAATTCTGAACCATCTTGACTCGCAGTACCACCCCTTAAATTTTTGTCCATGAGTTTCAAAACACCATGCATACAGACAGCGCTGTAATAGATGAACGCAATCCTACGGTGAAGGGAAAAAAAAAATGGCAGACGCTTTTCAAGAGTTCAACCAATATAAAAATTCCCGTTGAAAGTATCGCAGAAGAAGACAAACTTCGCTCGGCGTCACCGACTCCGGCGAAAACAATTCTGATGTAATCTTTGTTTGGGTAATCCGTTTAACGAGACGTAAGGACCCGGTTCCTTCCGCCCGGAGTTTACGATCTCATCTCTCCCCCTTCTCGGTCCGGGAAAAAAAAAAAAAAAAAACAGGCAGGAAAATAAAGATCTTTCTGGAGTAACGAGTGGCAAATATCGATTCGCTTTTCCCCGTTTTCTATTTGCCGTTTTTCCATCTGTCTGCTTCCTAATGTGAGAATGAAGCTGCCTTGGCTCGTTCGCGGTCAGTTTGTTAATCGCCTGAGATAACAGAGCAATTGAAGCAGGAGGGGGGGAATATAAAAACAATTGTGCTGTTATAACTTGCAAATAGGAATAAATATTTGCTCTCTTGAAATCTATGTAATAATCATGAATTACTTGCATAAAACAAGTTTATCGGGTATGATTCTCATTTTTTCTTTATTTCCAAACAAACGAAGCAAAATAAATAAATTTGCTATTACATTGTAGATGTTGTCTTTTATACTGATATTTTATCTTTATTTAATCTCTTATTCGGTTTTTTTCTCCTCCCTTTTTTTTTGCAAAAAGGGCAAAACTTTTTTTTAAATTTATTTATTTATTTATTTTTTTTTTTAGGAGTACATGTGTACTTAACGTACCTAGTCATGTCAGTAAAAAAACTAGTCAAGACAGACTTGCGGTTTGTCAAAATGGCTTGGTTATACATGCATGTATAAGAACATACCTGTATGCATACGTTGATGATACGTCTCGCAAAAACTCTTGAAAGTAGATTTTAAAGTATTCAGGCATGAAAGCACGAAAGAGCTAAAAAACTGAACTTTGCTGCGGATCATACAGAACAAATAAATTATTATGAATTAAACGCCATTACCTGTTATTCTTTTATATGTATTCATTATTAAATTAACTAATATTCATTATATCACTGTATTCAGTGAAACAGCCACAATTTTATTCATTCTGTTTTACTTCCTTGTAGTATAGGGATCACGAAACATTTCGATTTGCGAAACTAATTTAAATACTAAATCTCAAATTCATCAATGATATTGAAAAAGACTGAAAACTTTCATGCTTGAGTATTAAAAATCGATTATTTTTTTCAAATCCAAAATTCGCAAATCGAAATGTTTCGCGATTCCTATACTACAAGGAAGTAAAACAGAATGAATAAAATTGTAGCTGTTCCACTGAATACAGCGGATACCTCCTGAATAATATAAACAAAATTGTGAAAAGATCATTCTTTTTTACTTCCTTGTACGTAGTATAAGGAAGTAATGTGATCCCGAAAAATTTTGGTGGCCAAATTTCGACAAAAAAACCGATTTTGACTACCTCTAAATTTAATTTTAAGAATTTTGTCGATGCATCTCATCGTAGGCTAGCATGCACGATCATATTAACGCGTCTGCAACTCATTTTGACCAGCGGCGAGTCTATTGTGGTCAGTTTTTCCATGCCGTCTGTACGTACGTACGTATGTTCGTACGTACGTACGTATGTATGTAACTCGCATATCTCAAAAACTATTGGTCGTAGAATGTTGAGATTTGATATTTAGGATTGTTCTATGATCTAGTTGCGCACCTCCCCTTTTGGTCGCAATCGAATGTATAGTTTATGTACAGGACCGCCCAAAATATTCGAAATACATTACGCTCTATGGGCCGAAATTCATTAAACTCGCTTAACTCAAAAACTATTAGGCGTAGAATGTCGAAACTTCATATTTTGGATAGTTGTAACATCTAGTTGTGCACCTCCCCTATTGGTTCCATTCGACTGGATAGTTTATCTACAGGACCGCCCAAAACATTCGAAATACATTACGCTCAATGGGCCGAAATTCATTAAACTCGCATATCTCAAAAACTATTAGGCGTAGAATGTCGAAACTTCATATTTTGGATAGTTGTAACATCTAGTTGTGCACCTCCCCTATTGGTTCCATTCGACTGGATAGTTTATCTACAGGACCGCCCAAAACATTCGAAATACATTACGCTCTATGGGCCGAAATTTATTAAACTCGCCTAACTCAAAAACTATTAGGCGTAGAATGTCGAAACTTCATATTTTGGATAGTTGTAACATCTAGTTGTGCACCTCCCCTATTGGTTCCATTCGACTGGATAGTTTATCTACAGGACCGCCCAAAACATTCGAAATACATTACGCTCTATGGGCCGAAATTCATTAAACTCGCATATCTCAAAAACTATTAGGCGTAGAATGTTGAAACTTTATATTTAGGATTGTTGTAACATCTAGTTGTGCACCTCCCCTTTCGGCTCCATTCGACTGGATAGTTTATCTACAGAACCGCCTAAAAGATTCGAAATACATTACGCTCTATGGGCCGACATTCATCAAAGCGTTTTTTAGAGGTTTTGGGCTATTTCAAACGACTTAGGAGTGATATATGCTGTAAAGAGTTAGAAAATGAATTTCTCCATTAAAAAAAGTGTCTTTATCATTTACAGTTCTGCTACAGGAACACTCAAAAGATTTCCAATACATTACGGTCAATGGCAATTTTAGGGGCATTCATCCATTTCAAGCACAATACCGTCCTACCACATAAGTTAGGTAATGGTCCGACCACGGTCACGTGCCTCCCTCAAGAACTATGCCAAAAGTCGCCAAGCTTGGCGACTTTTGGTGTACGTGTGTGCATATTTAACTCTCAAATCTCAAAAACTATTATGAAATTTCATATGTAAGATTGTTGTAGCATCTAGTTGTGCATCTCGATTTTTGGTTCCAATCTGCTGGAGTTTCTTTACAGGACAACCAAAAAGAATTTCAGTACTTTAATGTCTATGGACATCTTCAATATAATACAATTGTAGTCAGTCATTGTTTGGTACATGCCCAAAATCTCGCCGTCTGTCCTCGACTTTGGCGAGTTTTGCCGAAATGTCGCCAAATTTGGCGATAGTCAGTCATTTGGTCCATGCCCAAAGTATCGCCATTTGTCATCGTTCTTGGCGAGTTTTGGCGAAATATCGCCAAATTTGGCGATAATCTGTCATTGTTGGTCCATGCTTAAAATCTCGCCAAATGTCGTCGACATTGACGAGTTTCGCCGAAATATCGCCAAATTTGGCGCCAAAAATTATTTCGTATTTTGTATAACTCTAAAACTTTAACCCGTACAATTTTGAACTTTTGTATTTAGAACTATATTATAATATCTAACTGTTTTCAATATTTTTTTTGACAGCAATCGACTGGGAATTTATTTACAGGGTGAGCCAAATGACTTTAAATACATTAAGGTGTATGGATGCATTCAATTCATTGAAAGTCAGTGGTCAATGACTACTTTGGCTATCCCCAAAATCTCGCAAACTATCTCAAGTTTGTCGGCTTTTGGTGAAATATCGCCAAATAAAGTGTCAGAAGGAAATCTTTCAAATTGAACTCAGCTTGGCGATATCGAAATATTTGGCTAGAAATCGCTATACCTTACTATTATTGATATTTTATCTCTTTCAAACAAATAAGTTTAGAGGAAGTGCGTAAAAAACATTTTTGAATTAATAGACGTGCAAGGAAGTCATGTGTTGGACACATCAGATTTTTTTACTTTCTGTTTTCACTTTTGTCAAACAATTCTGTTTTCTAATGAATATCGTAGCATTTAACATCAAGACTGACTACTCCATTAATATATTGCGATCATTTTTAAAATATGAAAACCTTCAAGTGCAACTTTTTATTTTCTATGATCATATGATCTCCCTCCCCCGCCCCCCCCCCCCCCCGAAAAAAAAGTATTAAAGACTGCACCGTTGGATTAGCCCCAGGTAAGGTACAGTTCGATTTTATGGCCCACAAACTGAAAAAAAGTTGTACATCCCTAATTTACATATTTCAGAAAAAATTTTGAAGCGCAAGCATTTTCACATCAATATAGAAAGACCAATGGGATAGACTGTCTTACACTGAAAAAGCGCGGCCGTTGCCATTCATCCATTTAACAGCAACAACATGTCGACAGATGGGCTATTTGATTGACCGCTATGTTGCTGATAATTAGGGATCTTATACCCTTTAAAAGTGATGGCAATCGAAGAAAAGTGCTTTCATGTATATGATTCCGTTTTTACATAAGTAATTAGCTACATCTAAGAAATTTTGCATATCAATGCAATGACCTTTTCTGTTTACATTAATGTCTTCAAACGTTTTCCAAGTTTATTTGGAAATTTAAATTAATTAACAGATTAAAAGCAACTATTTTCTGTAACTGGTTCACTGTGCGCAGCCTACCACAAATAAAAATCCTTTTACAGACCCAATATTTTTTCTACGTAGACTCTGATAGTGCATAATTAAAATGACCTATTTTTATACCAGACGTTATATAATTTTCAAATTTACAAATGATTTAATTTCTTAATTAGTGAAAAAATAATTTATTATTATTTTCCTGTAGATAGGTATGCAACATCTACATAATAACAGGTCATTTTAATTGTGTATTATAAGAGTGTATATGTTACAGTTAAAACCCAAAATCAATCAAAACCCGAATTAACTGGCAAAACGCGTTCTGGCTGATAGCGCTCGGGAAAACCCGTTTTCCCAAGTGAGTTCCGGAATGGTAATGCTTTATGCACTAGAAATTGGGAAAACATATTACTTAAAAAATCACAGTTGATAGATAAGAAACAAAATAACTTTAATGTTATAACAAGTGATGAATATGGACGAGGGTCAATTGCATCCGCCCCAATAGCTATCAATCAAATCGATGGGCAAGTTTAACCGGAATCCTTATCTTGCTCCCCTTCGAAAATATGCTAACGCCGGCTCTTTGCGAGACCCCCAAAAATATCACTAGTTCCGGCCACCGCTGTAAGGGGGGCCCTCAAAAATATGCTACCGCAGGCCCTTTGCGAGACCCAAAAAAAGTGATCCTGGGTCCGGCCTCCACTGTAGGGGGTGGGGCTTCAAAAATATGCTACCGCTGGCCCTTTGCGAGACTCCCCCAAAAAAACATCACTGAGTCCGGCCTCCGCTGTAGGGGGGCCGCTCTAAAATATGTTACCGCTGGCCCTTTGCGAGACCCCCAAAAAGACAACTTGTCATAAAGCATATCGCAGAAATAATGTAATAATTTTTTATTGTAAAAATTATTGTCTAACAAATAAGTCGAAACCCGATTAAATCGAGTTTTTTCCCAGTTAATTCGGGTTTTGCCTAGCGCTGTCAGTTAGAACGCGTTTTTCCTAGTTAATTCGGGTTTTGACGGATATCGCGTTTCCACTGTAACATATATATATATATAATATTGAGTCTGTAAAATGATTTTTACGTGTGTTAGGTTGCGCGCAGTGAACCAAATATAAAAACTAGTTGCTTTTAATCAGCGAGTAAATTAATTCTTCATAATTAATTTAGAAAACTTTTGAAGACATTAATGTAAACAGAAAAGGCCATCGTACTGATATACAAAATTTTTTTACTTGCAAATAAAGAATTATTGTAAATAATGAATTTTATACATAGAAGAACTTTTTCCGTTTTTCACCATTTTTAGAGGTTACAAGACCCCTTAAGAGGATCGTCTGCAACGACCGCACTTTTTCAGCTTTGTGACTTTTAACCATAACTTTTTTTTCGACCAGCAGTAAAAGCGCTGAAATAAGGTGGTTTCACGGCGCAACCACCGCAGGGTTAATATTAATTTTATGTTAAGTAAAAGACCATAATAAATCATTTAATTTGTTTTTATAACATCGCTCAACTTTGTTTAATGTTTACCACAAATAAATATTTCTTCATTGAACTACAAACGATAACAAGTGTTTTTAGAATACATCCCCCCTTTCGAAAGCGGCAAGCTGAAAGAAGTCTTCCTCTATTCTAAGAATAAAACCTGTATTTTTTGTAAGTCAAAACAGGAAAGGAAAAAAAAAATATTTTCCTTTTAATTCAACCTCCTTTGAATGAGAAACAACTAAGTAAAATTATTTTAATCACATGGAATTTTCGGTAATAGATTCGAACCTTCTTTTCATCATTTTGAATAATTAACTAGGATTAAGAAACATTTTTTTTTTTTTTCTGCACTTAAGCTGTATTCAGAAAGTTCGTTCTTGAACGTTTTTTTCACTAAATTAAAATTTTATAACGCATTTCGCTGCACAAAATAAAAATTTAAAATGCGCTCATGCTTAAATCTAAGGAGGGTAAAGGAACGTGAGAGACAAATTAGCATTAAAATTTCCAAACGGGGAAATTTTCAAAAGGTAGAAAGTTTGGCCCGCACATCATACTAGCTGGCTAGCTGAGTACTCTTTCCTTGCAAGAATAATCAGTTTTATATTTTCAAAGTACATGTACTGGGTATTTTAATCCCTTAAAGGCTGTATTATTTTCAAGAAAACGGACATAAAAGTGCCATTTTTTTATTCAAGAAAATTATATAAAAAATAAGTATTTGTACAATATATGCATTCGTTTTAAGGTTTGTTTCGACATTTTTTTAGCATGAAATTAAAAAAAAATAAACATTTTTTTAGCAATAGCCAACATTTAGGATTATTGTGGCTGAATATGTGAGTTTGCCAGTAAGCAGGGGGAAATTAAAAGTATACGTTTTAAGCTCTAAGCGAAAATTTTATTAAACTTACTTCATAAAATAAATAAATATTAGTAATTTTTTCTTTAAACCTAAATAAAAAATTCAGCTAAGATGGCAAAATGCATATCACAAATACACATATATTTGAGCAGTACTAGTATCTATTTTAAAATAAGCTATCTCCAACTAAGTTAAAAAAATAGTACGGTGCGGCTATATGTTGTGCAAAATGAGATGTACAAAAATTTCAGTGCATAAGAATTGAGATTCTCTAATCTTTCTGGCGTACAGCTTTCGAATACTACAGCCCAGAAATATTACGAGCACGAGAATTAGCGGGAGAAATCTCAGACCGGGATTCTAACGGGAGCGAGAAGGAAAGGGTTAAAGTATTTAATCAAAGAAACGTATTTTTTATTATTAGAATTAGAATTGTCTTTCCAGTTTTTTTCTATTTTCCTAAATCGTCTTGCTCCCCTCTACACTCTTTTTAAACATTGTGAGATATTTTCGAAGCACCCTGTACAGTACATACTATTCAGGGTGGTTATAGCAAAATTTCCCCTGTAAACAGCATTCTGCAGCTAAAACGATTGAGTGGATTGCTACTAAATTTAACATATGGACTGTACATGTGATGTGTGCTCATAGAACGTTTTAAAAATCTCTAGTTAGAAAAATGTCCGCTAGACGGCACTTTTTATTTTGAGTTCATCTCAAAAATGTTCCAAATTAACAAAAAACACCTAAAAATCTGGTGTTAAAAGATGTGATAAATAAGACTTGTTGCAATAACACACATAAAAAGTTACATATCAAACAGGACGATCGTTTCGGTCGAAAAAATATTCAGTCTTCTTCAGCTATGAGTACACTGTGTCGCAGAATGCGAAATGTCGGAGTATAAGAGAACGTAAAATTGCTCATCAGTTTTTTAAAAGCTTTTATTTATGTCAAGTCAAATGCATCACTATCATTATTCTTTATGTAAGAATATGTTTATTTTCAGTTATGTAGAACTTTATTCAAAAATATTTTAATTCAAACAAAAGTTATAACTTAATGCGAAACTACTTTCGTAAAACCTTTTAACTTTGTTTTTATGTTTGCCAGAGAAAAAATGCTTCCTGTATTGTGGAACTACGTAAGATAACAAGTGTTTTTAGAAAATACTCCCTTTTAAAAGTTTTTCTAATGAAAGAACAAAAAAAAAAAAAAAAAAAATAAAGCTCGCGATTTTCTCTTAATTCTACCTTTCTTTAAGAAAAAAATAACAGGGAAGTAAAATAATTTTAATGATAGGAAAATGTTTGGTATAATAGATTCAAACCTTTCTACTCATCATTTTGAATAATTAACGAGGATTATGCAAATCTTGCATTTTTACAATACAGCAGTTGCACGCAAACTCTGTTCCTACGCTTTTTTTTTTTACCAAATTAAAATTTTATAACACTTTCCCTGGGCAAAATAAAAATTTAAAAGCCTTACATACTTAACTGTGAAAAGATAAAGTGGAGATGGAACATTAATTTGTTATACAGGATGCCTCAAAAGAACTGATGTTGTTTTTTATTTGTTAAATATTGATTTTATTTAAAGCACTCAGTATGTACATTACAAGGTTTCAAAAAGTGAGGAATTTTGTGAAACAAAATTTTCAGGAAATGATATCTGAAGAAATATAAACCATTGCTATATAGATGATTTTGAATTCCCCAAAGATTTTTGGTTTCTATCTATTTCTATAGTAAATCTTTCCATGATAATTAAATAAATTTAAAAATTATTTTTATTTCAATTTGTGTTCGTCAAATATATTCACTCACCTTAAATAAAAAACATTATATTAACCCTTTAACGCGCAGTGTTCCCGCTCTGGGAACACCAAACTCTGACGGTTTGACTGTTGCCAGTCACGAAGAATAGATTTGATTTCAGTAAAAATAGTTGCGGGTGACATAACTCCACGAGAATCCTTTACATATTTTAGCACGTCATTTCCCGTAGAAAAATGGTCACGATTATTTTTAACAGCACTGACATCTGCTGAAAAATGGAAGAATGCGAGAACAGCTGGATAGATTGCCCAATGCTGAAAAAAGTGCAGTCGTTGCCATCGCTCGACTTAACTACCAGCAAGATGGCGGACGATCGAAACGTTCATCGCGTGCCACAGATCAAGAGACCCTTTTTTTGATGACAGCTGGCTGTGCGGCACAGCCAGCTGTCGTCACAGATAACATAGGTTTTTTTTGTTTCACTATGTTGGAAAGTGTATCATAATTTGAGTCGGCCTATTTTTTTCCTTGTTCCACTACGTTGGAAAGTGCATGATATTCTATGTGTGTGCCGTATTTGCCTTCCTTTTGCCATAAAACACTTTTTTGAAATTGAAATCTATATTAAAATTGTCTAATAAAACTTTTTTACAATGTCCGTCAGGCATAGTCAAACTATATATCACCTGCATAAATACTGCTTTAAAGTGCATCATAATCCATGAATGTGCTGTATTTTTCATTCCTCCATAAAACATTTCCTCAGAATTGAAATATCTATTAAAATCGCCTACTTTAATAGTTTTGCAGTTTTTGTCAGGCATATACTAATACACTATTGCACTATACTATACAAATGTACTAATTCTAATGTACCTCATGCATATTCTAACTATACTTCACCTTTATTGTACTAATACAGGCACCTTTATGAAAACTAATAAATATTCTAATTAACAGTAACAGTAACCCATTAAACAGTAGGATTTGTCAGAAAGTAAAAAATACATCGAAAATATATTTACAAGAATCAGGTCCACAAATAAATGTCGAAATAAAAATTGGTGTAAACGAAAAAAAAAAAAAAATACTTCATGTAAATTTCAATTGCAGTAGATAGATCTTTTATTTACTGAATGAATGAATGAATGCAGGTTGATTCTTGTCCTGTGCATGTCGAACACATTCATAATCGATTTTTAATTGTCAAATCGCGTCCCGGACGTGAAGTGACTCTACTACTCGGGGTTTCTGAATTCAACCTCAATCGCAGGGACTCCCCCCTCCCCAATTAAATAATGGGATTGCAATCGCAGAAAATGGAGAGCTAATGGCCCATTGGAAACCTCAGCAACTAGATGAATGGGATCCATAACGCTCGTAAGTCCGTTTTGGTTCCTCTAGTGGATCGTTTATAGAACCCAACCGGAGCATAAACAATCTGTAAGTTCCAGAAGATGAGGTCCTTTCTTAGCGGTCGCAATACTCGGTCATGTTTCTCAAAGATTTGCATTATGAGTTTTACTTATATGTTAACCGTTTAACACGCAGTGTTCCCGCTCTGGGAACACCAAACTCTGACGTTTTGACTGTTGCCAGTCACGAAGAATAGATTTGATTTCTATAAAAATAGTTGCGGATGACATAGCTACACGCGAATCCTTTACGTTTTAGCACGTCATTTCCCGTAAAAAAAATTGTCTCGATTATTTTTAACAGCTCTGACATCTGCTGAAAGATGGAAGAATGCGAGAACAGCTGCATAGATTGCCCAATGCTGAAAAGGGGGCAGCCGTTGCCATCGCTCGACTTAACTGCCAGCAAGATGGCGGACGATCGAAACGTTCATCGCGTGCCACCGTCAAAAAAGGGTCTCTAGATCTGTGGCACGCGATGAACGTTTCGATCGTCCACCATATTGCTGGTAGTTAAGTTGAGCGATGGCAACGGCTGCTTTTTCTTCAGCATTGGGAAATGGTTGCCCCTCAAAGGGTTAAGTCTCAACATAAAACTAATTGTAAAATGTCAAATTATATTAAAATTTTCTGCCCGGAATTTTGAACAGAGCAGATAAAAAATCAATGAGTGGTTAGATGTGCTGCACTATATGGAAGTATCTTAAATATGAAATATTATAACATTTAGCTAACTACCAAACTAAATAAAAAATGTGCCGACAGGATTGTGTGGTGGGAAATGCATCGTACTACGGTTTCGGGTTCAACTCCCGGCAATCGGGGTTCGATCCCCCACTGGGCGTACTTGTCATTGTCCGTCCCTTCATAGGGGTAACGTCAGTCCATCTATTAGGTGCCGCCATAATAAAGAGGCCAACAATTCCGGTATGTTGTACCCAAAGCCTTCAAGGCAGCGGCCGGCCATTGGAAAAAAATAAATAAATAAAAAATGTTCTAATAATAGGACACGAGGCTATACAATTAAGCAAAATGGAAAAAAAATTACAGTTATTTTGTATGAAACCTTTTGAAACAATTGCTGTGTGCGGGAAAACATGAAAATACTTCAGACTTCCCATGCATTTTGATTTCATGCATGCATTTATTCATGCTTTCATAAAGATGCATTTAACTTTTGACTTCGAATGGCTTGACGCGCCCATTATCTTCTCTGCTGGAGATTTTATGCCATCCACAGAGCAGAAATGATAACGTTCTGCTATTCTTGCATGTATTATTAGTAGTACACTAGGTTTTGAAATTAAAATTCTTGAAAATAAAGAATATAGAGTAATGCAAAGTTGTGTTCTAATATTAGGATGTCAAGGAAGAAGAGGTTAAATAAAACGCCTCTCATATTTATTCTGCAAGTAAAATACGAACTGTGATGGAGATCACATATTTAATAATGATTTTCATTTGTGTTTACTTTCTTAAATTTAATATATTTTAAATCAAGCATTTTCATTTAAATTCTCTTCTCATTTTTAACTACACCGTCTTTCAAAATTTTGTATTACGCCTTTTTTTCCACATGTTTAATTTCAGTTAACTGCTTATTTATCCTTTTTCCATGCTAAAATTATTCTATCGCCCTTTGTTCCATGTCACTAAAATGTCCGTTACATTTCTTTAGCTTTCTTAGCCGTTAAGAAATATCCGTTTCTCATGCAGAACATCTACTTTTTATTAATATGCATCTATGCTTAACGTCTTTCTATACACGTACATACTTTATTTCTTTCATTACCAAATATGGACATGGCCTCACATCAGTTATAATACAGCTGAAATAATTTTCGACCACACGGGTTTATTGTAATTTTGGCTGTCTTTATCATCAATAATTTGGTGCCCAGCGCTTTGTTATGTCTTCCCATTCTCTCTGTTGACTAGGAATATTCTGTGGTTTTTCGGCGTCCGTAATAATGATTATATTTTTGGCTCTCGTTTGGGCGTTCTTTTAATATACCAAATTTAACTTTCTCGCCAACCTCCTGTCATTCTTCGATTGAATTTGACTTCCGACTAATCAGATCTCTTTTAACCATCATAGCTAACGGTCTCCCAGCCACCACCATCATGTAATCTGTTCTAAGACATCAAATAACAGTTTTGTTTTTCTACAAATGTCTCTCTTGTAATCGCTTCACAAAGTGACGTTACCTGGATTATTCATACGACTACACAACGCTCTCCAATATACCCCGACGCTTCTAAAGAGTAAACCTTCGATACTAATTTAAATCTTCCCCATCTAAATTCTTCAGCATACGAACTGAAGCTAATAATTAGCCATGGTAATATATTGAGCACGTGAAGATTGAGAAATATATAAATAAATAAATAAAATACTCCCTCTAAAAACTAAACGGAAAATATAGTTCTTCAGTTAGACAAATGCATTTACCTATCTGTGATTCTTGTCGTATGCATGTAGAACACATTCACAATCAATACTTGAATTCCAAAACACATCCCAGAAGTCTCAGTGAAACGACTCCATTCTCTGTTTCCGAGTTCAATGAGAATCGCAGGGATTCCACCCTCCTCAATTAAATAATGGAATAGTAATTGCAGGCAGCGGAGAGCTGATGGCCCATAGGAGACCTCAGCAATTGGATGAATGGGACCCACAACACTCCCAGGTCCGTTTTGGTTCCTCCAACGAATCGTTACAGAACCCAACCGGAACATAAACAATATTTGTGTTTCAAGGGATGAGGTCATTTCTTGACAATGCAAAGTTTTGCTGGAGGTAGTATTATGAGACAAGTGTACTGATATGATTGTGCTTTGAGAAACAGAATTGCTGTAGTTTCAACGTTGTGCCTGAAGTTCTCAGCCACTAAAATAAATGGCATATCGACTACACAACGCCTAAAATTCTTAAAGAATTGTTAAATTGATTTCGGCTGGAGTGGAATGTTTCTGGATAGAAGTCTTCAGTAATTGCGTTATGAAAATTCTTATCAATTATTAAACTCTTCAAACTCCTTAAACTAAAAGGTTTCTGAAAATGTTAAAATTTAGTTGTTTCCTTTTTTATTAGCATGAAATACGAAATAAAATAAAAATTTTAAACCTTATTTATTATAGTAATTAAACTTCAGTTCAGATCTTATTCTTCATTCTTCTATTAATTATTTCATTAATTAGAAAATGTCTCCAATTGTGTTTCGAATTAGGAGACATGTCCTCAATTTTACGTTCAAAAATATGGTCACCTTAATTTAACTTAAAAATTTGACAGATTTGGGGCAAATTTATTGAGAGTGTGTAAAATGTTGTTTGCACAACACTTAAACATCTATTTGTAGGAATTCTTCTTTAGAAATTGGCAACACTCTTTGAGATGAGAAAAACGTATTTGTTGTTGTTTCTGGAAGTCATGTTTTTTTTTTTTTTTTCATTGATCTCAGCCGAGTATTTTTAAACGTTACCGGCGTGACATTTTTGAGATCCTATTTTAAAAGTGTTTGAGTGTTTTAGATTGTTTGGATGACAGCGTTTGCTTAATTTTGAATTCGTTTAAACGGATGCATTTTGATTTCAACGTTGCTAGATCGTAACTTTTATTTCGATTGTTTTGGGACATTTGTTTAATTTTTGTCATAAATCCATAAGCGTTGTTGAATTTTGTAGTGTTTAATTGAGTGTTTTAGATTGTTTTTGGTGGCATGTTTTTGTCATAAGCGTTTAATTTTGAATTCGTTTAACCGGAGGGATTTTGATTTCAACGTTGTTGGATTTCGCCGCTATTATTTAGGTTAATTTGGTGTTGTTTATTTTACTTTTGTTGTACATCTATAATTACTAGCCTGCGGACGACCCTCAGGTTGCAAATTTCTTGAGTTACAGAAAACAAGGAACGACTAGTATTAGGATTATGTTTAAAACTTAGTGATACAGAATTCCCATTGTGGATGTTATGATCTGGAATTTAAAGCCACTGAAATAAGTGTGATAATGTCATTCACTATTAACCAAATGCTTTGAAAACTATTCAAAGTTGATTTTGAGATACGAATGAAAGCTGTTCATACTTTATTTCGATGTGAAACTTTGTAATCAATATCAACTAACTATATATGCTAATGAAATCCCCCGCCCCTCCGCACACACTGAAATTTAACCGTTTGACTGCTATCCATCAAAATTCTCATACACCCTCCAATAAAAGTATTCGAGCAAGAGAGAAATTTCCCATTTTAGATTTGCGAAAAATAATTGAGTTTTTGAAAAACGTACAACTTAATAGAAATATGGAATGTCATATTTATGCATAGCCTAACTCATATTATGATAAATAATTTTTAATATACGAAACCAACGTGGGAAATTTCTCTCTTGCTCGAATGCTTCTTTTGGAGGGTGTGCATTCCAAAAGCGCAATAGCGCTGCATAGCAGTCAAACGGTTAGAACATTCCCAGCAAACACACACAGGTTCTCTGAACGTCTATTAACGTTCAGAAAACATCTTCTGAACGTTAATAGACGTTCAGAGAACCTGTGTGTGTTTGCTGGGTTGAGAATCTAAAATAGTTTTCTTAAATTCTCGTTAACCCATTCGTGCCTGGATATTTTTGCGACTTTCTTCGATTTTTGCAAACACCAGCAGTAATTGATAAATTTCTGATGTCAACTTTTTGAACAAGGGATGATTTCTTTTGAAATCATTATGTATAAAAATTGAAATGTCCGCATCCTACTTGGCCATATTAAAATGTTTTGTGGAATTGAGGTTCGATACTCGCGAATAAAGGCTAGGAAAAATAAATAACGTTTTCGACTGATAGCGAAAATGCCGTCCCAAAAAAGGGACGCTAGGCATAAATGGGTTAAATATTATTTCCTCTAAAATTTACAACTACCTATATCATATTAATTATATTTGCATAATTTTTGAAATAATGGAGAGTATATGTAAGCAAAAACTGCTACTGAAAATAAATTATAGTTTTAATAATATAGTTTACAAACAGGTTGTTAAAGTGCTAATTTCCTCTATTTTTCTTCCGTTTTTTTATTTTTTTTTCAAAATAAATCAATTAGGTGTAAAGTATTTAAACATTCTGATAATTATTAGTTTTTAAACAATAATGCTATTTATTCCGTAAGTTTATTGAAGATTTTGTTATTAAGCGTTTCCTTATTGATTCTTTATGTCTGATTTATGTCTTATTGTTTATCATTGTTTCTACATTTTGAAGTAATGTTGCTTTTACTATCATGTTTATTTATAGCACATATATACTTCATTGGTTATCATAAGAAGGCTTTTAAATTTTCAAAATATATACATTTAAAAATTCTCACATTCTACAAGTTCTGTACAAAATGAAACTAATAATCAATCTTTTTCAAATGGACCGCGCGCTTGGCAATATCTGGCATTGTCCGATTACTAAACGAGGGCATATTGCCTACAGAACATTTTTAAACGCTTATAGACGTTAGAACTTGTGCTGTTTGGGTAGTCACTTTTTTATGGAGGCATCTCATAGGTTCAGCAACGTTTGCCTCCTATGAAGAAATGGACGAAATTGCACCCAAGATCAAGGGCGGATTAAAGGGGGAGGGCGGAGGGGGCGACCGCCCCCCCCCCAAACAAAAGAAATTAATGTAAAAAATCCTATTTTACTGGACGCATATGTCAATCTTCTAACTAACCACCCCCACCGATAAACTAGCATTAATCCGCCACTGCCCAAGATCATGCCGGGAATCCAACCCGGGCGGCTCTGACAGTAATAACAATGATGTATTATTCATACGAAAAATTAAAAAAAAGAAACCCTGTATAATTTCGATTGGAAAATATAAGTCTTTAATCGGACGAATGCATATACTAGCTAATAATGATTCATGTTGAATGCATGCATAGAACATGTTCACAATCAATATCTTCAATTCCTCAAACACATTTCCGAAGTCAACAGGAAACAACCCTATTCTGGGTTTCCGAATTCAATGCGAATAGAGAATTCCACCCTCGCCAATTAAATAATGGAATTGTAATTGCAAGAGGCGGAGAGCTGATGGCCCATTGGAGACCTCTGCAATTGTATGAATGGGGCCCATAACGTTAGCAAGTCCGTTTTGGTTTCTCCGTTGGATCGTTACTGAACCCAACCGGAACATAAACAATCTTTAAGTTCCAGAGGATGAGCATTTCCAGGCGAATGTATTATTCGTTGAAGTTTCGCAGAGGAGCTGTCGGGACTGTGTTATGAGGAATAGCTATTGTTATGATTATGTTTTAAAACTCTGTGATACAAAATTGCCATTGTGACTTTAATGACCTGAAATTCAATGCAACCGAAATATGACAATGACTTCCATTCACAAAAGGCCTTGATAACTATTTTATAATGATTTCGACTAGATTCAAATGTTTGTGAAAGATGTTCGTTAGTTTATTTTGATATCAAACTTCGTAATCAACTGTATTTGTAATTAAATTCCTCCTCTCTCCAAACAAACTGACAAGTTTGGGAATTCAAAATATTTTCAGTATATTTTTTATTTCCATTAAAGATTCTTCTTCTTCTTCAGTGGTATGACAGCCCAGGATGAACCCCGGTCTTTACCAGAATTTGATACCTGACAGTCCTATGTATGAGTTTGGATTTATCGTGGATCTTTGGCATTAAATATTATTTCCTATAAAAATTTGCAATTATTTATATAACAGTAACTAGGTTTACATAATTTTTAGATAGTATAGAGGATAAAGTAGCAAAAAGTGTTTCTTTAATGATACTAAATTTTTAATAATGCAGTTTACAATTTAGAATGTACGAAAATTGATGTCTTTTCGTACAATCATTTCCTGATTTTTTACCCTTTTTTTCGAAAATAAATGAACTAGCAATATAACATTTAATCATAACATGATGGAACTTATAAGCTGTCGTATACATTCCATTAGTCTTATTGTAATGATTATGTTTAAAAACGCTGTGATACAAAATTGCATTGTGACTTTAATGACCTAAAATTGAATGCCGTCGAAATGTGATAATGACTTCCATTCACCAAAATTTTGAATATTAGTTAGTCATTTAGTTTTTATGCTTTTCTCTTCTCATTTACAGCTGAAGTCTATAGTTAGTGCCATAAAGCGTGAATTAGTTCAAACGCAAAATACTAGGGATGGATGAGAGAAGGGACAGAGATTTATAGCTTTTCTGCGAGACAAGACAGACATTTTTAACATTACAGTATAGGGATTTTGCGTGAGAGAGAAAGCTTTTCAGCTGTTTCGCGAGGCGAGACAGGACTATTTTTCCTCTCGTGGCCATCCTTATCCAACACAGTCTTTTAATAAATGATATTCTTTCTTTCTGTTTAGTATCTTTTATTTTTGATTACCGATTGCTCTGATACATCTATCGACTTTTTTTTTCTCTATTTTTTGTAAGATTTTTGAACCATTGTATTTATCTTTATTTTTTGTCAATTTTAGCAGTATGTGCTTTCTTATGTAAAGTACACTTGTTACTTGTTGTTGTAAAAAATACACTTGCTAACTCCCAAAACAAAAACAATCGTGAAATGTCAAAATATTAGGTTGTAACGAAAGTTTCCCGCCACCGCAAACATCGTCAGCACACAGTTCTCGTTGGCGTATTTGCTCATATTTTTTCAAACGATCTTTGACATTTGAAAGAAAGAGGTTTACTTTATAACACTGTGTTGTGAAATCTGTAAAAAATATAGTTATCATTAAGTATAAGATGTCTCAAATGGAACTATCCCTCTAGAGGATTAGAACCATCATTTACTTCCAGTTGTGTTGCAAAGAGTCAGCTACATAATATCAACGAATTATGAGTACAGCTTTAATTACTATTGTTGTATCATGTGACACTGTGCAGGTTTGGTACCGAAAGTTCAAAAACAGTTATCTAAGGAGTTAGAAGTTAGTTTTTCAGGCAGATATGGCGGGAAACTTTCGTTACAACCTGATATATTTCAAAAAGAAGGCACAGGTAATATGTTGTTGTTTTTGATTCCCCTTGACAACCGGCAGTGCCAGATCCTCCCTGTGTAGGGACGCGATGAGCAAAGGGGGTGCGCTTTTCATTTTTAGTTCACCAGTGGCAGGAAGTACTATTTAGCCCGGGGTCCCCTAATTTTGAGCCAATTTCAGTTTAGGGACCAACCCCCTGAAATCAACCCCGAGAGGTATCGTTTAACAACTTGGACGACTTTGGAGCCACGACAGATTTTACGTGCACCAGCTCTCATTAGCGTACACGGTCGCACAGTAGTCGAGCCAAGAGGAAGTTGACCCTCCCAAGAACTGGCCAAGCTGGATGGTGCTTCACTTGCTGTGTTCTAATGGGAACGTAGTTTAGCGCCCAGACCACTGCGGGACACATGTTATATACACACTGCAAATACAATACTACCTAAAGCTAATATTAAACCATGATATTTTATTAATTTGGCGAAAAAAAAAAACTCAGCTGTTCGAGCCCTCGTCAGGGGAAGATTTCCCTGAACCCCCCCCCTAATTTTTAGTTTCACTATTGCCATATTAAAACAATATTGACTTTGTCATTTTATCACTTATCTTTCGCGTATTTCGCCTGGTAACCCTATGTTGAAATTTTTATGAGTGTAACCTATTTATAGAAAAATACATGTGATGCATATTCTACAGCTTACGAAATATTGTAACAATAGATTAAAGCTGATGTGAACTAATAGTATTTAAATATATGTAAAAAATACACGTGAAGCATTTTCTACAGCTTACGGAATATTGTAACCATAGATTAAAGCTGTTCTGAACTAATAGTATTTAAATACATGTAAAATTATGTCGCATATTTTTATATCGCTTTTTTATGTCTCATTTTTGGGACACATTTTTCAATAAAGGGTGTTGAGAGATAAGAGATAAAATGACAGAGTCATTAATAAAATACTTCCTCTAAATTCAAAATAGAAAATGTAGTTCTTTAATCGGACGAATGCATGTAGTCAATTATGATTCTTGTCGTACGCATGTAGAACACATTCACAATCAATACTTGAATTTCTAAACACATCCCAGAAGTCTCAGTGAAACGACTCCATTCTGTGTTTCCGAGTTCAATGAGAATCGCATGGATTCCACCCTCCCCAATTAAATAATGGAATTGTAATTGCAGGCAGCGGAGAGCTGATGGCCCATTGGAGACCTCAGCAAATTGGATGAGTGGGACCCATAACGCTCCCCAAGTCCGTTTCGATTCCTCCAATGGATCGTTTACAGAACCCAACCGGAACATAAACAATCTGTATATTCCAAGGGATGAGGTCATTTCTTAGCGACAGGAGAACTGGGTCAAGTTGGGTATGGTTCAGTATTATGAGTTCAAGACTATTGCTGGAACTGCGGACGTGGATGAAATAACGCGAAATTCAAACCCAACGGAATGAAGTGAATAACGACTTCACAAAGAATCTCAAATGCATTGATTATTATTTTAAGTTGATGTCGACTGAACCGTAATGTGTGTGAATAATGTTTAAATTTTATTTCACTGTGAAACTTTAGAATGCGACAAAATGTATTGTGTATTTAGGTAATATTAAGTCAAAGCTACTCTAAAGCTATCTGCATAAGGAAAAGTGCCTTGTTTTGATGACTTATTAAAAGGTGCGATTGTGTGTTCATGTTACATCTGGAGAAAACCGCGCAAAACTGCAGAACGTTAGATCGATGACCGTTCAAAATGCCCGAACCCGGGACCTCCACACTTCAGCCATCTGTCATTTTCAGTGTGTCTATTCGACCACATTAAAATATAATTATCCTAGTAATTGCTGCTGGTAAATTCCTAATCCCCCACAATCAGAAGTTTAGAAACCGTGAAATCAAACTTTTGGAAGCAAATAAAAAAATCTGGATTGACTCCATTCGACTTTCCGAACACTTACGATTAAGATCATTACCAGGCATTTAAATAAATTTTAATCGATGAATAATTCAAACATATATACCACACTGAAGCTCAATCGAATGCGTATCGTTTAAACGCTAGCGCACTTTCATACTTTCAATAATTTCTCCCCATATGCCATAATGTAAAAGAAATCTTTGTCGTAGCCCTGTAGAAAAACTATAAGTCCTATACACATAAAAATCTATACTGGTCTTACGATGGTGGTTTATAACATATATACCCAATTTGAGCTCAATTGAATGTACAGTTTATAAACGCTAGCGCACTTTCAAGAATTTCCTCCCATAGGCCATAATGTAAAAGAAATCTTTGTCGTAGCCCTGTAGAAAAAATATAAGTCCTATACACACCAAAATCAATACCGGTCTTACGATGGTAATTTATAACATATATACCCAATTTGAGCTCAATCGAATGCCCCGTTTAGGAGCTATCGTGTTCACTCACATACACACAACCACACATACGCACGCACAAACATACACACATGCATACATACATCTCGTAAAAATAGCATAAAGGAATTCAGAAGACCTCAAAACGTGCAAGTACACCAAAATCTAGAAGTCGAATTTTTTCATGATTACAATACTTTCCTTACATGGTACATGTTCGGAAAGTAATAAATTGAAAATAGACCATCATCTCACGTTGTTCTCAAGAATTCTTTTAACTTCTGCATAAAATATTTAGAAAATATGAAAATAAACACTCAAAAAACTGGTGTTAAAAGATAAAATAAATAAAACCTTTGTGAAAAAAACACACATAAAAGGTTACTTCAAGGCGTAACGATCGTTCCGACCGAAAATTCGTTCGGTTTTCTGTTTGACGGAAGGGTTTGTCTGACGACG
This sequence comes from Cheiracanthium punctorium, assembly GCA_038373885.1. NCBI lineage: Eukaryota > Metazoa > Arthropoda > Arachnida > Araneae > Cheiracanthiidae > Cheiracanthium > Cheiracanthium punctorium. The sequence goes on along the minus strand of JAWZYV010015126.1, from coordinate 410,413 downwards.
ACCGAACGAATTTTCGGTCGAAACGATCGTTACGCCTTGAAGTAACCTTTTATTTGTGTTTTTTTCACAAAGTTTTTATTTATTTTATTTAGAAAATAGTTTGATTTTAACATATAAAATAATAAAATAAAAGACAAAATAAAAATATTTGGGGAAAAGTAGACAATAAAAGGCAATAAATCTGAAAAATGTATAATGTGAACTAATGGACAGTAAAATATGATATAGAATCAATCTTAACTAAAGGGAAAGCATGATACTGTAAAACAAAATCATTAATCCTTCCTAATGCCGTTAAAAGTATAATTAATATCAATTTCATCAATATTTAATAACCCATGTTAAGTTAGTGACCAAATATCATTTATAAAAAAAAAAAAAAAAAAAATAGTAATAATAGATCCCTTGGCTACAATATGAAACTGTAAAGCCACAAAAAAGTTCACGTCAAGTGTGCATAAGACCCATTATAAGTCTTTAAAGATTTTTATTTTTATTTTTATGTAAAAATTATAGTAATTTCAATTATCTAAGAATTGAAAACAAGTAAAAAAATTCCGCTTGTAATTTGTAGCATTTAAAAATATTTTATAACTATAAAAAGAAAATGCATCGTTTCTTACTTTTTATTGGCTTCCAAATACCGATTGTTGATCAGACAATCTGGAGTTTTGATCGATTTTCTGCATATGTAATAAAAATATGTTTCATAACCACTTAAAATGTTCTCCGTTCAACGCACCCTCCCCCACTGGGATAGATACCTCTCTTGCAGGTTTACTTTAAACACAACAAAATACCCAAATTCGGTGGTGACCATATTTACCACCTTAAATAATCATGTTAAAAATGAAATTAATTCCATCTAATCAGCTGAATTGCTCTTCTTATAATTAATCCCAATCCAAAAATATATTTAATACACATTTACTTGAAATAAACGGCCTGTTGGAGTGATAATAAATTTATTATCACAATCTATGAAACAATACCCATCGTAAATGGACCTTCTAATCTAAATTAGAGATCCGAGTGACGAGTTGGTAAGTCAGAGAGCGTAATCGCTTACGGATTATTACGCAGATTGAAAGAGACATGGGAGTTAGATACTACTTGGAGATTTAGAAGGACATAGAAAAATCAGATATTAAAGGAAACTAAGTAGTATTTTAACGTCATCAGTTATGCCACTCACAAATACTATACAGGGTTTGCCAAATAGTTGGTAACGTTCTTTAATTCTTGATCTATTGGAGATAAGTGGGATATGTAAATTGTAAAACTTTTTAAAATAAGAAAAAAAATCTAGGTTAATAAAAAAATTCTCTCATTAATTTTTTAAAAAATACACATTTTATATTTGTATACGACACCTTACAAAAAATTCCCAATTTGTAAAATGTGCCCCATACACTAATGAGATGGTGTACAAAATTTGAAAATTTTACCCTACAAAATGTCAGAGATAGGAAGATAAATAAACGCTGACTTGAACTATTTTTCAATGGCTTTAGAAGGAAAAAAATCCATTGGAACATCACGTTTCAGAAGACGTACAGAAATTACGAAAGAAAATATTTTTTTGCACTTCAGCAGTAAACGTGTACATTCAAGTTAGTGCATAGCCTTTGACAATCTATATTTAAAGATACAGCCAAGACGTTTTAAGATGACAGCTTGAAATTTTGTACATTACCTCACTAGTGTATGGGACACATTTTATTGACTGACAATTTTTTGCACGGGGGTTATATACAAATTTATAAAGTGTAACTTTTTAAAAATTAAAGAGAGGAACATTTTTTTAACTTAATCTTTTTTTCTAACCTTATTTTGAACAGTTTTTTAATTTACATTGCCCACTTATCTCTAATACTTTTGTTTATAAAGAATTAAAGCGCGTCACCACCTTTTTGGAACATCCTGTATAACTGTTACTAATCTTGCCCTAAGACCTTATTAACGTCAAACTGACCAGCTGTAGCGAACCTAAATCTAAAAGAAAAAGGGGGCATATATCTTCACTACATGATTTTTATTCTAAATAAAAGTTATTTTTATATGGTCAGCTTATGTAGCATAACTAAAGAAAAATAATAAAAGAAAAATTCGAAGTAATAGAATGAAGAAAAAATTGATTAATGTTTCAAAATTGACGCACGGTGCATGAAGGCACTTTTCCTGAAGCATAATTTTATTTCCTTATGATTTCGGAAGCTATTTACCTGAACAATACGAGATAAAATTGTCTTTGATGAAAAATATTGATACAAGATGATAAACGTTGCACAATTTTATCCTTGTATGAGCTGAAAATGTCGAATTTAAATTGCATCTTTTAAGAATACTTTTGTTTTGCCATCTATTGACAAAAAACGGTTCAAAAATTAACTTATAGTTATGTATACTTCATGTATCAATAGTGATACAAGAAATACTAGTAAAAGATTTAATTTGATTTGATTTGTGATTAAGTCAAAACTACTTGAGGGCTATCTGTCTAGGGGGATAACTTGGGCGGAGGACTCTTTAAGGAGCTCTAACACATATACACGTTACATCTGGAGAAAACTGCCCCCAATAGACCGTTAGATCAACAGCCGTGTGGCAGGTCGGAGCCTGGGACTTTCACACTTCTGCCATCAACCATGTCCAGTGTTTTATCTACTCGACCATGGTTTGTACTAGTAAAAGAAAAATAGTCTGGCATTCAATATAACAAAAATAAAATAGCGTACCAATTTTGGTACAGTATGTATTGAAGGGTTAAGCTTTCTAATCTTAATTATCCACAATTTTTCAAAATCTATGAATGGAATCCATCGTAAATCCTTATAAATAAAAATGAAATTCTGTTTGTTTGTTTGTTTGTTTGTTTGTTTGTTTGTTTATTTGTTTGTTTGTTTGTGGATTTGATTCGTATACAAATCCACAAAAATGGACCTATCAGCCTGAAATTTTGCACAGATATGTAAAATAATATAGAATAAATGAAAGTCCACTTTAAAACTTTGAAAGTCCACCCGTTCCCGGAATTTAAGAGATTTTTTATGTTCTCCACGCAAAAACCTTTCCGTAATTGTAACCCCTGTAGTGAAAAAAGTGTGAAATAAGGATCGTGGTTGCCATGTGTGGCGATTTTGCCGAATAAAATGTTTTAAATTCTCAAAGTAAAAATAAAAGAATAATAATGATTTTTTTTTGTTAGTTTATATTCGTAAGGTTATTTTTTTAAATTATAATATCGTGTGCATGGGAAATCGGAGCAGGAATGAAATGTTTTATACGCAAAACAATAAGAATTGAAGATTTCCGAGGCTAATATGTTAAAATTTTTTAGTTTGGCGAAAAAATAAAATGGCTCAAATGCCGAGAAAGTGAGTTCTAGCGGTTTGCACTGTTTCCGGCTTGGAATTTACTGAGAGCTTAAGGAAACGGATTTTTGAAAACAAGTCCAAAGGTTTTATTAGAATACAGCGTTAAATTTTAATGATCCGTGCGGAAATAATGCAGTTATTAAGGGATTTCAAGCGATCTATCTTCAGCATTCTCGCCAATTGAGTGCATTGATTTTAGTTGGGGGAATTCCGCCAAATTTCAGATAATTGAAATCTTCGCATATAGTACATCGGAGTAACGATGAATAAAACATGTTATAGTTGATAATTTAAAAAATGAGGCTGTATTAAGGGATTCCACTTTTCAAAAAAATGCCTGGGGGTCGCACCATTTCCCATTTTGATTGCTGCTAAGTCAATGCTTCGAATGATTCCCTGAAAAAACTCTTGCAAAATGGCGTATGTTGGCACTTTGGCGAGGCTTAGATTTGAAACTGGATTTTACTTGAGACTGGTATGTATAATAAGACTGGTGATAGATAGAAATGAATGTTGGTATGTGTGTAGGAGGTTGAAAAACTCAGCACCGTTTCACCGATCACCATGAAATTTGGTTCACCTAAGTCTTTTATCATGGAGAAGGTTTTTATGCTATACGTTTTCCTCTAACTTGCCACTAGGTGGCGCAGCAGAACGTCGAATTCTATTCCGTTTAGCCGTTTGCTATGCGAATATCGTCCAACCCATTTCGATGAAATTTGGTACACGCGGATATTAGAACACGGAGAATATTTTTCAGTATCCATTTTGCTGTAACTTGCCGTTAAATGGCACTGCAACGCATCAACCTCTATACCGTTCGACTGATCAGCATGAAATTTTTTATACTTACACATTTGAGCACAAAAAATATATTCTAACTTTGTTCCTTTTGATGTTACTCACCATTAGATGGCACTGCAATGCATTATTGTTTTAACTCGGCACTAGATGACCCTGCAGCAGGCCAAATTCCTGACCATTCAAACGGTCGCTATGAAAATCAGTATACATAGCTATTTCAACAATGAGAATATTTTGGCGTTATCTATTTTGCTACAACTCGCCACTTGACGGCGCTGTAGCAAATCATTACCTTAATTAATCACTAGATGGTTAACTGACCACTAGATGGTAACTGATTGCTATGAAAATAGGTATACATAGATATTTGAACACGGGGATGAGTTTGGCGCTATCCATTTTCCTATAACTTGCCACTCGATGTTGCGTCCACACATGAATTTCAGGACTATTCAGCCGATCGTCATGAAAATTCGTATACATCGATATCTGAATGCGAAAAATATTTTCGCCGTATCTGTTTTGCTAAAACTCGCCCCTAGATTGCGCTACGTTGCATCGCCTTCTGCACCGTACAAACAATTGCCTTGAAATTCGGTATGCATGATTATTGAACACAATATAACGCGATATCAATTTTGCTATATCTGTTTATTACCATGAATAGTAATCACCACAAATCGTAATATCAAAAAGTCCATTCATTCCCGTGCGAAGAACGGGTACTTCAGCTAGTAGACCTATAAATTTAAAATAATGATCCGTTTGACTAGCTGTAACTGAGAGTGTCTAATCGCTTACAGTTTACTACGCATATTTAAAGTGACAAAAATTATGAGGAAATTTATAAAGATAGAACAACGGATAAAATAGAAAATTACACAGCATTTTGATGCCGTTAGTTATGCTGCTCACAAACACTATACGATTGTCGCTAATGTGGCAGAAATACCTTCATGATAGCAAACTGACCAACCGTGGCACGTCTAAAACTATAAGAAATTCTGACATTTGAGTTAAAAGAAAGAGTGCTCAAGGCCTCTAATTTCAATAACCTCGTATTTTTAGAATTAACTTTTTTGCTATACATAAATTTAATCTAAGCCTTAGATATTTTACGTCTAATTCAAGTACTTCAAAATGAAACTGTTATTAATACAGCTAAGTTTGCATTAATTAATTTCTTACATAAACATTTTTCAAACACCAAGCTTTATTCAAAAGTTAATAAAATGTCAAAATGTTTAATTTTATCAAACACAATAATTTTACACTCAAGTTCAGTGCTTGACTTTAATAAGTTAAATATTTATTAAATTTATCGCTTATTACTTTTTTTTCTGATACACATCTTTTAAAATTATTTTGCTTCGCTTTTGTTGAATTTTAATTTCTGTTGCATAACAAGCAGAGGTGGTGTTGAACGACTGGTTGCTTTATCGTCAAAATATTTCTTCCGCTGTTTTGATAAAAATATGTTGTTTTGATAAAAAATTAGGCATACATGTAATAATTTTTTTTCTAATTAAATTTCTTTTTATATTTCTTGTCATAGCAAATTTAGCAAACCAATTTTCGCCTAGAGTGATTTTGTAAAACTGGGATCAGTTTTATAGATATACTTCAGTGCCAAATATAATGCTATTTTGTCGAAGCTTGTCAAGACATTTGGTACGATTCCGGGCATAGCGCCAGTAAATGTTCCAGAGATAAAAAAAGTCTAGCGAACCTGAGGTCATTTCTAGGAAAGGTCTTGTAAATTTATGAAAGGAGAGAAGATCAATTCAACCAGCTTAGTCGTAAATAAGTAATCAGTCATATTCACACAATTTGTAAAGCATGTGAAAACGCTTCTTGTGCCCACTACTAGGAAAGTGAATGAGGTTACATTGTGGTGAGTGTACATATGAAGTTTCCATTGTATACGTTAATTGCGGAGTCCTTTTATAGTACGAGTTTTATACCTTTTGTTTGGGATGTTATGTTGGATTATCTGTTATCAAATAAATTAATGTTTGCAAATTGCTCTGAATTGAGCTGTAAGGATTGTTCGATGTACTTCTAAAAGCAATGAAGTTTATGCATTTGTCTATATACGTCTTGGAAAGCTCCTGAAAAACTTTCTGGACGCTGCGAGTTTTTAAGAGCAAGTTTGTCTATATACGTTTTGGAAAGGTCTTGAAAACTTTTCTGGACACTGCGAGGTTTTTCTGCGTTTTTCAGAGCAAGTTTTTCAAAGCATTCATACCTCATAAGATCGACCTTGTCGATCGTGAAGAAAAATCTGCTACAGTAACAATTTACAGGCAACAAAATATTTGCAATTTTTTTTCAGTTTCATACTTATCCATAGAATTTACCAGTTTTAACATACTGCATAACCTTAGATTAACTCTGAGAAAGAAAATTAATTATACTACGTATCAGGGGGGTGGCCAGGAAACTATTTCGGCAGCGGGGATATATCCGAACACCGCATTCCCCCACCCCAGGCTACTCCCTGCAATAAATTTGTAAGAATTCACTTCTTTGAAAGGTTGTATCTCCGAGGTAGATCAGAAAATGGGCATTTACATTAACCTTTTACATGCCAATGTTCCTTTTTTGGAACATCATGTTTAATATTTTTTAAAAAATAAACTGTCATATCTATCAGTTTGAAAAAAAAACTGCTTATTATTGAAAGTGTGATTGATTTTTTGATATATTAAGTATTTTCCAAATGTAAAAATTTCAGCCCAGAAAAGTTTCTAAAAATTGCCTTTTTTTACAATTTTTACAGTACGCAAGAAACAAAATTCTATAAAATTCCCCAAAATTCAAATTCACCCGAAAATTCCCCTATTGTATTTCCAAGGGATGAATTTAAAGAGATAATGAAAAAAAATCAAAATATATCAAGGTATTTTTTCTCAATCTTGCATAAAAGTGCAATATTCCAAAAAAGGAACATTGGCATGTAACGATATACGAAATCAAGCATGTCTCATGTATGTGTTGCTTGTTTTCCTTTATTAGATTTTAATACTTTCAGTGCTTATATCTGCTGAATATAAGTCATTCAAAGGCTTAACCGATATTTTAGTTATTTTTGAAGGGTGAAGGACACTGGGAGATGGGGGTAAGGGGGAAGTTGTCATATCTTTTACCCCTTTGCAAGAAAGAGGGTGGATAGTGCTGCATTCCTCTGATTTGAGCTCAGATAGCTACTTGTTTCTCCTGTTAATAATGAATGTGTGCTACACAAGGGTTTGTTTGTTTATTTTAAGTCCTTTTTATGTAGAAGGAACTTCTGGTAGGAAGTGACATTAGTCACGCGCTTGATTTTCTTTCTATGCTCTGCAATTTTCGAGGCCATTTCAGTAAGAACTTGTATAGATGTTTGTAGAAACAATGTAGATGGTGCAGTCGAAGAAATTTCTAACTATAGACAACGTTGATTTTTTAAAAAGTTCTATGTTGGTTGATTGAAATAAGTCAATCATAGAAATTTGTCAATTGCCTCTTGATGAAAACGGGTGCATTACTGATGAAGAAATAAATTATAATAGTTTTGAGCTGATTACGCCTGGAGACGTGAGGGCAATAGAATTTTAGAAGAAATATTAATTTAAATTTGTTTCAGACGAAGTCTAAAATCAACATTACCCTGTGCTCATCAAAGGAAATCTGCAAAAAATTCGGATGCATATGACGTTCTTACATGATAAGGACATTTTTAGTATGCAAAAAAAGAAAGAAAAAGCTTACTGTAAACATGTGTTTTGAATGCAAGAAAATTCTCCATGTACGCTTCTCACAATATCATAGACATTGCGAAAAAAATGCTAAAAAATTATAAAAACCAATTAGTGTTTTAGTGGGTTTTAAAATTTTTGCACTGCTGGTTGAAATTCTAAGCACCCTCTAAAGAATAAAATATTTTATTATTTCTTGATCAAGTAGCTGACATTTTAAAAACTGCATTTATTTATATTATCTGTATTATTAGTCAAGACTATGCAAGCGTAAAATTGCTTTTATCGTTCTTTTATACATCTATGCATTGCATTTCTTATAAAATATTATGCTAATTTTAAAATTACAATTATTTTTATTGAGTTTTGCTTAAATTTTAGTCATTTCGCACATAATTATCAAGTAAAACTTTATTACTGCATAAAATTTTAGAGTTATCATGCAGCGTTTTGTTGTTTACATGAAGCAAATACAGAAAAGGAAAGATAGGCAATGGAAAGATTACTGGGTGTATTATAATGTAATTTTGATTAACTAATTATATCTTTTATTCCTGGATCCCAGTGCGGCATTTAAAGGGTTAATGGTTATGTTTTCCCCGTTTTTTTCCAAATTAAAATTGTGTAGCACCTTCGTTTTGCAAAATAAAATTTTTTAAAGCCTTACATACTTAAAAAAAATAGTTTAAAAATTATCATACTTCAGATTTTTAGCACTTTATCATTCTTTCTTAAACCTATCTAAAACAATTTTGAGCTCTTCAGATGCTTGAAATTAAAAAAAAAGAAACTCTTTTTCTCTGTGCAAAGAACTGGCACTCACTTGAAAGTGAAATTTTCATGGGACAAGGATTTTTTCATGGGAAAATTTCCAGTTAAATTTAATAAAGTCAAATACTTTTGTTTCAGCAATTTAGCTCTAAATTCTGTTATAATTTGTTTGCCTTGAACCTTCCAAAAACTATTTTGAGCTTTTTATATATGTCCAGAAAAGGTGGTAACCTGTTTTAATTCTTTATCTATCAGAAATAATTAGGCAATGTAAATTGAAAAAAATGTTCAAAATAAGGTCCGAAATAAGATTCCATTAAGAAAAAAATGCCTGTAATTCTTTTGCAAAATGTTACATTTTTAAAAAAAAATTCAACATAACCCTGCACAAAAAAAAAAATCCCAATCAGTAAAATATGCTTCATACACTAATGAGGTAATGCACAAAATTTGAGGATTATATCCTGAAAACTGTTAGAGATGTGAAGATAATTATATGCAGACTTAAACCTCTTTTCAATTACTCTAGAAGGAAAAAAATAGAATGAGGGGAACATCGGTATGATTGCATTTCGTAACGTTCATTTCAGGGACGTAAAAAGTACCAAGGAAAATATTTTTTTTTTCACTCTAGCAAAAAATGTTTACATTGAAATTTTATGCATAGCACCCGATCCTCTTTGTTAAGATATATCTCTGAGACGTTTTACGATGAAAGGCTGAAAATTTGTACATCACATCTTTAGTGTATGGAACCTATTTTACTAATTTAGAATTTTCTTGAAGGAAAGTTGTAAAAATTTTTAAAAATGTAATTTTTTGAAAATTAATGATAGGAATTTTTTCTTATTTCCAACCTGATTTTGAAAAAAACATTTTCTTCAATTTACATTGCCCACTTATTTCTAATAGATAAAGAATTAAAGCCCGTTACCACCTTTTTATGACACCTGTATAAAGAAATTAAGAAAGGTGAGAAAAGCTTTCTCTTTGTGTGAAGAACGGGCACTTAGCTGGAAGTGGATACAAAGATTTTGCCATGTGAAAATTTCTTGTAAAATTTAATAAGATAAAATACTTTTATTGTCAATAAAGGCTCTAAGCGAGTAACCTCTAAAAACACATCCCTTAAGTGTCTGCAAACATATACAAAGACTCGCCGTTTTACCAAAAGAATTCATGAATATGTCATCTTTGAAGGCAGTAGTTGAACAAGTAAGGTGAGGGCAGGAGAAGGGAAGAGATTTAGCAAATATCTAATCCTATAAATGCACTAGAACAAGATTTCTATGCGAATGAGATTTGACTCTCCAGAGAGGAAAGATGCTTGTTTGTGTTTATAAAAGGTGACTTTAGAAAAATAAATAAAAAGTGAAAAAGAGGGAATACTTTTATTCTTAAAGTTGTACTTTTATAGTTTTTTGTAGATTGAAAGCATTTATTTTAAAGAGTTAACAGATTTGGCGTAAATGAATAATTTTCTTTTCATTTGACTGCAATGATTACGTAAATTTGAATGTCTTTAAAACAGTTACAAATAAGACGATAAATAATAATAATAATACTAACAAAAACAAGTTTATAGCGTTTTTTTCTGGTGCTTTTAAAGAAAGTTTCAATGTATGCAAACATTTAAAAAGACCGTTTATGAAAATAAAATATGAATATTCTTTGAATTAAAAAAATAGTGCAACTGTACAATATTTCGAAAGAAATGCGCCCAAAATGTTAAAATCGAGAAAATTATTAAAAAAGAAAATTCTGCTTGAATTAAAAGTTGCATTCAATCAGTTAATTCTTTTGTGAAAGCTTTATTCCAAGTAGGATGATATCGAATCCTTCACTGGATAACTCCAACAGAAACACAAGTAGAACTATTTAAAAACACATCTGTTTAATCAAGTGTTTGAAAACATACACAGGAACTCTCTGTTGTATGAAAAAGTACATGCATATGACATACGTGGAGACAGTAGAAGGAGAGGGAGGAGAAGATTCGGTAAATATCTCATTCTATAAATGCACTGGAAGAACAAGAGTTTTATAAGAATACGATTTGAATCTCTAGAAAAGAATGCTTGCTTGTTTTTGTAAACGGTAAGTATTAAGGGAAAAAAATAAATGCGAAAAAAGGTAGTTCCTTTCTACTAAGATGCTTAATAAGATGTGATTATTTGAAAGCATTAACATTCTGAATGGTGTATTTTATAAACTGAATTAGGTCGAATGAAAAAGGTTATACATTTATTACGTTCTTATACATTATTTTTATTTATCTGTTATGTTATATTACTTTATGTTATTTTTTAAAAGAAAATCCAGAGATGAAACAAATTTATACTCATTTTCAAATGTCGTCATTTTCAAATCACTACATCATAAATCTTCAAATACTTTGTAGCGATGTGCTGTCGAAAATGTTGACGGACTCTATAGAATTTCATTAGAGGAAACATTTTACTTTGTCATCATGAGAGGATATCATGACGTTTGCGATAATTACTCAGATAAATGTGATTAAAAGACTCATATAAATCTGAAGAAAAGATTGTATTTATTTATTTTTTAAGAGATAGTTTAACGACGCTTAAAATAATAATTTATAAAATATCATATTAATTTTTAAATGTTAGTAGGGTTTTTGTATATATAATATAGGTGAACCCGTAACTTCGAAAGTAATTTTCTCGAAAACGGTGATTGATAGAAGTATGTTTATTATACAACCAGCGGTATGTTTATTATAAAATATATATAAGAATTTAAAATTGAAGTCACAAAATTTTAATTACAAATTGCACCGATAGATTTCACTGTGATCGGGAATACGGATACAAGAAAGAGAGCTCAGACGCCAATATCAATCACAAAAAACCTCCTCCAACTCATCGAGTGTTGAATAATTTTTACCGTAAGCAATATCCTTCAGTGTACTATACACAATGTAGACGCAGGGAGTGAGGTAGAGGCCATTCCTTGCCTTTTTCCTTAATTGCGGAATAGTTCAACACAATAACTCTTTCATCGAAGGAAATGAAAAACATCTTGTTTGAGGTCTGAACGACCCATCTTGCTGGAACAGTGCGGTGCCTGGTCGAACATCCAACGCACGTTCAGTGACGACAAAATCTTAATATACCTGCCAGTCACCATTGTTTCTCGCAATAAAAAGGGCTCAAATGATGTCGTGTGCGATTAATGAGGGTTTTCTGTGACCTAAAATCGCATATTGTGTCTATTTTACTAAAAGCGCCATCTATCGGCGTAAATTGTAACTACAATTTTGTGGCTTCTGTATCAAATTCTTATGATTTTTTAAACAAACATACTGCTGATATCATGCTTCTATCAATCACCGTTTTTGAGTTATTTATTTTCAAATTTAGGTGTCATTCGTGAAATAGCCTGTACGTACCGGATGCATCAAAAGTCCACGCAAACCTTAAAAATCATCATAAAAGAAGAAATAATGATTTGAACAATTCAAGTTATATAGATAGAATCATAATTGATATCGGATTTCTATATTTTTTCTGCGTTAAAAAAAAATTTCAAAAAATATATATAGATAGAGCTGACATTTACAATATGAAGCAAAGTTTTCAATCTCTCCCTAATCCAATTCATACGTACCATATATCGGATTTTTTCATATTTATTTAATCAATAGCACCACACTACTAATACTATAAATGCAAACTTAGCAGTATCGCAATTCACGTTTGTTTTCCATTTTAGCTAACCGAAATTCCACATTTGAAAACTCTATATAGTTATTTACTTGACAAGTGAACAAAAATGTAGCAACAACATAAATAAAAGTTCTAACACACAGAACAAGCCTACTTTACATTTAAATAACCAAAGTTCTACAATTTAGAAACGTGTATTATTTTTTAGATAATTTTGCCTTACTATGACCTAAAGAATAAAAACTCTACAAACTAAAAGTTTGTATATTTATTCACAGAATATAAAAATAATAAGCACACACAACTAATAATATAAATGCAAACTCAGCAAACTCGCAATTGATTTCTGCATTCCATTTTAACGAATTATAATTCCACAATTGAAAATTTTGCATAATTATTCACGCATTAGTAAACGTAGTAGCAACAACGTAAATGACAACTTGGATTTCCGTAATCGAATAAAATCCTGCAGCCAAAATTTTACACATTTACACAATGGCTAACGTAGTAGCAACATCGCAAGTAACATCTTGCTTTTTACCTAAGCAAATAAAATCTCATAGTACAAAAACTGACATAATTATTTACGCAGCAGCAAACGCATTAGTAGTAACATAAATGACAGCTTTTTATTCTCGTATGCGAATTGCATCCTCACAATCAGATATTTGGAATAATTATTTATACGGCAGAAAATGTTTGCAACAATATAAATAACGCTTTCTCATAAACGAATGAAAATCCTATAGTCAATAATTTTACATAATTATATACCTAAACAAGTCTTACAGTTTTACCAAAACAAATGAAAATTCCATAGTAGAAAATTTAGCATAATTATTTAAGCAGCAACAAGCATAATCGTAATAACATAAATAGCAGTCTGCTATTCTCGTAAACGAATCGAAATTCCACAATCAGAGATTTGGAATAGTTATTTACATAACAGCAAACGTTTTCAACAATATAAATAGCAGCTATCTTTCGCAAAAACGAATCAAAATCCTACAAATAATCTTAAATAATTATTTAAACAATAGTTTAATAGAAACAAAGCCTTATATAACAACCTGCTTTTTTAATTGAATGAATGAAAACACCACATTCAAAATCTTGCATGACTATTTACACAACGACAAACGTAGTAACAATAACGTAAATAACAGCGTGCAATCACTTTAAACGAATCAAGTGCTCACAGTCAAAAAATTTTGCGCAATTATTTACGAGCTAGCAAATGTATTGCCCGCCATTTGAAAAAAAAAAAAAAGAAAATTTTTTTCAAAACCAGTTTTAGCAGTGGAGTTCTCTGAATACATCTTATTCATGTACATAAGATAATTTTTTTTCTTTCTTAAACAGTATTTTTACCCTTTCGATAGAGAAAAAGCAAAACGCGTCGTAAATGCCGCTTTTCAGTTTCCATATTCAAAAATGTACCAACCAAAATCTTTTGCTCAGAATCAATCGAACATTTTTCGCAAGCAAACTTGCTATATAACCTGTCAAAATACATAACGATTACGCGGCTTAAGTGTGAAGTTGGCTGTGTTAAAATACAATTAAGTCCTCTGTTCGGGAAAAAACGAATTAGTTTCCGTACAACCCTATAGTAGCAGGAAACTTAAATAACAGCCTGCTTTAATGCCAAACGAATCAAAATTCCACAGTCTAAAAAATTGGCTAGTGAAATACAAAAGAGTAACACATAATTAAGACTTTTGTGAAAATGCCCTTTTAATGATTTTTTTGTATGTTATTACTACCCCCTCATGTTCCATGTCACCCCAATCAAAAGGGAAACAAAGACCTCGGGGTACGGGGGCGGCTCGTTTGATACGACCAACATTCGGTGCCAAAATGAAGGAGGGGGGGAGGGATTCCAGGCTTTTCCTGATGCAGGCGATTGAGCACGTTTTTCCTTTTCTTTCCCTGCATGACATTCGAATATAAAGAAGCGTTCATCTTTTCCCCGTATTTTTTTTTTCTTCCTAGACTGCCATAGAGAGGCATGGACGTGTCTTGTGTATGCCGATTGCATCTAGAATTGTGGATACTTTTATTCGCTATTCAGCATAAGGGGAGAAAAGGAGGGTTAGTGAGGGGGGGTATGTGTCACCTGATGGAAGGGGACACTTCAAAAGTACAAATCATGGAATATATTTTTTAGTAACCGGGCGTAACAATGCTAATGAATTCAGATTGTAACCTTTTTTATTTAGTAGTCAGAAATGATTATTTGTCGTACTCCAGAACATTTTGAAATATAGCGAAATCCCCTACAACACTGTAGATACGTTCCGTGTTATATGATTTTGTGTTGTAGGAGTCATTTACATGTTGTACATGTACAAACATATGAGCATAATCAGCAGTGTTAACCCTTTGAGGCGCAACCTTTCCCCAGTGCTGAAAAAAAGGGCAGCCGTTGTCATCGCTTGACTTAACTACCAGCAAGATGGCGGACGATGGAAACATTCATCGCGTGCCACAGATCTAGAGACCCTTTTTTGACGACAGCTGACTGTGCGCACAGCAAAAAAAGGGTCTCTAGATCTGTGGCACGCGATGAACATTTCGATCGTCCGCCATCTTACTGGTAGTTAAGTCGAGCGATGGCAACGGCTGCCCTCTTTTCAGCATTGGGTAATCTATCCAGCTGTTCTCGCATTCTTCCATTTTTCAGCAGATGTCAGTGCTGCTGAAAATAATCGTGGCAATTTTTTTTACGGGAAATGACGTGCTAAAAGGTAAAGGATTTTCATGGAGCTATGTCACCCGCAATCATTTTTATAGAAATCAAATCTATTCTTCGTGACTGACAACAGTCAAAACGTCAGAGTTTGGTGCTCCCAGAGCGGGAACACTGCGTGTTAAAGGATTAAGAGACAATACAAAAACCTTTTTAGCGTGTTATGGGAAAACGATTGCAAATTTTCCTCGTTGTTACAGGAATCCGTCTTACATGAATCCGTTTAATAGGAAGGTTTGCTGTAGTTAAAACTTTTTAAGATAACACACATGAACGGTACTTCATTAAGGACGAACGTTTCGGGTGAAAAATGTTCAGTTCGTCAGATGTAAAAAGTTCTACTCCCTAAAAAACAGACAGCGATAAGTGACGTACGAAACGTCTTGAACGATAAGTAACTTTTATGCGCATTATTACCAAATTTTACTTATTTCATTTCAAACTACGTTAAACCTTTGCGTTAACGTACGTTTTTGGTTAATTAATTGGTCTTATATTTGGAACTTTCAACCAGCGATTTGGTGTGTTAGAAATAACATAGTAAAATAAAAAAAAATAATTTTGTTAAATGAGCTATGAAGACATACATTATTAAAGAAATTTCGTTGATTCGAACAAATAATTTGGTTGATTTTAACCAACAGTTTGGTAAAATTTACAAAGCATTTGTTTATTTTAACCAAATGTTGGCAGTCTTTCAAGCAGATAATTTTGTTGATTTAACAAAATTTTTGCTGCTTCAACAAAACATTTTTTTTATTATTATTGTAAGAGATTACAACCCTAACAGTAAGTTTTGGCCAATGGAGCAGTCGTGCGTACGACATATAATGGTTTTTGGTGTTCCAAAATCGCAAAATGTGTCTGTTACGGTAAAATCTTTGATGAATGTTATACTCGGCATCCGAGCTGTCTTTCTGAGGTCCGTATTACCATTTGCAATGCCATCTACCATTTTGTAACCAAATTTTTGTGTCTTTTGAATGAAATTCTCACTTTTTTTAAAAATAAATATACTACTGACTTCATACTTCTATAAATCAGAATTTTTGATATATTTATAATGAAAGTCAGGGTTCCTTCGCAAAACACCCTGCACATATAGATTTTCTTTTCTTTTTCTTATCAGCTTACTTTTAAAATGTATAAGTTACGGTTTAAAAAAAAACACCCAAGCATAATAATATGAAAGCACATCAAATTTAAACTTCCGTGCTTGAAAATATTAAAAGTAATTTTTTATTGAGTTTGGTAGGATTTTTTATTCACCACTACACAAAAAAAATGTTTAGAAAAAAAGACTTGCTTTTTAAAAAATTCATCTGATCCACCCTACAAAGAAGAAAGTGGAAAAAAAGAAAAGAAAGGCAAGAAAAAACTCAAACTTCATGCAAAAACCAACAGTTCATGAATTTCAGATCACTTTAAAGCCGTGCGTAACAGTCCAGGCCCGTAATTACCTCCTATGAAATATTTTTATTATGTTTGCATATTTGTAGCAGCTGTTCACCCTCATTTCTAAAGTTTTCAGATTTAAGAAAATTGCCCGTGGCGCGGTGACATTTTGAATTTTCTCCATTTCCTTATGATTTCTTAATCCTTAGTAAAAGATTACAGTAGCAGGTCGAAGTTGCAGTTAAATTGGATTTTTCTACCTCTGTTTCACATCGTTCCTCTAAGAACGTTCTGCGAAACGTAATCTGATTGTTTCTGTAGCACCTAGTGGAGATTTTACGTTTCATTTTGAATAAGCATTTTTGTTTATTCAAGGCGAATATTATGTGCATAATAAAGCAATAAAAAATGATCTTGAATAAATGATCACTTCTTCCTACATTTATTTGTTTCCTCTTTCGTGGCTCTCAACATTTCGCTAAAGATTAAATGAAAAGGTATAAGAAAACTGCAATCGTAACGTAATAAAGTGTTTTGAAGCTCATATTCAACCAACTATTCTGTTTGTAATGTTTTATGACAAGTTATACTGGGAAAATTAAAGTTGAAACCTCTGAATTTCGTGCTACGTCTTCCACACTAATTTTATTGACTGTTTTTTTAAATTATGCAAAGTGATTCAAAATGAATGAAGCAAAAAGATTATAAGCATTTAATTTATATACCGGTTTTGTTTTTGAAAATCAAAATACAGGGTAAAGTACAAACATAGACAATGTCTCTGCCAACAGCAAAAATTCTTCTGGGTATGAAAATACCACTAGTCGAAACTTGCTGGTGCTGTGATTCAAAATAGCGATTTTCTTGCAAGGGAAAGCATATTGAGTATTTTGAAATGCAAAAACGTATTCAAAGGGTAAAGAACGGAACGAACAATGTTCAAATAACAAAATGGTGACAGAGATTTTTGATTTGAGATTGATTGATTTGAGGCAGAGACCAGCAAAAGTGTACCCTTAGTGACGGTGCAAAACTGAAATTTAGGATAACCGATAAGTTTTTGCGTATACCAAAACTGACTGAGCTTTCTCTTTCGAGGAATTGCCATTTTTGATAACAGAACCTCTTGTATTGATTTCGTACCAAGACGCATTTTCGCCATTTATAAACAAAACCTTATGTCTTACATCATATTTGTACTTTATAAATAAATACCTTACATAATTTGTACGTCTCTTGTCTTTTTATACTTTTCACTTTAAACCACCCTGTAATGGGTATCATTATAAACATTTTCTCATTAATTACTTCTATTAATTAACTGGCATTTACTTCCAACTGCAAAAATGTTTTAAATTGAATAAATATTTATGCTATAGGATTTACAAACAGCCAAATCATATTTACTGTAATTGTAAATAAAAGAAACTAGCACTTTATTTAATCCTTATTCCCTGTACTCATATATCATAAAAGTTTGTTCATGTCATTGTATTCTGTTCTGACAAAAGCTCATTTTTGGTGCTGGAGCACATGCTATTATGGCAAAAAAATACGATGAATCTTGATCTAAAAATAGTAGATAAAATCAGAAATACGAACTCAGAAATTAAATTTTTAAAAATGATAATAACAAAGCATCAGAATGGAATTAATAGTTTTGGGCTTTATTTTCGTGTATGTAGTTGACAATACCTGCTTCAACATTAATATGTCCTTTTACTGGTACTTGACAGGTCATAATGAAAAATTTGAGAAAATTCACCCGAAAGGTCACCTGGAGGTCACCTAAAAAAATATTCATTCGAAGTGAAATTGATTAAAATAAAGGGTTTTTGAATAGTTAAGTAGTAAAACTTGCTTTAAAAGAATCTTTTATTTTTCTAATCCTGTGAATTTGTCGTAATAACCAACTACTGTTTCACTGGCAAACATATTATTCCATGTCTAATATCACTGAATATTTCTGCATACCGAATGGCAACTTGGCTGTAATTCGTTAGAAATACGTTTCCTACAGATGTGATAAAACCAAAATCTTTTTTCCAATTTTTCCTGCTGCTAAACAAACTAAAGTTTTATTTTATTTTACATTTTGTAACGATATTTTTTAAATATTGGGTGAATTTATGTATTGCATATTTTTTATTTAATATTAACTCTGTATTAGATCATTGAATGAAATATTCTGAAAGTCAAAATAGTGCTACATATGAAGGTGACTGAGTAAGATTTAATCGTACTCCTAGGGAGCGCCTTCTTTATATTAAAATCAAAGTGTTTGTGTTAACACTTTGAAAAAACGATTAGTTTGATGATGAAGATGGTATCGTGTCTATTACAAGACTATTCAAATGGTGCCACTAGCGAAGATGACGGCCAGCAATCTGCGCTGTACTGTCATCGTTCAACGATACCCAAGATTGTGTCACTTAAACGATTAAAATTATTTACTCCAGGACTTCAAAAGAACTGAAAATAGCAAAAAATCGCTAAAAATTGGAGAACTAGTGGATTTGCAGATTAAAAACTTTTCCTGTGCCATTTTACGACGTATTTGGGCAAAATTTCAATCCGATTGGTGTAGATTCGTATGCGATATGGACGGTTTTATTATACGATTTATTAGAAACAGTGTTTTTAAATAAACAAACTATTTCGTCAAAAATTTGTTAAATACACAAAAAGCTTAGTTTAAACCAAATGTGTGTTGAACTAACAATCTTAACCGAATATCATTTTCTTTTTTTTTGGGGGGGGGGCTTAGAAATATCCCAAGAAATAACATATTTTTAATAACAAAATATTCGTTGAACGAGTAAAACAATTTATTAAATCAGCAAAAAGTTTTATTAATTCAGCACATATTTGGTTGAAACTATCTGAACTGACTTTTTTTTTTACTTATAAAAAGATTTCCTAGAAACAATATATTTTTGATAAACAAAATATTTTGTTTTACCAGTGAATAATTTGTTAAATCAACGAAATATTTTATTAATTCAGAAAAATTGTTTGTTTACATTGCGTCAATGGAATTTTTAAGCAATTCAAAGAAACATACTTTAGGAACTAACAAAGAATATTCAATTAATTAAAAATGATTTTTTCGAGTTCACGAATTTCAACTGATTACGTGAAATTAAAGGAATATTATCCAGCCTGATTCCTTCCCTTTTATCCCCAACGGGGAACGAATTAATCTCTCAGAGGAGCCGACCTCAAAGACTACCGTGCTATCGGAATTTGATTTCATAGACGGCTACATAGTCGGCTTATGACCCCTCGCCGAGATTAACCCGGTCAAATGCGACACTCGTTGAACAAAAGGGATTTATTTGTAACTTTTGAAACTTTGGCTTATGGACTTATTTCTGTTTTTCTTTTTAAAATATTTTCCCCTTCTCTGCGTTTTCTTTGAGATACATAATATATTAATATGTTCTCCATATCACTTTCTGGTATATAAGAGTTAGAGGATTTTAAAAGTCGAGTTTCTCATTCAAGATATCCAATTTAAAAATTTACTATTCAGTGCTTGTTCCCTTAATGTTTAATAGGTTAAAAAATAAACTAAAACCCTATAAAATACTTTTCTCCCGATTTAAAATTTTAAAAAAGTCATGTTTTGGTGTTTTTTTAGTTTTTATAAAGAAGGGGGGGAAAGGGAGTGCATGCAAAACATTTAACATATTTTGAAAGTTTATAGAATTTTAGGTGTACAGGATCTCCCTAAAAACATTGATCTCAGCTTTTATTCTCTAAATATTTGAATTTGATTTGAAGTTGATGCAAATCAATTAATTTCTACATATAAGTATGAATTTAAGTATTTTTCATATGCATTATTTTCTGAAAATAATGATTTTGTTACTGGATAATGGTTCCTCATTTGCTAAGTTACTAGTTTGAAAATCACTATGATGACTAGTTTGAAAATCATTTTCCCCTTGTAGTAAGACAAAAGACGGGAAAATGATGTTTATTTGTGCTAACATTTCAGCACCTGTGTCAAAGGCATCAAAAACTGTTCAGGAAAAGGACATTTAAATATTTTTTTCCGCCTAATTCGACTCAATTGTTGCAACACCGTAATTTTGCATATTTCTTTTGGTCAGAAAATATATTGGCGTCAGGTTTTAGCTAGTTGGTGAGAAACTAAAGGTGGAAAAAAGAAACAGTAGCTCTACCAAAAGCAATCTCCTTCAAGTTACTGAAAGCCACTCTTCAAATTGGAGAACAAACAGTATCTGCTAACTTGATAAAAGGTTTTCGGTTCGCCGGTACTCATCCTTATAACAAACATGCTGCAATACGGAATCTTCCTTGTAAACAAACTCCAATGAAATAAATGAAGATATTGGAAATGAATTCAAAAAGTACTTAGAAAACATTAGAAACAATGATTTAGCAGTCATTCACAGAGCACGAAAATTCTGCCTATGCTTAATTGCTGAAAAAAGTATCAGTTGAGAAAATGGAAAAGTTCTATAAAAACAAAGCTGTGCTAGGATGAAAAATCTCGATATATAAATAAAAGTTTAAAATATTCAACAATTTATTAACACAGTGTAAAAACAATATTTCATTTTCTAATATTATGTCAATTTTAATACTATATAATATGGGAAAACTACAGGCCAACTGATTAGAACACCTGCAAGTAAAATATAACTATAAAATTTCTTTAATTGTAAATTAATTATGAGTTATGTGCTTTGTTACGCTACTTAAATTAAAATTGTAATTTATTGATATTTTTTGGTTCGTGATTACGTACCAAAAAGTAATCCCCAAATTAATTAACAAGTAATGTAAATTGTCAAAATCGTTATATTAAACATTTAATTACTCAAAATGTAAAATTTTCCTCCAGAGTTATCAGGGAAATTAAAGTTTGCTTATTGTTCAGTACTCTATAACGCGTTGTATAGTGTATAATGTATTGTTCAATACCCTATAATGATTTTGAAAATGCAAATTTCAAATTGCCGATTTGTGAAATTAGACAGAAAGATAAATGACTTTATTTTTTACATTCAGGCAATGCAAGTAATCTTTAAAGATTATTTTCCCTGTCAATAATATGTGTTTTTACTCTCGAGAATGAACTTTTTGACAGGCGAAAAATTCGGATACTTCATACATTTTTCTGAATTTATAGAAAACCCAATAATATCACGCACGAAAAAGTAGCAATTTACCCGAAAATTATCGTAGAAAATTCATATTTTGTGTGATATGAAGGTTTTCTTTCGTTCAATAAAGTAAAAATAGGGTATTTACATTAAAAAGAACGAAGTTGATGCAGAATTAAATGTGACGACGGGCCCTAATGCAAGTTTTAAAAATATCAGTTGTTTTTGTGCGGATGGTACATGTAACTTTACGGTACGATTAATGCACGGCCAAATAAAGAGCAAGTAGACATTCTTTTTCCCACATCTGTACCTAACCTAAATAATATATAAAGCACGTTTTAATAATTGAGAGTCGCATAAGAATTTAAATTTTGCGTTTCTACAAATTTAATGGCTTGGAAAGAAAGAAATAGAATTCTTTTCTTTCATTTTTAACTTTATTTTAAGGGTAAATATTATGATCTCTTTGTATGAATATTATGCGTTCTCTATGATCAATATTTATTAAGTAATAAATATCAAAAACAATGTTTTTGTGACATCCTATATATAGCTAACATATTATTTTTACCTGTGGAATTTAAACCGTTAGTAGGCAGTTTTGCACGTATGTAAAGCCGTGCATCCTTATTAAATATACAGTCGTCCACCCTAGGCAATCTCCCCCACAGGCAGATGCCCCACGTGTTGGCATGCCAACACAAACATATACACACACATTGATATTTCTGTGTCGGAAAATTAAATGGTTAAATATCAAGTAAGGGAATAGGGTTATTGATATTTCACAATGTGTATTCGGTTTTTAGATGATCCTCTAAGACAACATTTTCGCATAAAAAATAAAAACACACATTTATAACTACTTAAAACTGTCTTATTTCTCTACACCAATCAAAACTGAACATGTTTGTTAAGATCGTTCTGTTTTTAGCTGTGTACAACCAACTAGAAAATAGTTGTATTTAAAGTACATTTGTGACTAATTTTCGAAGTAACTTCCTCTACTTTAAGCATCGAGATGCTGGACAAAGCACGTATCACAGACTGTTTTAGAAAAATTTATCTGTTTTCCAAAAGTTTTCAAAGCAACACTGAAAAGCTATTTTAACTCAAGAGCTCGGAAAGTGCACGTGTGTCTAATGCTTTCATTAGGCAAGAGAATGTCCGGCAATACGACTTTAAAAATGACCGCTTGGGAAACATGGAGAAACAACGTGATGCAGGAAACTTAAATGCAGTTTTGTTTTACAAAACTGCACTTGAATTCTTGAGGAAAATAAAGTTATATAAACGATGTTGACCTGATTTTCTGACATATCTATTAAAACCAATGCAGAAGTTCTTTTATAATAGACCACAGCACAGTATCCGTTCTTTGGACGAAGTTCGGCCATCATCGACTCACTTAACGTCTTCAAAATATAATCAATTAATGTCTAATGGTTAAGTAAAGCAAGATTTTTATTGAAACTGAGAGTTAATGTGTTCAAAAGTCAAGATCTGATCAAAATTCATGTCAGTAGAAAGAGCTGATCAGATTTCAAAAAGCAGTAGAAAGAGCAAGACCTAAGTTTGCAGGAGGTGAATTAAAAATACGGCTTAATATCATGCGAAAAGAAACCGTAGTTTACATTTCGCTGCATTCAAACTCTTGATCCAGAAAAAAAGCGTTTTACCGACAAGGAAAGTTCGGGAAGTGCTTTGAAAATATAATCACTTAACGTCTAATGGTAAATTAAAACAAGATTTTTTAAAAACTAAAACTAACAATCAATGTCTATAGGAGTCTAGATCTGAGTAAAGTTCAAAAGGCAGTAGAAAGAGCAAGACTCATGTTTGTCAGAGGTGACTTAAAAATATGAGTTAATATAAACTGCAGTTTACATTTCACTGCTTACAAACATTTTATGCAGAAAAAGGAGTTTTACAGGCAAGGAAAGACCAGGAAGCTCATCGAAGGATCACTTAACGTCTAATGTTTAATTAAAACAAGATATTTATTAACTGAAAGTAACAGTTAATGTCTATCAAAGTTTAGATATGAGTAAAGTTCAAAAGACGATAAAAATTGCAAGACACATATTTGTGAGAGAAGGTTTAAAAATATGACTTGGTATCATGCGAAAAGAAACTGTTGTTTACAGTTAGTTCTCTGCATTCAAACTCTTTATCCAGAGAAAGGAGGTTAATTTTGTGTCTGCTATAGTTAAGGTTCCTTTTACAATTAATATTATACACCATTACCCTTGGCATTAGCAGTAGATAACCTTCAAAATCATACAACTTTGAGTTTTCTGCAGTTTTAAGGTCAAATATTTCTGAACGCCAAAGTCATCCACATATATTTTAACCACTTTCTGCATTTCTAATTAGTGGGTATTCAATGAAGCATACACCTATGTGGTTCACTTTTGCCACATGAAGATTTTGGCTGTCAAAGTTTTTAAAAAAAGACTTTTTTTAGAAATTTGAATTGCTCTTGGTCTTTGTGCCATGAGTCAACCATAAGTCTTTGTATCGACAATGAGTGTGAAGTTGAACACGAAATAATTGCCAATGCTATGCATGGTTCATTCTTGCCGCAAAAGGTATTGGCTCATCTAACTTGGTCTGTTTTTCTTGAAATAATGGATGATTTTATACACTCATGTCCATAAATTAAGGATAATGAAGTTCTGGTAAAGAAAGAGAAAGAAGCAAAACAAATTTGACTTATTTGTAAAGTCTATTTATTAAACAAAAAGTAAAGAGCAAAAAAGATGCTATATGTTTGACATAATTAATAAAAATTACAAGTTTTACTCCCTTGACCAAATTTCAAAAAAGAACCTATTTACAAAAACAGTATAACATGGTTAGTAGGATGGTTAATACGGAGTATGTCTCCCGGACGATGCAATACAGGCCTGACAACGCCTAGGCATGCTGAGTATCAAACAATCAATCTGATCTTGGGGAATATTACACCACTCATCAAGCAATGCACTCCGAAGTTCCGGTAGACAGGTGGGAGGGGGTTGACGGGCTGCAATTCGTCGGCCAAGCATATCCCACACATGCTCTATTGGATTCAAGTCCGGTGAGTATGCTGGCCAATGCATACGGGTGATATCCTCCGATTGAAGGCATTCGTCTACAATGTTTGCACGGTGAGGACGGGCGTTGTCATCCATAAACACAAATTCAGCACCCATGGCGCCCCGAAACAAACGTACATGTTGTTCCAGAATGACATCCCGATAGATGTGGCCTGTCATCGTTACACTCTGAACATGCAGATCAGTTCTGGAACCAAGAATAATTCCTCCCCAAACGAGCCATCCTGCACCACCGTAACGGTGTCTTTCATTGGTGTTCTCTTGGTGGTAACGGGTACCTGGCGCTCTCCAGATGAATGTCCGGCGAGAATCAGACTCCAAATTAAACCTGGACTCGTCGGAAAACATCACACAAGACCACTGTTGCGGTGTCCACAATGCATGCTCTCTACTCCAGGTTAATCGCAGGCGACAGTGAGTTGCGGTAAGTGGAACACATCTGACAGGCCTACGAGCATATAGACCAATGTGCCCTAAGCGTCTGTACACGGTCTGCCTTGAAACTGTCGTACCGGTAGCTGAAGAGAGCTGACGAGACAGGTCTGATGCTGTACGCCGTCTGTTTCTTTTGGCAGTAACTGCCAAATAGCGGTCCTCATTCGGCGTTGTAACTCGGGGGCGACCTGTGCTGTAACGTCTACTCACATTACCATCATCTTGGAATCGTTACCAAAGCCTGGAGATGACACTCTGGGCGATTCCAAGTTCCTCGGATACTTCCAGCTGGGTACGTCCACATTCCAGTCGTCCGATAATTCTGCCACGTAAAACATCATCCAAATGCCTCCTTTGTGCCATAACTATGCGGTTTTTGCACTGAAAGGCTTTCACAGCGCTTGTGAACAATTTTACTTGTTTGCCACCATTCCTTATATACCCCTCTCTTACACTCTCGTCATTGTGACGTACCATCCACGCCATCTGGTGGTTTCCTGTAATTTGCATATTCTTCTTCAAGATGTGTGTGATCATTCCACAGGTGAAATTTTTATTTTAGAGATCAATTTCTGTGTGATTCTGAATTATCCTTAATTTATGGACATGAGTGTATTTTGACCCCTCCAAAACTATATGAAGTTAAAAAAGAAAAGATAGGTCTAACGAAATTACATGAAGGACATATCTTGAAAATTTCAGCAAAATCAAAAATTTTAACTATCCATAGGCTTTCTGACTCTTAAAAAACTGACTCCTTATTTGCTCAAGTTCTAATGATATTGCCATCAAGAAAATCGGAAAAAAGTTTTTAAACCATACGTAAAGGGTTATTGATAGTGCCAGTGGTATTTTTGAATCAAAAGTTCCCAAGGCTAGCTACTTTTGGTGATTTACTGCCATATTTGCTGTCGAAAAATACGAAACTAAAATCAACTTACCGATATCCTTTATGTTTGGCAGAAAATTTCCAAACCCTAATAATACTCAAAGAGAATATTAAATGCACTTATTCAGCCGGATTTAAAAAAAGGAGGTTCCTCTTTTTTATGTAAGGGGGTACCCTAAAAGGGTCCTATATAAATGTTTTGAAGTTCGAGGTATATGATCAACGACAAATTAGGAGAATCTTCAATTCTTATGACATATCAATTCTCAGACATATTAAGGATATTTTGGAAAATCTCTTTAGGCATCGAGATGTCTGAGTTGATATTAATGCGGTTATAAGGAAATAATATGAAGTCTGTTTTATTTTTCGTAATCGTACGTGTTTGAAAATACATGAGGAATGTAGGGAATATTAAAATGCATGTAGACAAGTACATGAATAGACATAGGGACAAACGATAAAAAAGGACGAATGTAAAAATTGCATATTTTAGAAAAAACGTAAGTAAAATTTACTTTTTATATCTCAATAAGTTAAAATTTTTAAACAGTTTACTGTAATGAGCAGAAACAAATTATAAACATAGTGAAAGTTTTTATTTTCCAGTTCTGTAATTCATGTAAAATTTATTGACCACTCTGTGTTCTTTGTAGAGTTGAATAAAACGGTCACTTTTATTTTTGTACTACTTGGAAATATATCTGTAGTAAACCAAAGTGTTACTGAAGTGTTTGCGAATAGTTCCAGATGAGAACTTAAAAAAAAATCAAAATTCTTGTAAGGTTGACTAACGAAAAAATACTTTAAGTGCTGTAATAACCACTGCGGAATTACAAAATATAGTTTCGTGTTACAATATTAATTAAATATCAGAAACTTTTAATTTAGAAAAAATATTTTATTCTCATTTTATTCTCATGTTATTCCAGAGAAAATAGGCATTCAAATTTTTTTTTACACTCTATGATTAATTTATACAAATTTAACTGGTATTTTACAGAACGGCAACAGGGTGATAACAAAGGGTTAATTACTCGCAAAAGTGTACATTCTCAAAATAAAGATTTCGAGTATAAGCGAAATTTCCTAAGTTATATTTGCGAGTAGTTAATTAGTTTTTGAGAAACTCACACCTCGGCAGAAGTATGAAACTTCTATACACAACCTAATTCACACTTTAGATAAGTGATTTTAAATATGCAAAATTAACGTAGGAAATTTGACTTTACTGAAACATTTTTTTTTAGTGTATGTAGTACATTATAAACAGTAAAAGATGCTTCACGTGAAAATTAAATATAATTTATTGAAATACCTTTTTATGTAAATTTCTATAATCACCAAACCCTTATTTTCTTCCTGTATCCTTCAAAACACATATTTTTATGACACACATATTTTTATTTGTGTAAGGGGGTGATTAGGATGTTTTATTTTTATGAACATACTTTTACATACTTTTCACACACACATATGTTTTTATGACTTTACTGAAGTACCTTTTTTGGTGGATGTATTACATTATAAACAGTAAAAGATGTTTCACGTGAAAATTAAATATAATTTATTAAAGTCTTTTTATGCAAATTTCTATAATCACCAAACTCTTATTTTCTTCTAATATCCTTCAAAGCACATATTTTTATTTTGTCATCAGCTGAGTTATCAGTGTACCTTCCAATGGATAAGCTTTATCAAGTAGTGGGATCAGGGTGTTTTTGTTGTGTTGTTTTTCCTCTCTTTATCCAAAGAGCCTCTCAATAAATATCCTCATGTCGGTTTATTTTTTCCTGTTTTAGGTTTTCCTTTTCCAGGCTGCTTTCTCCCGGATTTATCTGCCACGGGAATTGTCACTCTTCGAAGCGCAATATCATTCTTTAACCACCTGTTGATCCCGGAAAGCTCCGGAAGCGCCTCTTGTTGAAACTGCTGTTTTATTAATGTCCGCGATAATCAAGTTTGATGAATAATTTAATAATGACGTCAATCATGCGTTTAATGGAAGGAATGGGGATAAAAGTAGAATGCGGTTAAAGTAACATTTATTCGGTAAATAACACTGGAAAATTGGCGGTGTTATAAAGAAATATTAATCCTCATTCTTACCAGTGAGAGGCTGCATTTGAGAACGCTCGACCAGTGCTACTCTAGTTTTAAATTTGCGTGTTCATAAATTGGTAAATTTACAAGCTACAGTGGGAGGCAAAATTATTATAATTTGAAAAATTGTATCTTTCATGTCTTTTTAAGGGTTTACCTTACTATTAAACTCATAGAATACTTTCAATTGTTATTTTTATGGGTTTATTAGCTTAGAAAAACACAAATTCAATAACAGAAATACAATTAAAGTACAATCTCAATGTTTAGTAAATCCTTTTTTTTAGTAATCACATTTTGCATGCGCCACGCCATGCTGGAAGGGCATTTTTTGACTATTTCTTGAATTGCAGGTGTATTGTGCCAAGTTTTAATATTTTCCATCAAGTCCTTTTGTTAGTAAATATTTTATCTTAGCAAATTTCTTCTTCTTCGTCTTTTTTTTTAAGGCGCCCATAGATTTTCGATCAGGTTGAAATCTCGCGAGTTGTCAGGCCAGTCCAAAAGAGTTCTGTTTTATATTTTAAGAGTTTAATAATTTTGAGAAGTTCGTGGCATGGTGCCAAGTCCTCCATAAGACGCAATTGCCTTCTAGAAGCTCTTCCATCATATTTAGAAGCAGTCGGGTTCCCAAAATTTGGGGACACAAGTCCTAACGCAGTAACTTCAAACAAATGCAGTCGATTATTCCTCTTTGACCTAATAACGCCCCATATCATAACAGACAGTTACTTTTTTCACTATAATTTTTTCTTTTTCACTGCGCAGCTTTCATCAGATTTCGTCTTGGGGACTACGCCGAACAAACTAATAATTGCCTTGTAGTACCTGAATCGAAGAGCGGTCGGAAAACCAAACCAATAGCATTATGTAATGTAACAACATTTCTACCATAATTGAAAGAATCATTTGATGTGAGAGGTTTACCTGTTCCCATTTCATAGGGGGACACAAGTCAAAACAAGTCATCCTGTGTCCGCTTTCTTGTTGTTTTGTTTTATGTCGCTGTAAAATTTCCTGTGCAACGGATAAAGTTAATAGGAACAAAGTGAGATAAATGGCGGAAAGCTAAGACCTCCAAAACTATCCCCTCTCACAGAGGGAAGGGAGTCCAGTCATGTCAAATCCTTAATCATCATTTAATTTCCTTGCGTTTAATTCACGAATACTACAAGTTGTTTCAACAAAATGCTTTAATTATACAAAGTTACACATGTGAAATTTTATTTTTTATACATGTTTTTAAAAAATATTAGTTATTCATAAAATTAATGTTAGAATATTATGCATTAGTTGAGTCATTACCAAAAATTCTAAAATGCGATTGTAAAAATCTGAATGGAAAAGAAATTAAGTGTTAAAAGATTAAAACGTGGAAATGTTACTCACATAATTAAGAAATAAAAGTTATCTTGCACTCGAATTTGTTTTTGAAGTGGTCTATTTTTCAAAACAAATTTCCTTTCCTTTCTTTTGGCGATATAATTAATATCGTGTTGTCTGGGGCTTTCCTACTCCAACTTTCACTGCAATTCTCGTCTGCGACCCTAATTTTCAACAGTATTAGTTACATCTTACCAATGTTCTCATTTGTTCTATTCAATTATAAAGATGGATGGAAAGCGCATACGTACATAAGCAGGTCGTTCTTTAACGATGTCATTACGCCAACTTCTGTTTCTCATCACGTATTTACGTTTTCATCGTTAACTTGTTTGTTCGTGCTTACGATTTTTTTCCCCCTTCATTAGCGTCATCTGAATTCTGGAACGTACGTATGTGCGCCCGCTCAGCCGCATGCATGTCTTAGGACACTTTCGTCTAGCATCCGCACACATTATTCATTATTCCCGAGTTCACATTATTGAGACGTACAAAAGCGAAAAAAAAAAATTTAGAAGATTAGATTTCGCGTGTACGACAAGTGTCTCGGTGATAAAAGTGAATTCGCAATAAAGAAAAATACGCGAAACGCATCGACTACGGGATTCTTGGCCGGAACGAAATCTAGGTGTGGCCCCGTCCAGACTCATCACGCAATCGGAAAAATAATATTCGCGGGGAGACGTGAGAAAGTAAAAGTCGATATGTCTCCGCCATTTATCAGGTAATTAATTTCGTGACACAGCTTTTAGAAAGGGGAGAACTCTCACCCCCCACCCCTGCCCGCATCCCGGGCTAAACATTCGAACGTCATAAGAGAGGGGAGGCCAGTGAGATTCTTTTCTTTTGTGCATTTTCGGCATTTCAGAATTTCTGCATTGTTAAAAATAAATTAAAAATGTAATATGTTAGGGGACCTCTCTCTCTGTCGTTTTTTCACATACGAAAACAACACTTTCAACAAGTTTTTATTTACAAACAAAGCTATGTCTCAGCATAGAATTCATATTTGCTACATTTTACAGTGAAATATTTATAGATAATACTTTCTTTCATGAAAGATTGCTTGTGATGCCAACGTCACATATCGTTTTTCGGCACTCGCAGATAACGCGTTTTGTATTTTGCACGTTACATGTTATATACAGCCCTCACATCCGCTCAAATCATTTCGGTTCTTCTGCTTTATGACTGCTTTAATATGCTCATTTTTATTCAATACGTTAAAAAGATTTTCATTTTGCAGGTGCTAACTTTTAGGAGAGGCTATCAATATTTGCTAAGGCCAGCAGTCTCTCACAGTAGGAGCTTTGACGATTTTCTTCATCTAAACATTTTGGTAATGATTTTAAATGTCTGAGCTTAATTCTTTAGGCTTTAAAACTAATGCACTGATTTATTCTTAACCGCTCTGGATATTTGCGCCTATTTCCTTGATTGTTGGCGTATATTTGTTAGTTATTTGTTAGTTGGCGTATATTTGTTGCATCGCCACATTTGTAGGCTAGGTCTAATTGTATCGCTCCGAGAGATCCCTTTAACTCTTGTTGAACAACGAGGGGACAATAAAATTTTGCAGTCCTCCCCCGTCCCCTCACGAGATTCCTGGCTTGTAGCTTTAGTTGAAAAAGAACACCAGTTGATGATGCATTCCTTGAGTTCAAAAACTCAACTCGTGCCACTAGTTTTTGTGCAAAACCTGGAACAGGTGTAATTAGTGGTCTTAGTATCTTTCGAGTTTATAGAACAACTTCAGTTTGCTCAGTTTCGTTGCCTAGGTAATGCGTTTAATTTTCAGAACGCCTTCGGAGGAACTATAAACCAACTATCAAAAATTGGATCAGCCGGTATAGGTTTAAAAACTGAGCGTTTAAGACTAACACTAAAACTAACACTAGTTTCACGAATGACACTGGTTGAGCATTTATGAACTCGCCCATTATATGCATCGGTCGTTTGATTTGGTTTAATGTAGTAGTTGCTTGATTGTAGGAAAAGATGATTGGTCGTTGTCCGCTTGAAAATTTTAACACATGATATTTTTTGTATCATAGAAAATGAGCTCTGTGTGTCACACTTCTATGGTATTAACCAATTAATTGTTTTGATATTTTTTCTTGGGTTTCATAAGAAGCTTTAAGAACATTGAAATGACTTTGAACTGTACAAACGATTTACAAAACTGAATTTTTGTATATTCTCAAATGACAAGAAAAAAAACAGGATTTTTTGAAAGCTCAAAATGTTTAGAGGCCTAAGAGGTAATTTTTCCTTGCATTTCTTTTTAATACAGGTGAATGTTCAATTTAACGCTTGCGTAATTAATAAGAAAGACTGTATACTAAAAGACGTAACCTCAAGCTTTTAAAGAAATACAGTTTCTTAATAGAAGTAACTTATATGTGAAACGGTTAAAACTTTCTGACGGTTCAATAAATAAAACCCCGCAGTGCAGTAATAAAACCCTGCATTTATAGTTGAGTCAAAGTTGTTTATGAAAAATAACATAAATAAAAATTATAAAATCTGAATACACTCATGGACCATACTTATCCAGAATGTAAAAAAAAAAAAATAATTAATTAAATGAGAGGTTTCCGTTATTGGATAGAAAAAAATTGATCATATTGTGAACTAAATGGCAGCAATTGAAAAAAAGAACTATAGAGTTATTCAAAATTATACGTTGTAATAACCAGTATTCTAAATGCTAATAATGTAACAAAATTCTGTATATACACTCATGTCCATAAATTAAGGATAATGAAGTTCAGGCAAAGAAAGAGAAAGAAGCAAAACCAATTTGACTTATTTGTAAAGTCTATTTATTAAACAAAAAGTAAAGAGCAAAAAAGATGCTATATGTTTGACATAATTAATAAAAATTGCAAGTTTTATTCCCTTGACCAAATTTCAAAAAAGAACCTATTTACAAAAAACAGTATAACATGGTTAGTAGGATGGTTAATACGGAGTATGTCTCCCGGACGATGCAATACAGGCCTGACAACGCCTAGGCATGCTGAGTATCAAATGATCAATCTGATCTTGGGGAATATTACACCACTCATCAAGCAATGCACTCCGAAGTTCCGGTAGACAGGTGGGAGGGGGTTGACGGGCTGCAATTCGTCGGCCAAGCATATCCCACACATGCTCTATTGGATTCAAGTCCGGTGAGTATGCTGGCCAATGCATACGGGTGATATCCTCCGATTGAAGGCATTCGTCTACAATGTTTGCACGGTGAGGACGGGCGTTGTCATCCATAAACACAAATTCAGCACCCATGGCGCCCCGAAACAAACGTACATGTTGTTCCAGAATGACATCCCGATAGATGTGGCCTGTCATCGTTACACTCTGAACATGCAGGTCAGTTCTGGAACCAAGAATAATTCCTCCCCAAACGAGCCATCCTGCACCACCGTAACGGTGTCTTTCAATGGTGTTCTCTTGGTGGTATCGGGTACCTGGCGCTCTCCAGATGAATGTCCGGCGAGAATCAGACTCCAAACTAAACCTGGACTCGTCGGAAAACATCACACAAGACCACTATTGCGGTGTCCACAATGCATGCTCTCTACTCCAGGTTAATCGCAGGCGACAGTGAGTTGCGCTAAGTGGAACACATCTGACAGGCCTACGAGCATATAGACCAATGTGCCCTAAGCGTCTGTACACGGTCTGCCTTGAAACTGTCGTACCGGTAGCTGAAGAGAGCTGACGAGACAGGTCTGATGCTGTACTCCGTCTGTTTCTTTTGGCAGTAACTGCCAAATAGCGGTCCTCATTCGGCGTTGTAACTCGGGGGCGACCTGTGCTGTAACGTCTACTCACATTACCATCATCTTGGAATCGTGCCAAATCCTGGAGATGACACTCTGGGCGATTCCAAGTTCCTCGGATACTTCCAGCTGGGTACGTCCACATTCCAGTCGTCCGATAATTCTGCCACGTAAAACATCATCCAAATGCCTCCTTTGTGCCATAACTATGCGGTTTTTGCACTGAAAGGCTTTCACAGCGCTTGTGAACAATTTTACTTCTTTGCCACCATTCCTTATATACCCCTCTCTTACACTCTCGTCATTGTGACGTACCATCTACGCCATCTGGTGGTTTCCTGTAATTTGCATATTCTTCTTCAAGATGTGTGTGATCATTCCACAGGTGAAATTTTTATTTTAGAGATCAATTTATGTGTGATTCTGAATTATCCTTAATTTATGGACATGAGTGTATAACAATCATAGATATAAAATAAATAAAAGCTTTGTGAAAAAAACACTCACAAAATGTTACCTATAAGATGTTACGATCGTTTCGACCAAACAGTTCTTTCAGTCTTCATCAGATAAGCCCTTCGACTCACTGAGCAGAGGGAACTCAAGAAAAAGAGAGGCACTGAATAGTTCCCTCTGCTCAGTGAGTCGAAGAGCTTGTCTGATGAAGACCGAAAGAACTTTTAGGCCGAATCGATCGTAACATCTTATAAGTAACATTTTATGTGTGTTTCTTTTTTCACAAAGTTTTTATTTATTTTATTATTTAACACCAGTATTTTGAGTGTTTTTTTTTCATAATCCTGGATATATTCTTGATTTTACAAAACTATGACAATTAATATAATAGCTTAATACTGGATATGTGGCTAATATAGAACCATTAAAAGAGAAGGAAAAACACCAATAACTACTTATTACTTTCCGAACATGTGCCATGTAAGGAAAGTATTGTAATCATGAAAAAATTCGAATTCGAGATTTTGGTGTATTTACACGTTTTGAGGTCTTCTGAATTCATTTATGCTATTTTTACGAGATGTATGTGTGTATGTGTGTGTGTGTGTGTGTGTGTGTGTTTGTGTGTATGTGAGTGAACACGATAGCTCCTGAACAGGGCATGCGATTGAGCTCAAATTGGGTATATATCTTATAAACCACCGTCGCAAGACCGGTATTGATTTTGGTGTGTATAGGACTTACAGTTTTTCTACAGGGCTATGACAAAGATTTCTTTTACATTATGGCCTATGGAGGAAAATTCTGAAAAGTGCGCTAGCGTTTAAACAGTACATTCGATTGAGCTCAAATTGGGTATACATGTTATAAACCACCGTCGCAAGACCTGTATTGATTTTGATGTGTATAGGACTTACAGTTTTTCTACAGGGCTACGGCAAAGATTTCTTTTACATTATGGCCTATGGAGGAAAATTTTGGAAAGTGCGCTAGCGTTTAAACGGTACGTTAGATTGAGCTCAAATTGGGTATACATGTTATAAACCACCATTGTAAGACCGGTATTGATTTTGATGTTTATAGGACTTATAGTTTTTCTACAGGGCTACGACAAAGATTTCTTTTACCAAAGATTTCTTTTCATATGGCCTATGGGGAGAAATTCTTGAAAGTGCGCTAGCGTTTCAACGGTACATTCGATCGAGCTTCAATTTGGTATATATGTTTGAATTATTCATCGATTAAAATTTATTTAAATGCTTGGTAATGATCTTAATCGTAAGTGTTCGGAAAGTCGAGTGGAGTCACTCCAGATTTTTTTAACATTTTTTCGAATAAAGTATCAGCATGCATGTTTTTATATGCAAAACCTCTGTCGCTCAACCGCACTCTAAATAAAGCGAGAGTCACCCACACAATAACGGGCCCAGCCCCATCGGCTCGACTCCAGGGAACGCCAGAATGGATTACCGGGGCCGGCAATTAAAATGAGATAGTCGTGGAAAGTCTAAATGGAACTTTGCACTTTTCTCTGGTTTGTGTGGCCGGGGAAGGGAGATGGGGAGTAGGGGGGGGGGGCAAAACATGATTATTTCAGCGCCCAGCGTTGTTATTACGAAAATGACATTAATAACCGAACCATTGCTCTAATGATGATGGGCGAAACTCGTAGTTTGGCTCTCTTTTCGGTTTCCGCTCGTTGCGTGATGCCAGCCTGAGAAAAGAAAAGCCACACCTAAGAAAAGCGAGATCTGGCATGGCATAGGCTCATGTGCGGTTTTACAACAATGGGACCCCGCCGCACCCGATCTCAGACGAATGTCAGGAACACGTCTAAGGATTCTGAAAATCGCGACACCTTTTATCTGGATACATTTTTGAGAGGGGAGGTT
Organism: Cheiracanthium punctorium; assembly: GCA_038373885.1. Lineage (NCBI taxonomy): Eukaryota > Metazoa > Arthropoda > Arachnida > Araneae > Cheiracanthiidae > Cheiracanthium > Cheiracanthium punctorium. The sequence goes on along the minus strand of JAWZYV010015126.1, from coordinate 374,694 downwards.
GTTATTTGTTCAACCCTATAAACACATTAAAAATTTTCTTCCTCTTTCTTTGTATTTCTCTCTCTATATATGCCTTTCGCTCTCTCTCTCTCTCTTCCTATATATATATATATATACATTTAATTTTTTTTTCTCTTTCTTCTTTATCCTTTTTTCTCTGACTTTCTTTATCTCGCTCTTTCTTGCTTTCTGTCTGTCTCCTCTCTCTCTCTCTTTCTCTTTCTCTCTGCCTATTTTTCTTTCTTTTTTTCTCTCTCTCTTTTTCTCTTTCTCTCTCGTTCTCTCTCCTTCTCTCCTCTCTCTGCCTGTCTTTCTCTTTCTCTCTGCTTTTCTCTCTCTCACTATCTTCTCTTTCTCTCTCTCTCTAACTTTCTCTTTCACTTCGTCTTTATCCCTCTTTCTTAGTGTCGTTCTCTCTCTCTCTCTTTAACTTTGCCTTTATATCCCTCTTTCTTTCTCTCGTTCTCTTTCTCTCTCTCCCTCTCTCTGTTATTCGCTCTCGGTGTCTCTTGCTTTGTCTCTTTCTTTCTGCTTTTCTTTCTCTCTTCTCTCTCTATATCTTTCTCTCTGTCTTTCTCTCTCTCACACTCTTTCCCTGTTTCTCTGTATTTCTCAATCTCTTCCTCTCTCTCTTTTTTCTGTCGTTATCTCTCTTTCCTCTGTCTCTTGCTTTTGACTGTTTTTATCTTTCTTTCTCTCTATGTCTTTCTCCTTCTTTCTCTCTCTCTATGTCTGTCCTTCTCCCTCCTCCCCCCCCCTCTCTCTCTCTTTTCCTTTCTTTCTCTTCCTACTGCTTTTATACTGCACGGTTTTGAGGTTCTCAGAAAGTAATATTTCTTTAGAAAGTAGTCATATTTTCATGAAATAAATTCTCAAGATGCATCCTAAAATACGCTTGTTCCATACTGCTCTCCGATCAGTATGGAACAAGATTCCATACTGATGACGTTGGGATGTCACTTTGATATTTATTTACCTAAGCATCTTTCTATCCAGGCACGGACTGGCTAGGGTGTCCGACTGTCTGCAGACGGGTGGGCCCCCGCGCTCGGCGGTTCCCCCAAACAGAAAAAAGAAAGAAAATTAAAGAAAAAGTACTATCTGATAGCACTTGAATGAAGCTTGATACATAAACAAATTTTTGCAGCTGCAATTGCGCCCCAGTAGGCTTCAAAAACTTCATTTTAAATTTAGTTCTCAAAATTTTTTGAGTGAGGGTTCCCGAATGAACAAGGGATTCATTAATGTGAATGACGCATATTAATTAATAGATCAATATTTTATTAATGCATTCATTATCAATCAGAATTAATTAATAATAACACCATACCTCCCCCATACCCCGAAAGTTAACATATTCTATTTATTGGTTGCACAATAAACCGGCCCCCCCTTCTCTTGAGACGGTCGGGCCCCTCCCTCCCAGTCCGGGCCTGTTTCTATCATTCATGCTATTTGCGTTCAAACTGTATCATACAGAGCAAAATTCTCTGATAGCGTGATAAATTCATTTTACCATGGAGAAAATATATAACATTTATTATCGCACAACTTGAGTTAAAAGAACCAGGCAATAAAAACTAAAGAACTGATGCAATGATAAACAGATGATAAATGTTAGTAGAAAAAAAAAACAAAAAAACAACTTAGCTACCTACTTATAGAACTTAACTCTTTTTCAATTTTTAAACTCATCTTTTTCAATATTGAAAATTCATTCGGCTTTCTATTTTTCACTAACAATTTTTTTAACATTGTTTTTTTAACATTTGTAAAAGTTTATAGAAAAATACGGAAAAAAAAATTAACCAAAAATGTTAAAATACTTACGTTTCATTAATTTGCAGGGAAAAGATTCCTTATGTTCTGCATTTTAAAACAGAATATTTTAAAGTTTATACAACCCCAACAAACAAACAGAAATTACGTAAAGCTTAAAACAACATTTTTATTGTATTAACGTTTCATTTTTAATAATAATTTTGAATCAATAAATACTCTTGCTCAGGTGAACAGAGAGAGTGCCGTATTGTTGTTATTTCAACAAATTCAAATCACCGTCAGTATTATTTTGCGCGTCGATCTTCTTAAAGGGGTCTTTAATATAACAGATATTTCAACATGAAGTGTTTGTCAGGAACTCCCGATCAACAGGTGTTTAAGGAATGATTGCTCTTAAAAGAGTGACAGTTCCCGTGGCAGGTAAATCCCCAAATCCCACTGAAAGCGGCCAGAAAAGGGAAATAACAAAGAAATATATATATATATTATATAGCATTCAGATATTTATTGAGAGGCTCTTTGGATAAACAGGAATCTTAATGTCATAGAAATCCCAGATTGGACATGTGATAAATTATTATTTTCTAACTAACCTTTTGTTTTTAGGTTAGCAAAGAATCACTACTAATTTTAGATTACAAATAATGAAAATAAATCAGTCAGTCTACATCTGTGAGGCCCCTTCACCTAGCACTTTTCGAGGAGCAACCCCCATCGGTGAAATTACTCACAGATTTTCTGCCGATGGTCGATAAGCTAGGACGGATTTGTTGCAGTGTTTGAGTTTGAAAAGTTTCTCAAAAGTTATTAGGTGGTACAGAAATGAATAAAACAAATGCTGTCACAAGACGGGGCGCAATTTATTAACGAAAAACGAATAGTTCACCAGTTAGATGTAATACCAAGAAGCCAATGCACTTCTGTCATTTGTCGGGGCTTTGGTAAACCATTCTGGGGGCCTCTGCAACACCTACGGACAATCTTGGTCAAGCAAAACATAGACCGAGGGGGAAAGATCGAGGAAGTACGGGGGTGTGCGACAACAGTGTAGGCCGCCATGTGAGCACACTTTCGTCGTCTTCAAAGTGTCATGCCAAATCTCATGCAATGTGCCTCGCGCAAGCCCTGCATCTTCCTGCATCATACTGAATGTTATGCGTCTGTGCGCCATGTTCAAAGTCGACATGGTTGCCAGATTTGCTGATGTATGCTATGTTTATACTGAAACCTCTGCCTGCAGTCTATACTCCACTACTGAAGTTTGCCAACCAGCGGTAGATGCATGGTGGGCTTTCACGATGCTTCGTTTCCGCAATTGCCATCATGCGACGATGAACCTCATTCCTGGAACATCATGTATCCCCTTATTCCATAAGAATAACGCTGTCTAACGCTGACTGTAATAGTCACGCATGCTGTCAATGACGTCGGCGAAAGGGATGGACGCTATTTCATATCGTTCATTTGCAGAAAACGCCATCTATGACTTCCCGTACCTCATGGCCTTTTGCGCCTATTTCACTGGTTATTCCTGTCACATCATGTATATTTTTGTTAGCAGAGTCGTTGTGCAAATTATTTCTATACGACCCTAGTATTTTGTACCTTTTAGTCCATTTTTGAATAAGAAGCTTGATTTTAAAAACTTTTATTTATCTTATTTTTATTCAATTTTGAAATTTTTTTAATACTGAAAATGAATTCATGTTCGTATTTTTGAGAAATTTTCATTAAAAAGCCTACAAAACTGTAAGGCTTGGCTTCATATTTTGCAGAGACAGAGAGAAAAACTGCAGAAAAATATGTTTAGATTGAAAATGCATTGGTTTCCTATACATGTGAAAAAAAAAATTCAGGTAGAGCACTGTAAATCTGAGTGTATTAAATTGTAAATAAATAACTCGGCTGTTCGAGCTTCGTCAAAGGGAGACCCCCCTGAACCCCCCAACTTTTCGTTTCATTATTGCCATATTAAAAAGATATTAATTGACTATGTCATTTTATCTCTCATCTTTCGTGTATTTCGCCTGGTATTACTATGTTGAAATTTTTATGATTGTAACCTATTCATAGAAAAATACATGTGATGCATATTCTATAGCTTACGAAATATTGTAGCATTAAAGCTGTTGTGAAATAATTGTACTTAAATATATGTAAAATTATGTCGCATACTTTTATGTCGCGTTTTTGGGGACACAATTTTCGGACATTTTTCAATAAAGGAGGTGAGAGATAAAAGGAAATAGCCATTAAAACAACAACAACAAAATTAAGTACAGCTAAAAACGCCATTTTCATTTCTTTATTGTTTTAATCATATCATTCGAAAATCAATAATCTTGACGAAGTGAAAAATTAAAGTATACCCTATTGTTATCATTTTAACAAATCCTCGTTATCATCATTATTATTTTGTTCTTCCTTTTTCTTTCACAGGGTCTGCAGTAAAACAATTAGTTCAATATGAGGCATTAGTCAGGAAGTCCCGATCAACAGGCTATCTGAAGAATGATTATACTTCGAAGAGTGACAGTTCCCGTGGAAGATCAATCCAGGTGAATCCCGATGAAAGCGGCGTAGAAAGGGAAATAACAGAGTAAAAAAAGAAAAGTAGGACGTGGCGATATTTATCGTGAGGCTTTTTGGATAAAGATGAAATATTTTACCTCAAAAAACCCAGATTAGGCAATGTGATAAACGATGACATATATTATTATTAGCACTTGAATAATACAAATTCCATCCAGGGATTTCTTGTCTACTCAAAAAATGGCGTAACACTTTTCAAGGGTTGCCGGTGATTTATTAAAGTCGCCAAGATTGGCCAGACTGCTTTTTCCCCATGCAGGGAAAGGAGGAAAGAGAACGTAGGAATTTCTGAGTTTTATCCTGCAGATTTGCGCATGTAAACGGAGGCAAAATTATGCAGAAATCATTTTAAATTTTACTGCCTCAAGAGATGAAGTATCCATTAGTCTTCAAACAGTAGACTGAACATTAAAAAAATAATGTTCAGTCCGAACCGAATTAACTGAACGGCAAGTTTATCTACAAGAGCCTGTAGAACTTAGCCCCTTTGTATAACTATCCTTATGAATGAAGTTTTATTGAATTTATGCACGACTAGTTTGTATCGATTTTAAGAAAGTACCTTTAAGGGGATAAGGGAGGTTAATATTAAAAATTTTCAATTTTGAATATTTACTTGTAATCATACGTAAAGTTGTTGAATACAAAATCATAATTGTTTAACATAATATTTCGCATCTACACTGAAACTAAAAATTAAAAAAAATATTTTTTTAAATGAAAAATTGATGTTTTTTGAAAAAAAATACGCCTTGTATTTTTTTTTATTATTTAAAATAATCCCATACGCATTCCAAATCAATAAAACGCTAATATTTTTTTAATGTACACTTGCAATATATCTATGAACATATCTGTGCATTCATTTTTATGTGTGACAAGGGAAAAATAAATTCATCTGAGATGTAGTTTTTTTTCAAATTTCCATCCTATTATTACATTTAAATTCCTATTTCTCTGTTAAATAACCTTTATTTGAAATTTTAATGCACAGTTATGTTCATACATGCATTACAAGTGTTCTGTAAAAAAATACAGCTTTTTATCAATTTGGAATGCGAAAGGGATAATTTGAAAAAATAAATATTGAATGCGCAATTTTTCTCAAAGATATTAATATATTTTTTTAAATAAAGATTTAATTTTTTATTTTTAGTATTAATGTAAATGTAAACCATTGTTTTAAACAACTTTACGTATGATTTGAGACTAAAAATTAAGAAATGACAGTTTTCAATTTTAAAGTCCCTTGTCCCCTTAAACTTTAAAACTATTATAATGCAAAATCACGATTTTTGAACCAAATGTTTACTAAACTACCGCCAAGGCGGCAAGCTTCACCGCCCCTAACCTTACTGTTTTATATGCTCAGTGCAATGTTGGCCAAACTATTGGACTCATTTCAACGAAAATCATATTTCTTTGTTTTAACAGTATTTGTCATTAGATTTATTTAGGCTAGGATTGCTACAAATTTGGGTCGAAAAATTACATCGATCTAACGATCTGAAGTTTAGGGCGGTTTCTAAAGCTATTTCGTCAACACGTCTTAGAACCCCTTAAAAATTCCTCACACGGAGAAAAAAAAAATACCGCTGTCATTTAAACGAATAGATGGCTGTTTTCTGTGTCCCAAAACTAACAGAATAAATCGTGAATTATGCATGTAGGGGATACACAGAACTGGTATTGAAGAAATGGTCAGGAATTTCTAGTCCGTAGCCTTCTGGCTAATCACAGAAGATGACCAATTTATTTAACGAGAAATTATCGCTCGATACACTCATGTACTAGAATTACCGTTTGTAAGTCTGCCCGCTAGTGCATGCAACTACTTACAGGCATTTTCACCTGGTTACAAGCACTAGATTATAGAAGAGAGATCTAAAAATTCGGTTAGTGGCGTCAGAAGAGTTTCGTTCTATGATCTAGTATTTATAGGCATAATACTCATATACTCGAGTATATAGACTCATAAATTCTAGTTCCACCGATTATTTTCTAGATGTCAGTAGGACTTTTTTTTTTCAGTGCAACCCAAGGCAGTCCTGCTTATACAAATAAACCCTCGAGTAGCTTTGCTTTAATGGGCAGTTCAAAAATAGTTTGCTACCCATCGAACTTGCAATTTTGCCCATTTGCAGGTCGTTTACGACGTACTACTCTTGAATTTATGAGATTCCACTCAAAATAATCGAGATACGCTTTCAATTCCTGTAAATCGTGTCAAAAGTTCCCCCCCCATTCATGCCACGCTAAACACTTTTGTGTTGGCGAGGAATTCAAATCGACATCAAAGGTTTCGCTGTGACACTCCTTTGTTGCCATTACGAAGGGCGCGTTATTCTGGTCCCCCCTCCCCCCCACTTTCCTTCTGGGGCGCTGGAAGGATTAAGACGTCTCACGCGCTTAATCTTCGTTGTGGACGGGCTTTCGTTCCAAACACCGTCAACCTTGCCTAATTCCCTTTAATCCCCCACAGCGAATGGAAACATGTACGCGGGAGAATTTTTCAGGAAAGAGAAAACATTTTGTTCGTCTTTTCGGGTCGTTCCTTGGATAAAATTGACGTGAGATGTGCCGAGGAGGGGGAGGTTGTGGAAATTCGATGAATTTAAAGGGGTAGCATCGATTCGGACGGAGAAATACCTGTACACAGATCGGTTTAATTTGTTTTCGAGGTGATCTTCGTTTCTGAGATTTAATTTAGGTTGAAATAGCGTTTTAAGTATGAAATAATTCAGTAGCGTAGCCAGAAAAAAATTTAGGGGGAGGATTAGGCACTGATGTAACGGATAATATACATTATGGATCGCATTCTACATGTCAATAATAGAACTCTGCTAAATTTTAGGGGGGGTTCTGACACCCAACCCCCCCCTCGCTACGCCACTGAAATAATTAGAACTGCGTAAAATAACACACATAAAAGGTACATAATGTTCAAGACGGACGTTTCGGGTGGAAAATGTTTACCCTTTCTGAGTGGCGGATCCAGAATATCTTTTGGGAGGGGGGGGGGGGTAAATTTTGAAAAAGAGCGTTTTTCACCCAAACAAAATGTACAATAAAGAAAAATTTTAGTCTAAACCAATGTAAATTGTTTTTTGGTGGAGCTATAAGTTATAAAAGAAAGATCTTTTTGCGTCTTTAAGGAGCATAATAAAGCAGAATTCTACCCTTTAGCACTCTTATTGGGGAGTGGGAGCTGATTTCCCTGGATCCCCTACTGCGCTTTCCTCAGCTGTAAAAAATTTTGTTTCTCGTAATTTCTCACTTATCAAATCTTCTATTTTTACGTTAATTATAAGGAGACCAAACGTCTCCATTTTCCGGGGACAGTCCCCAATTTCAGGACGTTTATCAAATCGTCCACAAAATGTAAAACAGGGATTGGGGACAATTTTTAATTATTGCATTGTTTTTAAATTAAATTACTGTTAATTATTTCATTAATTATAAATGTCCCTAGTTTTGCTTTAAAATCGGGGTCATGTCCCCGATTCTATGTTCAAAAATCTGGTCACCTTAGTTAATTAAGACTTTCTTTTTGCCGCGCGTTGGCCTAGTCACTAAACTCTGTTCCCGTAAGTATACAGAAAGTGAGGCAGCACCCGACTTGGCCAGTGCTTGGGAAGGTGAACTCCTCTCGCTGCTGGGCTGCTGTGGAACCGCATACGCTAATGGGAGCTGGTGGTGCACGCAAAATACGCCGTGGCTTCAATATCCTGCATGTTCAAACGATACATATATTGGGGTGCCGATTTCAAAAGGTTGGTCCCTCATCTGGAATTGGTTCAAAATTAGGGGATCCGGAGCTAAGTCGGACTTCCTCCCTCTGGGGATAATTAAAATGGAACCCGCCCACCGCCTTCCGATACAGGGGTATCTGGCGCCGTTCAGCTGTTACCAGAAGGCATTAGCGACAACAACAACCGACTTTTTTTAAAGCTGATGAAGGATGAACACTTTTCAACCGAAACATACGTCCTGAACAATATGCAGATTTTATGTGTGCTATTTTACAAAATTTCAGTTATTTCACCTTTTATACACCAGTTTTCTGTTGAGTGTTTTCCTGCAAATCGTGTCAAAAGCCCCCCCCCCTCATTCATGCCACGCTAAACACTTTTGTGTTGGCGAAAGAATTCAAATCGACATCAAAGGTTTCGCTGTGACACTCCTTTGTTGCCATTACGGAGGGCGCGTTATTCTGGTCCCCCCTCCCACCCCCAATTTTCCTTCTGGGGCGCTGGAAAGATTAAGACGTCTCACGGCCTTAATCGTTCCCAAACACCGTCAACCTTGCCTAATTCCCTTTAATCCCCACTGCGAATGGAAACATGTACGCCGGAGAATTTTTCAGGAAGAGAAAACATTTTGTTCGTCTTCTTCGGGTCGTTTCCTTGGATAAAATTGACGTGAAATTGTGCCGAGTAGGGGGGGAGGTTGTGGAAATTCGATGAATTTAAAGGGGTGGCATCGATTCGGACGGAGAAATACCTGTACACAGATCAGTTTAATTTGTTTTCGAGGTGATGATCTTCGTTTCTAATATTTCATTTAGGTTAAAGTTGCGTTTTAAATGCGAAATAATTAAAAGCGCTTAAAATAACACACATAAAAGATACTTATCGTTCAAGACGGACGTTTCGGGAGGAAAATGTTAAACCTTTCTCAGTAGCAGATCCCGAATTTCTTAAATTTTGAAAAAAATCTTATTTCATCCAAACGAAATGTACAATAAACCAAAATTTTAGTCTAAACCAATGTAATTTTTATTTCGCTGGTGCTATAAGTTATAAACGGAAGATCTTTTTACCTGTTTAACGTGCATAATAAAACAGAATGCTGCCCTTTAGCAATCGCTTAGCTGGATTCTCCCCTCGTCGTTAATTTTTCGCCGTCGTTAACTTTCAGCTGGATTCTCCGCTCGTCGTTAGTTTTTTGCAGTCGTTTACTTTGCCCCGCCTTGAGGTGGAGTTTTAAGGAGGAGCGTCAAGGGGTTTATGTGATTGGCTAAAAGACCTCCCGTTTCCCTCCGGAGTTGTTATCGCAGTCGGTAACCAAACAACTGGTTCTGCCCAGTTGGTAGCTAACAACCGACGATTTCGTGAACCACCGGCGGAGAATTCCACCCTTTGTCCCGCCTTGAGATCACTTTGGAGTTTTAAGGAGGAGCTTCAAGGGGTTCATGTGATTGGCTAAAATACCTCCCATTTTCCTCCGGGGTTGTTAGCACAGTCGGTAACCAAACAACTGGTTCTGCTCAGTTGACAGCTAACCACCGACGATTTCGTGAACCACCGGGGCAGAATTCCACCCTCTTATTGGGGAGTGGAGGCTGACTCCACTGGATCCGCTACTGCGCTTTCCTCAGCTGTAAAAAATTATGTTTCTCGTAAGTTCTCACTTACCTAGTCTTCTATTTTTACGGTAGTTAAGACTTTATTTTTTGTCCCTCGGTGGCCTAGTCACTAAATTCCGTTCCCGTAAGAACATGGAAAGTAAAGCAGCATCCAGCGTAGCCAGTGCTTGAGGGGGGGGGGGGTGAACACCTCTCGCGGCTGGCTGCTGTGGAACCGTATACGCTAATGGGACCTATTGGTGCACGTAAAATACGTCGTGACTCCAATGTCTTGCATGTTCAAGCGATGCATTTTGGGATGCCGATTTCAGAAGGTTGGTCCGTCATCTGGAATAGGGCTGTAGCATGTTTACTAACACGATGTCACGTAGAGCAAGCCTATCGGTTACGATCCAGTTTTGTCTACCAGACATCCTGTAGAACAAGCCTGCCTATTGGTTAGTCTGCCTAGTTTTACCTACCAGTGACGTCACAAGCTACAGCCCTATTGGTTCAAAATTAGGGGATTCCGAGCTAAGTCGGACTTCGGATAATTAAAATGGAACCTGCCCACCGCCTTCCGATACAGGGGTATCTGGCGCCGTTCCGCTGTTACCAATTAAAATGGAACCTGCCCACCGCCTTCCGATACAGGGGTATCTGGCGCCGTTCCGCTGTTACCAGAGGGCATTAGCGACAACAACAACAACAACAACCGACTTTTTTTACAGCTGATGAAGGATGAACACTTTTCAACCGAAACATACGTCCTGAACGATATATACATTTTATGTGTGCTATTTTACAAAATTTCAGTCATTTTACCTTTTATGCACCAGTTTTCTGTTGAGTGTTTTCCTGCAAATCGTGTCATAAGTTCCCCGCCATTCATGCCACGCTAAACACTTTTGTGTTGGCAAGGAATTCAAATCGACATCAAAGGTTTCGCTGCGACACTCCTTTGTTGCCATTAATAGGGGCGCCTTATTCTCGTTCCCCCTCCCCTTCTGGGGCGCTGCAAGGATTAAGACGTCTCACGTCCTTAATCTTTCATTCCAAACACCGTCAACCTTCCTTAATTCCCTTTAATCCCCCTCTGCGAAACATGAATGCCGGAGAATTTTTGTGAAGGGAAAACATTTTGTTCGTCTTCTTCGGGTCGTTCCTTGGACAAAATTGACGTGAACGTGCCGAGAAATGGGGGGGGGGGAGGTAGTGGAATTTCAAGGAATTTAAAGGAGTGCATCGATTCGGACGGTGAAATTACCTGTACATAAGGCATTTTAATTGCTTTTGTGCAGGAAAAGCATCGTACTTTTTACAAGTTTTCGAGATGATCTTTTCTAAGTTTCAATTTAGATTGAAGTTGCGTTTTAAATATTAAGTAATTATCACTATGTAAAACGACACACATAAAAGGTATATATCGTTCAGGACGTACGTTTTGAATGAAAAGTGTTTACACTTTTTCAGCTGTAATGGAATTCTACCTACTGCAAAAACGTAAGAGTGTGAACTCTTCTCTTTCCCGTGAGTTCTCGCTCTTCTGTTTTTACAGCAGGTCGGAACTTTTTACAGCTGAGAAAGGATAAATATTGTTCACCCGAAACGTACGTCGTAAACGATATGTACCTTTTGTGTGTGTTATTTTACAAAGTTTCAATTATTTCACATCTTAAATATCCGTGTTCTTTAGAATGTTTTTCGTGACGTTTTATATAATAGTCTAAAATAGGCATTTCGTTTAATGTAAATTGATTACTTATAGCATTAATTATTGACCATTTTGACAGCTGAGGAAGGGTGAATATTTTTCACCTGAAACGTACGTCCTGAACGACATGTACCTGCTACCTGTGTTCCTTTGCAAAATTTTAAATGATTTCCTCTTTTAAACAGTTTTCTGCTGAGTGTGTTTTATTGCGTTTTATATAATCTAAAATTGCATTTTTTTGTTGCACAAATCGATTACTTAAAGCACTAATTATTGATGATTTATTTCCCATTGGTTAGTATCAGGATCTGCCAAATATACAGGATGCTCTCAAGTGCGACCGACAAAGTCAAAGGGATGGAAGAAAACATCAAGAGTATGAACACTTACCACAGAAAAGAACATGGGGTAGCAAACCCTTTTGAGAAGGCGAAAACTGCGAAAAACACATACAGGTTCCAACGTCACACAGACACGAAAAAAGCACAGCTACAAAAAATTAAAAAAAGATTCATTTGCTTAACTATTACAAGAGTTGTTGGAAGATGTTTCAGCTGACGTCATTGCACAGTCCACAACGACGTAAAAACGATTCCTAGACGCGCTCGAAGGTGCCAGGACTGATTTTTGATGTCTTTTGGCTGAACTTTGCGAAAACTATTAAAATCCAAAACGCAGTGAGTTTATTCGGAATAAGTTTATAAAAACGGTCCTGATTTATCTTGTCATGAACCATAAATTACGAGTTAACTCGTGGAATTGAGACAACCACGACCAGTGAATTAACTTGGTAGTTGAAAATACAGGGTGCCAAGAATATTTGGAAGCAACAAAAATAAATTTAATAAATACTATAAGTAGGAAATTGGTATTTGAATGATCCACGATTTACAAATGGACTAGATTTTCGTTTTCTATAACTTTGAGCCAAAAAATCTGATAGATGGCACTAAGTATCAAGGATTTTACCAAGAGGGAAGCAGGTCGTTTTCGAGTTGGCTCATTTTTTGTACCGATTCTATTTTAACCGAGTTTTACAAGATTGCAAAACTTGGAATTCCTTACATTGGGGTTGCTGAACTCTTGGGCTAAAAGAACACTAAATATATATGTAAATGAACAAACTCCTAACATGGCGTACATTACTACTGTCAAATTTACGATCAACTTTCATTTGTGGCACTGTTTGTGGTACTCAAGGTTAACCTCGCCAATTAAGAATATAATGTTTTTCAATTTTCCAACTGGCTAACCCGTACTGATGTTAAAGCAATAGCCATCGGAGGATTCACCTCCCAATATGCTGCGAAAAGTTCTTTTTCTGAGCTAAACTTCGGTAAAATTATTACAATCTAAACCGCAATGAGAGTTTATTCGGAATAAGTTATAAAATAATTGTCCTGATTTATCTTATCACGAACTATGAATTACGAGTTAACTCGTGGTTTCGAAATGAACCACGACGAGCGAATTAACTTGGTAGTCGAAAATACAGGGTGCCAGGAATTGTTGGACACTACAAAAATAAATTTAATAGATACCATAAATACAAAAATGGTATTTGAATGATCCCCGACTTACATATGCACTAGATTTTCGTTTTCTATAGTTTTGTGCCCAAAAATCTGATAGATGGCACTAAGTATCAAGGATTTTACCAAGAGGGAAGCAGGTCGTTTACGAGTTGGCTCGTTTTTTGTATCGATTCAATGGTTTCCTACAAGATTGCAAAACTTGGAATTCCTTATATTGAGGTTGCTGAACTCTTGGGCTAAAAGAACACTAAATATATATGTAAAAGAATAAATTCCTAAAATGGCATACATTACTACTGTCAAATTTACTATCAACTTTTATTTGGGGCGCACTGTTTGTGGTACTCAAGGTTTACCTCGCCAATTAAGAATATAGTATTTTACAGTTTTCCAACTGGCTAACCCTAACTGATAGATGATAATGTTAAAGCAATAGCCAGCGGAGGATTCACCTCCCAATATGCTGCGAAAAATTCTTTTCCTGAGCTAAAATTCGACAAAATTATAACAATCTAAACCGCAATGAGAGTTTATTCTGAATAAGTTATAAAATAATTGTCCTGATTTATCTTATCACGAACTATGAATTACGAGTTAACTCGTAGTATCGAAATGAACCACGACGAGCGAATTAACTTGGTAGTCGAAAATACAGTGTGCCAAGAATTGTTGGACACTACAAAAATAAATTTAATAAATACTAAAATGGTATTTGAAGGATTCCGGATTTACAAATGTACTAGATTTTCGTTTTCTGTAATTTTGTGCTAAAAAAAAACTGATGGATGAGTCAGGGATTTTGTCAAGAGATGCTCAAAAGCGCCTCCTCGATCAACAGATTCTCTTTTTGGATTTTTTGTGAGGTTGCGTCAAAAATATTCTTTACAGGACTACGTATCCTAAGTTAGAAAAACTCAAGAATCTAGTCACAGCTGTTGTTCTACATAACTCTTCAGATGATTTCAAGTACTTGGAATGAAATCAAATATCGTTTAGATGTTATACGAGCCGACAGAGGATCTCATATTGAAATATATTAATTTTGATATGTATGCAATTAGTTAGCAATTACATTTTAGTGCTACTGCCTTAGAATTTTTTTAGTTCTGCCCAGGTGGTGCAGTGGCTTAAGGACCATTCTATCACACCTTTTGTCCAGGTTCGAATTCCAGCTTGGGCATAGATGTTAACTTGTCCGTCCCTTCATAGGGGGTGCCGCTAGCCGCTCACTGGATGCCCTAATAATAAAATGACCACAGTACCTTCGGGCAGTTGCAGTGGACAATGCCTATGTCAAGTGCCCGCTCGCTAAACAAAAAAAATAGATTTTTTTTAGTTTAACCCTTTAACGCGCAGTGTTCCCGCTCTGGGAACAACAAACTCTGACGTTTTGACTGTTGCCAGTCACGAAGAATAGATTTGATTTCTATAAAAATAGTTGCGGCATAGCTCCACGAGAATCCTTTACTTTTTACCACGTCATTCCCCGTAAAAAAATTGTCACGATGATTTTTAACAGCACTGACATCTGCTGAAAAATGGAAGAATGCGAGAACAGCTGGATAGATTGCCCAATGCTGAAAAAAGGGCAGCCGTTGCCATCGCTCGACTTAACTACCAGCAAGATGGCGGACGATCGACCGGCACAGCCAGCTGTCGTCAAAAAAGGGTCTCTAGATCTGTGGCACGCGATGAATGTTTCGATCGTCCGCCATCTTGCTGGTAGTTAAGTCGAGCGATGGCAACGACTGCCCTTTTTTTAGCATTGGGAAAGGGTTGCGCCTGAAAGGGTTAATGTATCCTACAATTCTCGGACACCCTGTAATTTTATTGCTTCAGTTTTAGTTAATTGAGTTAACTTGTGATGAATTATTTTCGACAACGAAGTTAACGGGGATCACTAATCAAGCGATTAAGCTGTCGCCTGCATAGAAAGCATAAGAGATAAATTGTTTAAATTGCCGTTTATTTCTAAAACAATCAATTATTAAATAATCAAAAAATCAGCTCATATATTCGCAAGCTCCATTCGTTTTGACTGAGTAAATAAAAACGGGCACTCAAAAATCAAAACATCTCAAATCTGCCGTCAGAAAACAGAAAAGAGAAAAATCTGGCTGAAAGAATTCCTAATAGGTGTCACAGAAATGCAAGTGAATCAAACAATTGGAAAATACATCACGTGCTTGTGTTCCGTTTCTTCTCCACTTAAATATTCATATTTGCCAGCTTTGAAAAATTTCTTAGATACTGAAAAGGAAATATTTTCTCTTTTCCATGAGGTGTTTATTTGTACAAGTCACGGAGAGAATAAAAAGACTGTTGAGATGGTTCTCCAATTCACGAGTTTGTAAAGTAAACAGTCCTTACTTGAAATCAAGGTATTTTTCTTCGAGCTTTCGATAAAATTGCTTTTAATAAGCCAGATTTTAAAACCGGACAAAACGCACGTGTTCTAGTATTTGAATAGGGGTATTTACAATAAGAATAATTGGTTTATCATTACATTTCACTGACTGTTTTCAAAATTATGCAATCCTACTAATATTATAAATATCAATGTTTGTGTGCATGTTCATTACTCTTTCACGCTGAAATGGTTAATCGGATTTGGATGAAGTTTGGAATAAAGGCAGTTAAAATCCTGGATTAATATATAGGCTGCATTTTATCGCGCAAAACAAAACACTCTTCCTATAATATAAAAAAAACTATATTTTATCAAAAAAATAGAATACAATTGAGTTTTTATTTTACAGAACAGTTTACAGATGGCGCAAACTTATAGAATACACAGTTTTCAATAAATACATTCATTTTATCGTCTGCTATGCCCGGATAAAGAATGCACCTGAATAAGTTTTTCCTTCTGACGTGGATTTATAATTCGACTTCGGGCCAAGCAAACAAATCCGAAATACATGTCACACAAACAAACAAATTAAGAATAGGTTTTTGAGCTTTCATTCAATTCGAATTGTGCATTTTCTTTGCATCTTTTTCCCCATTCTATTTTTATTGTATTACATACAGAAAAAGGATGTTAGAAAATCACTTTTAATTTTTTTTAATCACACTCATGAATAATGATACACTTTCCAACTTAATGGAATAAGGAAAGAAAATAGGGAAGGGCATGGATTGTGATACGCTTTTAATCTATAGCACTTTAATGCGTATTTGAAATCTAAAAATGTTTCGTATTTTCGTACTTTTTTTTTACCTTTCTGTTTTTTGATAACAGCCAACATATCTATAAGCTCTTCAAAATTAATATAGGACGAAAATAAATTGTACCTTTTTGTAGGTTTTTATCAGTAAAAAATCTTATTTTTGTAACCAGGGGCGGCCCGACACGATAAGCAAGTAAGCATCGCATCAGGGTGCCGGCTTTTAAGGAGCGTCATTTCAAACTCAGAAACTATGTAGAGCATAAAAGAGGGCGTCTTTTTTACGTTAGCAGGGGACGTCACTTACCCTAGGGCCGCCCATGTTGGTAACAATCTTAATTTTAAATTCCATTCAGAATATGAGCGATTTCAGTGCCAAGGAAACCGGTGAGAAACAGGGTTCTCTCCGAACAAAATTTATTAAGATGGCGAGCCAACTGGTCGGCTAGTAGTTACTATACGTGAGTAATTCATTTATTTCAGAACGCTAAAAAAAGGAAAAGAAAGGAACTGGTGTTTGAAAGTTACAGTTTATACAAAAAACTTTGAAACAACATACATAAAAATATAAATAAATAAGCATTTAGTTCATTTTATTATTTTTTGATTTATTAGCATTAGACTGCTATTTCGTTCACGTTCGTATTTTGTGCCGACATAATTTGTGGACATTTCTGTGGACACGATTTGAATCACAGCGGGGTGGGGTGGTGGATAAGATGTTGAATGTCGTTAAGGTTAGTAATTTTTGATGATTTATCGCGTAGTTTGGCACCAAAAAATAATTCGCTAAAACTGAAACTAGCTTGGCGATATCATCCATATTTGACGAGAAACTAACAAACCCTAAAGTTTATAACAAAGGAGAAGTATAGTTATAATATTCCTGACGGAAATTATAAAACAGTTTTAGTAAGGGATTTTAATATAGACTCGAATTCCAAAGAAGTATTTTCTGGAACAGAGTAAAAATACGGACACTTATGAATAATTATATACTTTCCAATTTAATGGAATAAGAAAGAAAAATAGGGACGATACATGGATTGTAATACGGAACAAGGAAAACAAATAGGGCTAAATCATGAAAAATGACGCGCTTTCCAACGTAATGAAACAAGAAACACAAATACGATCTACGTGAGATATGGGGGAAAATAAAATAAAATTTCTGAACAGAAAGAACCCTTTTTGATAAATATACCCATCCGTTTTTGAAAAGAAATGTTTACACTACCTAACAGGTAATATGTGTCCCGTTATTGTTTAGAAGCTGTTATTTACAGCATAAAAAATGACTTAAAAGAATTTTGTTATCTGTAACGGTAAAGTAACATGCTATTCTTCTAACGCAAAGTACAAGAAGAAATAAATAACAATGCGAAACAACATTTTCATATGTGTTCAGTTAGCTTTGTTGTGTTTCAGTTGTTAAAAAAAACAATCTACAACATGTTTTTAAAATACTCCCACAACAACAAGATATTGTGCTAGATATAGTCTTACAAGACAAAAGGAAACTTACACAGAAGAATCGTAAAATTAATTTTCCCCTACACATTTTTTTGCATATTTTAAAAATGCTTACCGTTTTAAGTATTCGAGTAAATAGAGAAAACAGATACACGAATTGTTAAAACCTTCAAGTACACTCTTTATTATTTATTTATTTATTTTATTTTATTTCATTTTTTATTTTTATTTTTTATTTTTTGAAAAGGAGAAAGTAAACTGGTAATCGATAGTGCTATCAGTTTGACTGTGAAAATAAAAGCAAGAATACAAAAATCAAAACATTTAAGAGATTTCTCTGAACACAGTAAAAAAAAAAAGAGAAAATATCTTTTTAAAGAATTTCTAATAGGTGTCAAGAAACGCAAGTAAATCAAACAATTGGAAAATACATCACGTTCGTGTTTTCCTCTCCTTTTCACTTAAATATTCATAACTGAGGGCTTTAAAAATTTTGCAGATACTGAGTAAAGTTTTTTTTTCTTTTTTTTGTACGAGGTGTTTATTTGTACAAGTCACGGATAGAATAGAAGGCAATTGAGATGTTTATTTTCAATTCGCGAGTTTTTAAAAAAGAAAGCAGTCCCGTAAAAAAGAGAAGTGTTTTTCTCGGTGTACACAAAATTGCTTTTAATCGATAGTTTTTAAACTCGATTTCTATGTTCGTTTCTTGATTTTAGGTGTTCTATTTACTGTATGAAAATAATTAGTTTGTTATTATTTATACATAATGTTTTAACTAATTAGTTTGTTATTATTTATACATAATGTTTTAACTAATTAGTTTGTTATTATTTAAAACAGAAGGCTTTAAATTATGCAAACCGATTTCATTTCTTTCTTTTGTTCTTTCTTTTTTTTATCAAACGATAGTTGTGAATTAAAAATATTCGATAGCACAACTTTAATAAAATTTTGTTGTTGTTACATGTGGCTAAAAAGGAACTCAATCCAAAAACATGTGGGCACTCGCATAAACATCAAAAATACAAGTACATTTAAAATGCAGTTTAAAAAAAATCATCAATATCGGACAATTTTCCAACACAAGCACATCTATAAAATTACAATTCAAACCTCTAAAATAACAATTTAAAAGTAGGAGAAGCATTCAACTGTCGTTGACGATCCAATGCCGGAGCAGATGTTCAAGTATTCTTTATTCAATTACAGTATCTGTTTCCCAGATACGACATATAGCGTAGTGCTCAATGTGCCTATTGTCTTTAGATGTTAGGGCAGCCAGTCATGTCCAGTACTCAAAGTAAAATTGTCCACAGCCTCTTTACGTGTTATGTTACAGAATTTTTAATATTCTCCCATCTTTTATCTCTGGATGAATCTAGTGTTAGATTCGTGTTATAGTCGAACATGATTTTCTCCCGTATATCTTTTAAAGGAATCCAATGGAATAGCAACCTCTTCAATATCTGATTCTGTACCTTCTTTAGCCAATCGGTCTACTCTTTCGTTACCATTTACGTCACTTTAATAAAACGTTATATGGGAGAAATTCCTCAGGCTATTTTAAGTTCTAAATTAGCATTTGTGAATAGCAAAACACAAGTTCTTTAAGTTAAGCAATTCGGTTACGATAAAAAAACGAAGACGTAAAATACTTTTAAATGGACTATTGAAAATAAACATGTTAAAAAATACGGTCTGATCACGGTTAGATTACAAAATACGTGCTGCAAAAGCAGTTTAATTAGCGGTGGAGTGTCGAGAGAAACTTCAGATGCCAACAGGACTTGGCATTGGCGAGGATATAAACTTGGTTGAAGTAACCAACGCCAATTACGGAGTTATAATGAATTTAGACCAATAAAATTAAATTAATCAATTTTGAAAGTTGATTTTGAAAGTTAGTTCATGGTATCTAAGTATATCCTACTATGTAGTTACGTTGATCTCTGACTTACTGCAACAATTGCGGGCAACTACTTCAAGATAAACTTTTATCACCAGATAAAACTTCAAGGTACCTCAAGATAAAACTTTATTATTACTCGAACAATATTAAAATCTTAAGCAAAAAACGCCAATAACATCTACACCATATGTACGATCGGCTTGAAACTTTTTATCATTATGTATAAAAATATAGAAAAATATTTACACTACTTTAAAAATATCAAAAAATGACCCGTTCCCTAATTTTTAAGCGACGTTTTACTATTTTCAACTGTATTTTATTTCTGGGGGGTAAAAAAGTTCATCATGTGCGTTTCAAAATTAGCTGTCCCACGTGATTCTGAAGTCACGGTTATCAGGCTTTGAATTGAAAATTGCGATTCCAATTCGCTAAAAATAGTTTTTCTAGCATATATGCAGCTCTTCTTTTCACAAATAAAATGATTTAGACTGGCATGAAATACTGATATAAGAGGGGATGTTTCCTGAGGAACGAAATCTTTCGTAATGTGATAAGTTTTCGCACGTTTTTAGAAGAAAATGCAATTCCGATTTTGGTAAATAATAAAAATTGAATATGAGTTTATTTATTTTAAGTGGACGAATATTAAATATATGGAGTGTGGACATATTCTGTTACATGCTTTTTCTAGCATGTAACAGAAATTTGCCTCCACAACGGGCTTTATCTTCTACTGAGAAAATATGTACCAACAGAAGGGGAACAGAAGGAAGTCAAAACCCCGTCACGATTGCAAACCGATATAGAAATTCTATTTCTAGATGAAGGGCGCATCGCTTAGCCTGAAAAACTCAGTCAAAATCTATTGCATACGGGAAAAAGCGAAATACAAATTTTGAAAGCCGAAGTTAGGAAAAATGAGAACAGAAATAAAAGTTGAAATGCTTGATTTCAAAGAGATTAAATTTAAGAAACTGAAAACGAATGACAATTAATATTAAGTATTTTATCTACATTTCAAATACCTTACTTGAATCAACAAAATATTCCAAAGAAACTTTTAAAGGAGGAACTCGCAAGAAAAAGATAAGAGAATTAAGATAAAATGCGACAAAGTTCATGTGCTGTCGTCAAACTTTGTGAGATTTTGCAGATAACTCCAGAAAAAGTTGTATATTTTTATTAACATAACGTTGAAAAAAATACTACTAACATCTAGAAAACAATTGGTGGAACTAAAATTTATGAGTCTATGTACTCCCTATAAATACTAGATCATAGAACGAGACTTTTCTGAGCTCACTTAACCAAATTTTTAGATCTCTCTATAAGCTGATGCTTATACCCAGATGAAAATACCTGTAAGTCACTGCGTAGGCTAGCGGGTAGACTCACAAACGGTAATTCTACTTCTCGATAAATCTAACGATAATTTCTCGTTACACAAACTAGTCATTCTGCTGTGATTAGCCAGAATACTGCGGACTAGAAATTCTTAACCATTTCGTCGATATCTGTCGTGTGTATCACCTGCAAGCATCATTGTACGATGTATTCTTTTAGTTTTGGGACACAGAAAACAGCCCTCTATTCTTTTTATATGAGAGTGGCATTTTTTTTTTCTCTTTGAATTTGGCAAGAGCCTGTATATGACTCGGACGGACAGACAGTCATACTGAAAATATAAATACTTTTCAAATTTATTGGTAAGTGTTAAAAAAATCTGTTGTTTACATTTTATAGTATGGAAACACGTCTTAATTTTTTTATTGAGTTTTCTTAAAATATTAACTTGTGCTAAAAATCTGAAATGGATTGCATAAAATGCAAAGCAATTAATCCGTCTGAGGACAACCGTATTTTATTGTATTCGAATTTTGATTCAAATTATGCTTTTTATTGAAATAATTAAAACCTTGCAAAATAACACACATGGAAGGTACTTATTGTTCAGTCGTAATGATAAGGACTATTCATGCGTGTGTTATTTTACAAAGTTTTTATTATTTCACCTTTTAAACACCAGTTTCTTTTGAGTGTCTTTGTTGTGATTCTTGTGTTGTAATAATATCAAGTAAATATTTACAAGCATGCCTTTTATTTCGTATGATAGCCTTTTAGTAAATCATATAGGAGTACAATCGCGCAATTTATGGATATTTCTATTAACGTTTTTCTCTCGATATTAGCTACGAGTTTGTACTAGAAAAACGGTAGAAGCATTAAAATAATTATTTATAATATAAATGTAATTGATTATTTTTAATGGTTCATAAGTTAGTAAATTGCTACCAATATAAGCAACATAATGAATGGGTTGATACCTACTTTAACACCCCGCCCACTCTCGCCAAGATGGGATAACTATACATAATGCAGTTACCATGACGCTTTTTTTATTTATATGGCAACCATAGTTTAAAGATGCGGTTTGGAACAAATATTATTTGTTTATTTATTACTTATTTATTTATTTATTACTTATTTATTTATTTATTACTTATTTATTTATTTATTACTTATTTATTTATTTATTTATTACTTATTTATTTATTTATTACTTATTTGTTTATTTATTTATTGGGGTTGCCCGTTAATCTAGATAATAAAGAGTCTTCAAATACCTTAACTGGTACATTTATCGCTAATATATCCACTTTCGTTTCCACCTAGTTCCTTTAAGAGCGTTGAACCTTATGTATAAATCCTAGAGACGCACAACTGCGAAGCCTGCCAAATTGCGGCAATTTTTTAGGTAGGCGAGAGTGAATAGGGGTTAAAGGAGGGATCAACCAATAAATGTAAGGATAATGAGGATCACAATGCATTTATTTCCTAATAAAAAAAGCTTTCTTATTGAGCGGGAAAACCTCACCAACAACTACCAAATTAGTGAAGTGTTCTCCTGCTCAGTGATAGAGAACACCATGTTTGAGTCAGAAGATCTAGGTTCTAAAGAAGTAGCCGAGTAAGCCGTTCTGAAGTTATGTCAATCGCGTATCCAAAATGCCTTAGTGCTAAATGGCCGAACATGCCGATTCAAAAGCACGGGGAAATATTCCAGTAGCTGTGCTCTGATAACCCATACATTGGAATAAGAAAAATATATAGAATTACTGATTTTTACTTAAGTGTTTGTAAGAGCACTCGTAAAATTTTAAACCGCTATTTTTTAAAACGGGGGAAATAAACACATAGTCGCAATGCTCTATCAGTTTAGGAAATAAAAATAAGTATTCAGTGTACAAAAATAAAAATTTTTGAAATCCCCAGAACGTAAAAGAAAGTTGGGAAATTCTAATATGTGTCGAGAGAAAGGAACTGAATGAGACAATTTCGAAATACGGCACTTTCATGCTTTTCTTCTCGTCTTCACTTAAATATTCATATTGGATAGCTTTGAAAATATTTAAGATACTCAAAAGGAAATAAGGAGATGTTTATTTGCGCAAGTCTCGCAGAAAGAATGGCAAGGTATTGAGACACATTTTCGTCAAGAAATTTCGAAAAGTGAAATATTTCCGATTAAAAACAATAAGTGCCTTTTTCTGAAGTACAAACATGCTTTCATTTAAGGATTTTTCCAGCTTTTAACAGTTAAATTGCATGCAATTCGTGCACTACTCTCAATAAAGACAATTTGTTAAAATAACTATTATTTATAACATAGGAAAAGCTTTTGAATTAGAAGGTGGGGGCTAGCCCCAACAATTTGTTAAAATAACTATTATTTATAACATAGGAAAAGCTTTTGAATTAGAAGGTGGGGGCTAGCCCCAACCCCCTGGCCCTCAATGATGAGGCACCACTAGTTGGACATATTTTTGAGCAAAAAATAAGTCAATAAAATATGAAAAAAAAAATAATATACAGGGTGGTTATAATTAAGTTCCCCTATAAACAGCATTCTATAGATGAAACGGGGGAGCCGATTGCCACCAAATTTGGCACTGTGGCGAGATGCGCTAAATGAAGATTTAAAAAAAATTAGTCCAAAAGATGTCCACGAGGTGGCGCTTTGAAAGGTGAAATTAGATTTAAAATGACCCAAATAAGTTATTAAAGGCTAAAACACTATTGAATAATGTTGAAATTTTCTGTTCATATCGAATTAGCCATTTCCGTTGTTAAATTTGCTGTTTTTCTTGCAAAACGACACACGGGTGGACATGTTTTGAACTAACTTTTTTTTCAAAATTCTTTGAGTGCATCTGCTGTATTGTCCATATACCAAATTTGGTTACAATCCATGCACCGTTTTGGCTGTAGAACCCTGCTTATAGGGAAGTTTAATTTGTTTATTTGCCAGGAGAGGACAGCTCGCGTCACTAAATGTGTCGCTTACAGCTACATATACAGCCTTCCCGGAATTTCCCGCCACAATTGGGAACCTCATCAGAAGGTGGGGGACTTCTGAATATTGGCACCCCTCGGAAACTGCTAGCGACCGCCGAGAAGGAGTAAGGCATTGTAATATCATCACGAACTTAGTGACCTGTCCCTTATGCACCACGGCCCTAGGGAAGTTTAATTATAACAACTCTGTTCGTATATATATATATATACTATAATTCTGCAATTAATTTTTTTTTTTTTTTTTACACTAAACACCTTATTGTTTCTCGCCCTTATCTTCTTTTTCTTTTGAACTCTTGAAATGTACATATTGTTAAAAGCATACTTTGTAAACTTTTGCACAATTAGGGAAAACACGTATGAATTATTAAACCTCCAATTTTAAAAACGGCGAAAATAAACACATAGTCGCACCGCTCTATCAATTCAGATTGAGTAAATAAAAACAAGTACGTACCAAAATCAAAATTTTTGAAAGCCGCAGAGTCCAAAATAAAGAAGTAAAAATTTCTAATAGGTGTCGAGAAATGCGAAGTGAATGAAAAATTCTGAAAATACGACACTTCGGTGTTTTTCTCCTCTTCCTCACTTAAATATTCATATTTGATAATATTTAAGATACTCCGAAGGAAGCATTCTTCTTTCCGTCACAGGAAGAATGGGAAGCTATTGAGACATTTTTTTTTTTTGTTTGTCGCTGGAGTTCGAAATGTTAAGCATTAGCATTTAAAATTAAATGTCTTACTGGCTTCATAAAGTGTTTACCCGATTGTTGATATTTAAATAACGTGCAATTTGAGCACTATTTTGAATAAAGACAAACTTTCAAATTACTATGATTTGTATGAGAGCCCCTCTGACCCCCGATGACGACCGATCCCTAACTGGATGTGTTTTTGTAGAGTAAAAATAAAAATAAAAAGTATTTGTAAAATTACTTTTTCCTCTAATTCTTTTATATTTGCCCCCATACCCTACCTTTATTTTTCTTGAACTACTGAAATCTACGTACAAGTTGATTAAAAAATAATGTGACCAATTTCAGAGAATCATGAAGTTTTATTGGATTAAGTTACTTACATGAAATTTGCAATGTGGTTTATTTCAGTATAGTACATGTACGTAAACGTTTAGGTCAAGCCAAAAGAGCTATTCCGTCCAGTTTTGGGAGTATTTTTCCAACTTCCTCTTTGATTACTTTTTTAAGTCCTTGAAGTGTTCTTACTTTACGTCTATTTAATTGTTTTTTTAAGTATCCCCATAATACATAATCGCAAGGACCACAGTCAGGGGATGATGATACCCATTCCTCAGCAGGCAGAAAATTAATTTTTTTTTAATCTTTCAGCCATTTTATAGTTGATTTTGCAGTATAATTTAGTGCAGATTCTTCGCGAAAAACAAAGTTTCCTTGAAGGTAGAGATGTTTACTGTCTTTGATCAGATGGCTTCAAAACATTCTGGTAGTATTAAGCATCAATTTTAGTCTCTAGGTCTAGGAATTTTAGGTTCTACAAAAAATGGATTTGTTAAAACTTGAGAGGACATTCCCATCCATACCATAACACTTGAAGGCCAACTAACCTTTTGCAAAACAGCCACGTCTTTGCGCCGCTGATCGCGTGATTGTATCTTCGCCTTGCCACTTGTGGATGACATATAAACCAATGCTTCATACGAGATTATCCATGATGACACATGGTTGATGAACAGATCTGATGACAGATGGTTGATTGCGATACCTGTAGTTTCTTTGCTAAAGTTTGTTGTGGCAGAGGATTTTCTACAGCGATAAGTCGTTTCAGATTTTTTTTTCTTTTCACCAAGGACTTCCTTTTGTCCACATTTTTGCCCTGGAGCTTTTAATTGCGAGCCAAATTTTATTTCGTTTTGAAATTCAGATAGTAATCCACTAGAAAAATGTCTTTTCTGATTTTTATATGCTCTATTTACAAAAGAATTTGAGCAACCAAACTTCTAAAGCTATAAAATTTCGTTTCGGGTTTGAGGATCTATAATTTCGGAGTCATAATTTACTCCCACTAATAAAAATAGTTCGATTGGTAATTTGAACGTTTCATTCTTAAAATAAAACTGGTGGTAAAGAGATTAAAATTTTCCATAAATATTTATATGCTTTGAAAATTGGTCGCAATAATTTTGAATAAGCTTGTATTCTTAAAATCCTAAATTGTAATAAATTGAGTGAATTATAATAAGTGTCAAGAAAAATAAGTGAATGAAGAATTTTGAAACGGCAAGTCGAGGTATTTTCCTTCTCTTCTTCACTTAAATATTCATATTTAATGGCTTGAAAATATTTAAAATACTCCATAGGAAGTATTATTCATTTTGAATGCGATTTTTATTTGTACAACTCACAAATAAAAAAAGTGGGAAGGACACTATTTTGTTGCTAAAGTTTAAACAGTTAAATATCAGAATTTAATGATTTAATGACTTTTCTGAAGTACTTGCTGAGTTTAATTTAAGTGTTTTTATTATTTTTATTATTTAATGACATAAAATTCGTGTATTTTTTCAATACAGGAAGCTGTTTAAATAACTATGCTTTATAACACAGGAAACGCACTGAATTAGAAGATGGGACAGTGACCCTCTGTCCCCTAATCACAATCGACCACTAACTTGATATGTTTTTGAAAAAAAAAAAAAAACAGTTATAAGTATTTGTAAAACAATTTTTTTTGTGACAAAACTAATCTTTTTTATGTAATTATTTTATTTTTTTCCCATCTCTACCCTTGTTTTTCTTAAACTACTGAAATCTATGCATTGTTCGAAACCTATATTGTAAACTTTCCCACAAATAGGGTCAGGAGGGGGAAAATGGGGTATATTGAAAAAGAGCTTTTTTCACCATAAAGATTTAGATGTCTCGATATTTTTTTTCTATGGCGATGCATTTTAAAAACAGAACACGTAGTCTAATGAAGAATAATTCATATTAATGTGCACAAAACGGTTTGCTTTTATTTCTAACATACCACCTGTTAACAAGTGATATTGGAACACTTTCTCCTAAATTCCTTATAATTAGATAAATAATTTATATTTTGATGCATATTCGTAGAGAGAAATCAAAAGAACTGGATTATATGAAACAAAAATAAGAATAAAACTATGTATATATATGTTTTATTGTTTTCTTCTGAGGTGTGGTAAAATGGGGGGTATGGTTATACTTAGCAAAGTTCTATATGATACTGACATTTCTATTTCTCTTTTAGTAAATATTCCCGAAATAACAGTTATAATCAATGAAACCGACATTTCAATTTATAGCGGATTGTAGAAATTGATTTTGTGGAACCAGTAGCATAACCAGGAACTTTTTTGCAGGAGTGACTGAGAACTCAAAAAACTAGAATGCAATATAACTTAAAGTAACATATCTTTTTCCTGGGGGGGTGGAGGTGAATGAATCCCACTTTATTTTGCCTACAAGTGTTCGCAGATAAAAATGAATTTTTTTTTAAAAAGAAGGAAATTTGTAAATCGAATTTGAAATCTTTGAAAAACCATACATCAGAGAAAATTTTAAATTTGGCTTCGGTGTGCAGCTGAACCTCAAATAAATCAAGGGGAACTTTCATATTTATCCACATATGAGTAATTTTTTTCATATTTTATGTTTATCCATTACCGTAACTGTGTTTTACCTCCATATTTTCGTGTGTGCAATTATTTATTTTTCAAAT
The DNA here is from genome assembly GCA_038373885.1 of Cheiracanthium punctorium. Lineage (NCBI taxonomy): Eukaryota > Metazoa > Arthropoda > Arachnida > Araneae > Cheiracanthiidae > Cheiracanthium > Cheiracanthium punctorium. Next base: position 347,088 of record JAWZYV010015126.1, on the reverse strand, counting down.
ATTGTGATCTCACTATGGTGTGGTCTTCATACTTTCAAACCCAGAATTTAAAAACAAATAAATATTAGGAATTATAGTTAAATTCATTTAGTTTGTACCCTCAATTTGGGGTACAATGAAATATGTTTCATTGTAACCCGAATAAATGCATTCACTTAAAATAAAGATGTTACTATTAAACATTTAGACTGAGATATCCATAGAGCATATAAAGTTAACAAGGAATTGTTTTTAAATCATACTTTATCTTCTTCAGGCTCTCAAGATATAACAGTCCAGATTGTGTTTCAACTAACAACCAAACTGTACATATTATGAGATATTCTCACATAACATGTATGATACAAACAGTATCGCTCTAAATGATTATGTTTTAATCAAGGAAGGTGAATTTAAATTTTAAAAAAATTACTCTGTTGGGAATATAAAAAACTTAAATCAAACGTAATGCGAAGTTTTGCAAGTCAAACGACTAAGTCCAAGCTACAGATTTGTGCGTTCTTCGGAAACATACATTTTGGAAAAAAACTCAAATTGTATCAAAACTTCCACCTCCTGTACCTTCTGATGGTACAGAAAGGAAAGCAGAAATGCTACTTTTTGAATTTGATCTAAGTAAATTGAATATAAAATGGAAAACTATAAGCTAACCTCTAATAAAAGTATTCTGTTTTCATCTTAGACTGTAACAGTTTAATAAAGTTCATTTTTTTCTATTTAAATTTCATATTTATGTCTCGCTGTTTTTATTATAATTGTACATAAAACATATATGCTGAAATTTAAATTTTGACTCATTATTTGAGTGTTTGTGAGTTATTACTTGAGTGTTTGTGAAGTGTTAAGTGTTTCATTGTACCCAGATGTTTGGGGTACAATGAAACACTGACAGACATTTATTTGAAATTTTTTAATATGAAAAAGTTATTTAAAAATTCATTTGGATGGAAAAAGAGTAGGTTAAAAATGTCCATTAATTTTATTTTTAATGCACAAATTTGTGAATAGGGAAAAAAAAAAAGTAAATTTTGTTTCATTACACCCGAACTTCCCCTAAATAAAAAACGAACTATAGAAGTTTTTTCGGAAAAATTAATAAAAATACATTAAGTTGATACAAGTAAAAAAAAAATGATTGCTAAAACAAAAAACAAAAGAAAAGAGCTCTTGTTTTAATTAGAAATGAGGAAGGATATCCGGATTTTCGTTCCCGGAGTAATCCATAAGACACGGCACCATACAAGGAGGGTTTTTTCTCAAGTCTTCCTCTAGCAATAAAACTTACCCTTGTAGCGACCCGCCCATCACATATATCTTTTGTGCTAAGCGGAAATTTCGCAGCTGTTTTTTGGCACTTGGATTCAGGTGTTGCTGTTTGTTTCATCGAAATAAAATAAAAAGTAGGGGTTTTCATAGGAGAATTTTAAAAACAGTTTAGTACTCTTTATCTAGACCTTTTAACCCTTTGAGGCGCAACCCTTTCCCAATGCTTAAATAAGGGCAGCCGTTGCCACCGCTCGACTTAACTACCAGCTGTGCCGCACAGCCAGCTGTCGTCAAAAAAGGGGTCTCTAGATCTGTGGCACGCGATGAACGTTTCGATCGTCCGCCATCTTGCTGGTAGTTAAGTCGAGCGATGGCAACGGCTGCCCTTTTTTCAGCATTGGGCAATCTATCCAGCTGTTCTCGCATTCCTCCATTTTTCAGTAGTGCTGTTAAAAATAATCGTGACAATTTTTGGACGGGAAATGACGTGCTAAAAAGTAAAGGATTCTCGTGGAGCTATGTCACCCGCAACTATTTTCATGGAAATCAAATCTATTCTTCGTGACTGGCAACAGTCAAAACGTCGGAGTTTGGTGTTCCCAGAGCTGGAACCTTGCGCGTTAAAGGGTTAATCGACTGGGTAACTCAGGCACTGATCCAAGCATATTTAATCCTTTATCGCACAGTGTCCTCGCTGTGAGGACGCAAGTCTGACATATTGACTGTTTTCATTCATGAAAAATACATTTAATTTAACTTAAATGAAGGAGGGCTTCTAGATAGACTGTCTGATGTCGAAAAATTGCAGCCGTTGCCATCGCACGATTTAACTACCAGCAAGATAGAGGTCGATCGAATCGTCCATCGCGTGACACAGAGCTGAAGGACATTTTTGACACAGCTGACTGTGCGGATCAGGCTGTGTCAAAAGGAACTTAAGATTTGAGGGAAATTTTTAGTTGATAATACGTGCCCGATAAATTATGATCTCTTTTAGAAGAGATTTCGCGTACACTCCTGTGGAATATTATCTTTTTATATCAGAGAAATAATTCCCTAAATACCTTTTTTTTTCAAAATTTTAGATCTTTGTCATCGCATGATCATTTTTCTTAATACAATTCATGAGATTGTGTCTAAAATAAATTAATAATAATATAATTAATAAAAAATATTGAAACGATTTCGAAATGTTCTATTACTAGCAGACCCGCACGCCGTTGCCCGTGAACCCCTTAAATTATGCGATTTACAAAATCTGACATGTAAACTGCAACTCCAGATTAGTACTCTAGGCCGCAATTATATAACAGAATGTGCAGATAATGGTTCCAGAGTTTCAGGTGCGTACTTACAAACGCACCATTAAAAACAACTCACTGCTGTGACGTCACACATTTCTCCCATTTGAAAAAACGGAAGGGGAGTTTCCATAGTATTCGAATGGCAGAACAATTTTTCACAAAATAATTTTTTAAACCACAGTTTTTAAGTAATTTTTTTTAAAAATTGTCCAGGTATTGTAAAAGGTATAGATGAAGAAAAATAAATATATAATTTGCTTTAAAATTGCTGGAGTTATTAAATATTTCAATCAATTAATCAAATTAGCTTGTAAAATCCAGGATTTTCGATTTAAATTTCTGAAAATTTGGAAATAGTAGATCATTAGACGGTTTAAACACCATGAAAATTGATTGAAAAACACTTGAGTTATTCAATGTTTAAGTCAAAAATCCCCATTAGGAAAAACGCGCCAAATAAAGAAATATCGCCAAATTTGGCTCTAAAAATAAGTCCCCAAAATTAGGTTTTCGAAGACCTACGACCCATAGAACCCGATATTTCCAGAACATTAGATATCAATGTAACACAAAGCAAAATTTAACTATTTAACGCATAGAATACGAATTTTAAACTATTTTAAACCCCAGAACAGCGGGTTGCTCCCAAAATTCGTAACACAGGGTAAGAAAATTTCCGTTTTAGAACGTTTTTTAATTAGTAATTAAAAAAGTAATTAAAATTTTAAAATTCTGATTCTCAGGTGCACATTATCAGACTCATGGGCTTATATATTCAAATTTTTAGAGTTCTGCGTGCAGTAGATTTGTCTGGATACCGCACACAGACAGATTTACAAACATTCATTTTTATTATTATAGATAACGTAGTTTAGTGCTAAATACCTTCTAAACAAATAGGTTTAGCTGGTGATCTTTTTTTTTATGGCAAGAAAGTTTGTAGTTCCGAATGTTGCCGATAGGTGGGGCTGACATGCACAATGGAAAGCAAGTTTCCATTATTAATTTAAAAAATACTGAAATCTCTCTAATCTTATAGATGCAAACTGCAATTTTACATTGTTATTTCTTCTTTTTTAATGAAATTTTAAACTTTGATGCACCTGGAATGCGCCAAAAGCTCGTGAAAACTTAAAAAATTCATTGAAATAGAACAATAGATTGTACAAAATTGCAGTTTGCATGGAAAGGATTAGAGAGGTTTAAGATTATTTTTTTATTAGAGACTAGATTTTCATTGTGCATGTCACAGAGCCACCTATCGGCAACATTTGGAACTGAAAACTTTCTAGTCATTAAAAAAAATTCCTATCACCTTGTAAACCTATTTGTGCAAACTGCATTTTTCTATCATTATTTTGCTCTTTTTTAATGAATTTTTAAAGTTTTGGACGTTTTTGTTACCTGGTAATATAAATAATTAAAAATTTTGTTAAATGCGCCGATAATGTTATTGAGAGGGCTTGAAAGCAAATATGTAGTATTTGCTGATTAAATAAATTTATTCGCTTACAACAGCCTCATTAAATAACACAAATCATATTTTCAGATTCTATTTTTTTTTTTTTTTTTAATTGCACGCTACAAGGTAACTTCCTCCGTTCGGGCACGATTCAAGATTGAACTTGGGTCTTAACTTGACCGTATCCTCATAGGGGTAAAGTTGTCGGCCTACTGAGAGCCTCCATAGTAAAATGGTCAGTACTTAGGGCCATAGTATTGATGGAAAAGTCCCTGTCTTTAGAGAAAAGAATATTTACAGAGAGGGAATGAAACCAGTGTGTGTGTGGGTTATGGGCGAAAATTGTCCTTTTTCTGAACAGAAAGCGCTCTTTTTGATACCCCCCCCCTTCCTTTTTGAAAAGGAATGTAAACACTACCTAATAGAAAATGTGTGTTCCGTAATTTTTTGAGAAACTGTTATTTACAGTATGAAAAATAACTTTAAAGAATTTTGTTATCTGTAACGGTATTGTAATATGTTAGTCTTGTAATACAAAATACAAAGCAGAAATAAATAACAATGCGAAACAACATTCTCCTATGTGCTCAATTAGCTTTGTTGTATTTCAATTGTTCAAAAAAAAAAAAAACAATCTACAGCTTGTTTTTAAAAAATTATCACAAGGATATTATGTTAAATATATTTTTACAAGACAAAAGGAAGCTGACACAGAAGAATCGTAAAATTAATTTTCCCTTCTCAGGTTTTTTGCATCTTTTAAAAATTCTTACCGTTTTAAGTATTCGAGTAAATAAAAAAAAAAAAAAATACACGCATGAATTGTTAAAACCTCCAAGCACACTAATTTTTAAAGAAAAAAAGGAGAAAATAATCTGACATTCGGTAGTGGTATCAGTTTGTTTGTGAAAATAAAAATAAATACAAAAATCAAAGCATTTAAGTGATTTCTCTAAATAGTAAAAGAAACAAAAAACAATGTTTTTAAAGAATTTCTAATAGGTGTCAAGAAACGCAAGTAAATCAAACAATTGGAAAATACATCACGTTCGTGTTTTTCCTCTCCTTTTCACTTAAATATTCATAACTGACAGCTTTAAAAATTTTGCAGATACTAAAGTAAAGTTTTTTTCTTTCTTTTTTGTACGAGGTGTTTATTTGTACAAGTCACGGATAGAATAGAAGGCAATTGAGATCTTTATTTTCAATTCACGAGTTTTCAAAAAAGAAAGCACTCTCATAAAAAAGAGAAGTGTTTTTCTCGGTGTACACAAAATTGCGCTTAATCGCTAGTTTTTAAACTCGCTTTCTATGTTAGTTTCCCGATTTTAGGTTTTCCATTTACTGTATGAACGAAATTAGTTTCTTATTATTTAAAATAGAATGTTTTAACCCTTTAACGTGCAGTGTTCCCGCTTTGGGAACACCCAACTCTGGCGTTTTGACTGTTGCTAGCCACGAAGAATAGATTTGATTTCTATAAAAATAGTTGCGGGTGACATAGCTCCACGAGAATCCTTTACTTTTTAGCACGTCATTTCCCGTAAAAAAATGGTCACGATTATTTTTAACAGCACTGACATATGCTGAAAAATGAAAGAATGCGAGAACAGCTGGATAGATTGCCCAATGTTGAAAAAAGGGCAGCCGTTGCCATCGCTCGACTTAACTACCAGCAAGATGGCGGACGATCGAAACGTTCATCGCGTGCCACAGATCTAGAGATCCTTTTTTGACGCAGCTGGCTGTGCGGCACTGCCAGCTGTCGTCATAAAAGGGCTGCCCTTTTCTCAGCATTGGTAAAGGGTTGCGCCTCAAAGGGTTAAATTATGTAAACCAAATTCTCTTTTAATTCTTCTTCTTTATTTCTTTTCCTTTTTCCTTTTCTTCCTTTCTTTATTTTTTTTAGCTTAACAAAATTTATAAATTAAAAATATCCGATAGCACAACTTTAAAAATGTTATACTTAAAAAAATTATTTACACGGAGAAATAAAAAAAATACCGCTTTCATCTAGGAAGAAGAGATGGCTGTTTTCTGTGTCCCAAAACTAGAAGAATAGATCGTAGAATATTCGAGTAGGTGATAGACGTAACTGTCATAGACGAAATGGTTAAGCATTTCTAGTCCGTAATATTCTGGTAAGTGTCTGCAGAATGATTAGTTTGTGTAACGAGAAATTATCGTTCGATACACTCATGCACTGGAATGACCGTTTGTGAGTCTACCCACTAGCGTGCTCATCGATTTACAGATATTTTCATCTTGGTACAAGACACCTTATAGAGGAGAGATCTAAAAATTGGGTAAGTGGGTTCAGAAGATTCAGGTTCTATGATCTAGTATTTATAGAGAGTACACAGACTCATAAATCCTAGTTCCATCAAGTATTTTCTACAAGTCAATGGCTTATATATATATATATATATATATATATATACACTGCTCAAAACAATTAAAGGATATTGTAAGTTTTATATAAAATAAAGATATAAGAGAAATTTGTTTTGCCGAAAATGGAAGAAGAGAATCACAAATGCAAATTTTTCTGATTTTCAAACTGTGGAGTATGCTAATTTTGAGTTCCACGTCAAAAACGTCGCTTCAGCGGCAGCGAATGAAATTAGACTTTCAACTGAATAAAAGACAATGAAGACAAGGATAATCGGCATTCAGTAACTGCTTTGTTTCGATGAGTACGATGTCTCAGCGAAGTCATTTATCCGATTCAGAAGCTTGGAGAGTTGTCGGTAGGTTAGAAGGGGGGCAAACTCAAGCCGAAGTAGCGCAAGCCATTGGAGCGTCACAAACTGTGATTTCCCTAATAACACAACTGTCACCCGTGACCAAAAAGTGACCACTCGAAACATAGAGTCACAAAGAGTCGCTGTGACGCCGCCGTTTAGTCACGCCACAGTCCCTATGTCCGCCCACGGTGACGTCACAATGCGACCCCGCAAAGTAGTCACAACTGCGACGACGGCTGCCGCTGTGACCCTTTAGTGACGACACAGAGCGGTCGCAGTCACAGATGTGACTACAATGCGTCGTCACAGCGTTGTCGCGATCACACTGCAACTGAAATGTGCCGGTACATAGTGGTCACAATGGCGACTCCGATATCACAAAAATGTCGCAACCACAACCCTCGTCACGACATTACTCGTATGGGACTATTTTGAAAGACAAGCAATTATTAGTTTTCAAAGTAAATTAAGAGAAATCGTTTGAGGTCCCTAAAATTTCGCTATAACGGTATTTTAAGTTATTAAAATGTGGGACATTCTAGTTTAGTTATGCGTCAAACATGCTTTTTAGATTGGTTACACGAGGGCTATCTGCCTAAGGAGTCAACAGGCCCATGTTGACAAGATAAACATAACTAGAAAAGTCCAGATAATGATGAACTAAAAAAGTAAAAACAAACATTTCATAATACTAATATGTATACTTACATTTTTGATGCAGCTAGCAAGATCGCAGCAGTCAAACACAACATAAATAATAAAAAAGCTGTACTATGGTTACGCACACACACACCTAACTTTAGGGTAACATTTTGCTATGTATTGCACAGGTTGTTTACATCAAATGATTTTTCTTATGTTAGCTATTCTAAATAGAGATTTCTACATCTATACCTGTTGCATAACTACATAACTCAAATTTTATGGAAGGAAATAATTTTATACATTAAAATACGCTATGAGATTATGTATATTAAAAACAGTGAAAGTAAAAATTTACCTGTAATAGTGTTATCCAAGTAATTTGTAGAATTAATGTTGTATCAAAACTAACAGGGTTTCAACATTGAAGCAAATGCTATTCTTATATTGCTCCAAACGACGAAACCAAATTAGTTGTCTTGAACAGCTTAACAATTAACCAAAGCAATTAAACTTTTCGAAAGTTCAATGAGAAATTGGAAAAATTGTATCCTAAAAAATGTACTTGATTCATAATTCATCAATTATAACTCTCTCGTTGCTCAACGTCTGCGACCGAAATTAAAGCCAAAAAAAAAAAAAAAAAAAAGAGAGAGAGAATGGTTACTGCACCGTAAATGCGCCAAACTCGCCAATTTTAAAAGCATAACTAGAGCGGTCCCCCCCCCCCCACCATATTACCTTCGTCTTTCGTATTTTATGTGCATTATATATATATATATATATATATATATATATATATTAGGGTGGATCGAAAATTTTTTTTTTCGAAATCGCTATCTCCTGAGGTGTCAAAAGTTATAAATTGATATAAATAAGACATGTGTAAAATTTGAATGTTCTACGACAACGTCTTGGGGTTGCGCATCGAGCTTGAAATTCAGAAATTTTTGAAAAATACGACTTTTTTTAAAAATCGACCAAAAAAATTCTTTTCCGAATTATTAGGCCCCCGAGGTTTTAGGAGTTGTATATTGTTATGAATAAGACGTATGCAAAATCTGAAGGGGCTGTGACAATTTCTAGTAGTTGCACATCGAGTTTGAAATCTATAAATATTTGAAAAATATGCGTTTTTTGACAAAAATATGTAGAAAGTAATAATTATATTTTTAATGTATCACTCCCGTTGAAAAATAGTCAGTAACGTTCGCAGCTCTTCTCTAGTACAATCACAATCGTAACTACATTACCCAGGGCACACCTCGTTGATTTGCATGCTATCCAAGTTCTGCCCGTGCCAGTCCAAGCATCCAATTATCGGAACGTGCGTTTTAAGGGGACAGCCTACTTTTAAGAATGGGAAAATGTATAAATTTTAGATCAACTTTCATAATTTTTAAAAAAATAATGAATGCATGCAGAAACATAATTTTTTTTCAGTTAACTACTATGACATTACTCTATTGATTAAAAATATTATTTTAGTTTATTATAAAGGTGATAATTTTAAAAATATTATTTTACCACACAATATTGGAAAAAAAAATTCAAGGGTACTTTCCCACTGCGCGCAAGATATCTCAATTAGAATTCCTTTGAACCTCATAATTTTTTTCTAAATTAAACAAGACATTCAAATTAACAATCTGAACTAAAATGGATTAATTATTTTCATAATTTAAATTAAAAAAAATCATTTAATCTGAAAATTTAAATTACCATAAAAATTTTAATAGTTTTACAATCATAACTTTTTTTCTATGAAACACAACCATTTCATTTTAGTTCATTTTGTTCATTATATTAGAATAAATGCCTGAAAAAAATTTCAAGTTGATATCTTAAATAGTTTTTAAAATATCATGCGCGCAAACTTGAAAAACAGTGTTTTGAGAAAATGCCAATTAAAGTTCAAATTGTTGTTTTGGAACATAAATTTTAATTTTTAAAAGTTAAAAACATTTTCTAATGAAACATTTACTATTTAAGAATAATTTTACGGAGTACTTAATATGATTAACCCAAAATATGTTTTAATACGGCTTAAGAAACATCAGTCTAAAGAAAAGCTCGACAATTGTAAATATGAAAATACATGTACATACCTTAACAAAAGATACATTTTTAGGATATAAAGGCATTAATATTGGTAAAGTACATGTTTAGTTATTTTAATAATTATATCCATATATATATATATTTATTTTTACTTTGCAGCATAAAATTTTGATTTTATTTCTTTTTATGAAATTTCGATTTAAAATTTTCCGCTTTCATGCACAATGCCTTCGTTTTCTTTTATTGCCTGAAACTGAGAACTGATGAGCATTTTTCTGGCTCTTCGAGTTTCTAAATTAAATTCTGTACATTTCAGTTGACACTCAAAGCATAAAAGAGGGAGAATATCCCTCTTTTATGCTTTGAGTGTCAACCTTAGTTGCAGCTTCTACAGCATGCTGCCCAACTTGCGTTTACATTTTCCTTTTTATCTCAACAAATAAATGTCATACAGAAAAATGGTTGGTATCAATCTTTTTAGAATAAAGTAAGCTATTTAATGAGATAAAAATCTCAAAATCGATTTTTTGGGCATTTTAAAAGTAGGCTGTCCCCTTAATGAATAATGTAAAGCCCGACTTCAGATCAAACTGTGGCATTTTATGTGAAGTGTAATAATCTAGATCGTAAGAAACCATCATCTGATAGATGGATAGGCAGAAAATTTCGGAGTGGCTGTTTGCTATGGTGTGAAGCTGGCAAATACTACATTGCAGAGATTTAGTTAGATTAGAGAACTGCGTTATTAGATTTCGGATGACTCCGTTGTTCTTTCCGGAATTCGATGATTCGCCACCACCTGCAATGCCTGTGAGCGTCCCAAGATCAATGGAATTCGTGTCAAACTTTCTTAAATTTCCAGTGAAATTCTTAAAATCAGATCGTGACATATGGCCAAAGTATGTTGAACCAGGTTCCATAATCAGCGAGATATGTTTTTTGGGACAAATTCTTGGGGCTAATTTGCCGTCAACAAATATTTCTATGTATCTGGTTTTGTACTTCCTCCTATCAAAACACAATCCAAAGAAATTTTTAAATACTTCTTCCATTTGTTTCACTGCGAGTCATCTCAGCCTTTCATCTCACTTTATATCGGTCCAGAATCAGTTGAGAAGGTTTCTCTCCATCTGCATTCCTTCCGCTTTCTGGATTGTGAAATAAAGTTGATACCAGAATTTCTGCTGCCTAGTCCGTAATAACTTTGTGTCGCAGACTTGTGAAAGTAATGAGATTTTTATTCTAACTTGGTCATTTGTGCACGCATCTCCCAAAGTGGCAGCCCTACTAGCAATTTTGCTCGGCCCGTCATCGGCTGGCTGCGTGGCCAGTGGTAGCCCGAGCAAAATTGCTAGTAGGGAGTAGATAGGCATTCAGCGTTTCCTCCAGTCTTTCGTACTTCTCTTTCGTTATTTTCACTTTCCAAATCAATGACTAAAGTTGGAGACTGGATATTGGAACTTTCACCTCTTTCTCCACCAATCTCTAAATTTCTCTTTCCAACATTTCAACTTTTCTCTCGTTCTCCATAACTTTTCTTCTTTACAATTCCATAGATTGTCACATATCTAGCTCCTCTCTTATCTGCTAATGCCTCCCGTTCTGTGTGAGGTATGTAAGGCTCTGAGCCACACCTGCTCCGGAAAAAGTCAGTACATTTGCAAGTGCGATATTCTATAGCTCGGTAAGGGAGAGTTTTTCCAACTTTCTTCATAAACGATTCCTTATGTCCATCTCTAACATACGATTTATTTAGCTGCTGAACTTACTCATGACCTTTTTAACTATCTCTTGAATTCCTTGGATTGACACAGTAGGGATACTGGCCTTGATCCACATTTCCTGTGTTTTGATCGCCACAACTAAGGTTACTTCTCCTTCCGGTAGTTTCTGCCCTTTATTAAGAAATTTTTCTTTGTTAAGTACAAAATAGTAATATAGAAGTAGGAGTATGTCTTCTGGGTTGGTAACTTGGTACAAGGTAATTCTTTCGATATTCGCCGCTTTTCTAAGAACACCAAATTTTGTTCCATATCCTGTTGCAGACAGTTGTTGGGTTAATACCTTCTAAACATCCTTTGTGACTGTGATTTTTCTATAAATGTTCATAAGCATTCATTCTGGATTAATTTATTATGCTTAATTTACATATATGCATTTAAGGCAGAGGTTTTAGAAGTTTAGCCATGCAGGCGAACATGCCTGTCTCTCATTGCATCTGGATCTTATCTGGAGAGAAATCTGAGGTAAAACATACTTACACAGTGGCACTGCAATCGCGCAGAAATTTTCTCTTCGGAGGAGGAAAGCCACAAGATTCTACAACAGTTTCACTCTATTCAGAATCGTAGCAGTGCAAGGCAACCACCTTTTAGCATTTTTGGGAGTAAACTGAAAGAACCATCTATCTGAAACGTGAGACTATATGCCTGTTTCAACGAAATATTTCGTTCCTGGTTTAACCGAATGCATCGCCATCACTCGGCAGGCAAACCGGCGCTAGTTGTCTAGAGCACAGCTTGCGTACTGCGCCCAAGACGAAACGACTACATAACGTGTGCATTGTATCAAACTGTTCGTAAAGCTATTTTTTGTGATTTACAGAGCTTCTCTAAACATGTTTTAACATATAAAAGGACCAAATTATTTTTAACAAATAAAGTTTGCTTTCTACATAATTTTTTCAAAAAACACTTAATTGTCAGATATTTATAGATTTCAAGCTCGATGTGCAATTCCTAGAAATTGTCGTAGCCCCTCCAGATTTTGCATACGTGTTATTCATAACAATATACAACTCCTAAAACCTCGGGGGCCTAATAATTCGGAAAAGAATTTTTTTGGTCGATTTTTAAAAAAAGTCGTATTTTTCAAAAATTTCTAAATTTCAAGCTCGATGCGCAACCCCAAGACGTTGTCGTAGAACAGTCAAATTTTACACACGTCTTATTCATATCAATATACAACTTTTGAGACCTCAGGAGATAAAGAATTCGGAAAATTTTTTTTTTTCGATCCACCCTAATATATATATATATATATATTTTATATATATATATATATATATATTAGGGAATATAAAAGTATATTGTAATTATTCGGCTTAAAATTTGCCTTAATAGCTGTTATATTAAATTTTACTATATTAAAATTGTTTTCCTTTTGCTGTGATTTTTGTTTTTCTCAATTGCTCTGGAAAGTGAAGTGCTTCTTATTTTATGTTTGTAAGGAATTTGAATATAATTACACACTGTTCATTTAGCCAGAACGTAGCTTATAAAAATTTACAGGGCCAGATTATGATCAACAGAGGTCCCGGGCATTGATGAATTTGGGCGTCCCCATCTATAAAATTTGTTTTCTTTTTCATAAAATTTTGACATATAAAAGAATATTTCAGAGCAACATTTGAAACTGGGGGCACTTTCGAACCGGGGACCCTGGGCAAAGTCCCGATTTGCCCATGCGACAATAAGGGTCAGAAAATCTATCAAATATATGTAAACTAAAGAGTCTGAATATTGTATAATGAATACTGAAGTGTGAAGGTCCCGGTTTCGGATCAATTCGCGGAGCTGTCGATCTAATAGTCTGGAGTTTTGGTTGGTTTTGTCCAGATGTAACGTGAATGCCCATTAGAACCCCTTAAAAAGCCCTCCGACTAAGGTCCCTGGATAGTATTCTCCACTGCGTCTTTTCAATAATGAGAGTGAAAAGGTTAAGCATGGAAACGCCGTTAATTGCTTATATGCATATAGAATGTTATTAAAAACTCACTTAAACAAAAATCATATAAACAGTATGCACGTTTCGGATGGTACAAAAGGTCGACCCTCCTTCACCACGCTCCTGAAAGAAGGGTGGACCCTTTGTACTACCCGAAACGTGCGTACTATTCTTCCGTGAAATTTGGATAATGCGAATTTTTTGTCGATTCCTAGAATTTTTTTATTTATCACTTTTTTCTTCGAGTATATATATTCTGCGGAATTTTTAATTATTTCGAATTTTTTCTCTGCTCTTTTCTGTGTATTATTATGCTATACTATATTATCTATTTTTCCACTGAAAAGGGGGCAACTCACAACTTAAAAGTTTATTAGATCTATTTTATTCCCCTTAGAGTACGAGGTAGCAGCAATTTTGTAAATTTTTCCAGGAGCGACCCTAAGGTACGTGGTGCCCCCTTGCAAACGTAAAAAAGGCTCTCCTTTTATACATTTTCCACGTTTTGAGCTCCATATTGCGGCCCCCCAAAAACAGCGCCTCGAAGCGATGCTTACTTTACCGTATCGGGCAGCCCCTGAAATTTCCAATAAACTATTAAAAGATCCTTTGAAAAGAAACATATATAATGACACTTATACATACCTCTTATTAAAATAGACAAGCAATTTTTTATTTTCTGTCTTCAAACGCATAAATAAAATTCATCTGTACTACGTATAAATAATCTGAATTAATATAGCCAAATCCACGATAACAAATCGAGGCTTGTAAACTCGACGCGGGAGAAGTTAGCTGAGCACACAAGAATTTCTTGGGCTAGCCGTCTTTCTACGTATCTAGTTTTCCATGTGAGGCCCCAAGGTAAAGAAAATATAATTCCTAAGTGAACCAACCCATTGCTTTCTATTTATGACTATTACATGACGGTAGATTTTAATAGGGGCTTAACGTAGAAAAAAATCTTCAAGTATTTTTTTTTTCAGGAAAATTTTAGCAAAATTGGGAAAAATTAATATGAATTATAAAAATAATGAATACAGAATATGAATTTTATAAGAAGAAAAAATTCATATTCTGTACATAGGAACTCATATACAGGGTGGGGGTTTCACTGTGGATGTAGCGAACATTTTTATAGCATACTGAACTCATTAGTTTTATTTTAGTTTTTAGTACTAAAATATTAGAAAGCACAATATGAACTCTTCCCCCTTACACTCCCTCCCCCTTCCAAAGAAAAAATCTTAACTGTGACCCTGCCTTTGGGTGTACGGAAAACACTTCTACACATTATGAAAGTAAAATAATATTATTTAATTAAAATAATGAAATTTTATGCTAACATTACGAAATATATACAGGCCCATTGCCGCCAAATAGTGCTGGTCCGGCACATTTTAAACAGTACCACGCCGTTAACTTTTTTGTGCATGTCATAGACACAGAATATATGTATTTCATTATTTCCTTACACAGACTCCGGCTACAATTCTGAACTCTTTTACTTTTTGGAATAATAACTTTTTTTTTTATAAATGATATTATTTTTAAATGAAATAATTTATTTTTAAAATTAATAACTTCAACTATAGTCCACTACTTTAAAACTACGAGATTTTATCATACTAGTCGTTATCACTTTAGCATTTGCTCATTAAATATTTCAAATAATGTATCACTCAAAAAAAATGTGATTACAAATAAGTTTGTTTGCTAAGTCGCAAAGAACAGTCAATATGACGTCACAATAACCGGCAGTCACAAATCAGTCCCGCAGTGACTTCACAAAGCGATCACTTAGTGACCGATAACACAGTAGTCACAGGGTGACTTCACAGTGACGTCACCTGGTGACTGGTCACAAAGAACGGGTCGCAGTGACCACACAGTGGAGTCGCATCACTCACAAGTCACAATGTAACTAGTTTGTGATTGTCCTGTGACAGTTGTGACCCTCTGTGACGTTACAGCGACTGTTTTGTGACCATCTGTGCTATTAGGGTTCCAGGATCTGGAACCAGTTTTTGGTGACTGGAAGTGCAGGCCGAAGACCAGGGCATGGTCGTAGACAGGCAACAACGCCCAATGAAGATCGTTATTTAGTGTTAACGGCTCGGAGACACCGGAATATGAACGCTTCTCTTCTCCAACAACACCTTCGCTCGGCTACTGGCACCACGGTTTCAACTCAGACTGTCCGAAACCGGCTCCATGGTGTAGGTCTGTATGCTCGCCGACCGATGGTATGTGTTAGACTAACATCAAGGCATCGTCGCGACCGCACGGAGTAGGCAATAGAGCATGTGAACTGAAGGAGAAATGAATGGAGCAATGTTCTTTTTTCTGACGAGTCCCGTTTTTCAGTTCATCCTGATAATAGGCGTATTTTCATCTGGAGGGACCGTGGCAGTAGGAATAATCCTGCGTTCGTGCACGAAAGTGTCAGCTTTGGCGGTGGGGGAGTGTTGGTGTATGGTGGCATATCCATTGACGGGCGCCTCTACATCATTCGAGATGGACCTCTGACTGGTCGCCGATATAGGGATGAGATCCTCAGACCTATTGTAGTCCCTTACGCTGCAGCAATCGGAGATGACTTCATTTTAATGGACGATAACTGCAGGCCACATCGTGCTAACCTGGTGGAGGATTTCCTTTTCGAGGAAGGAATCGTACGAATGGAATGGCCAGCGTGTTCTCCAGACATGAATCCAATAGAGCACGTTTATGACGCTCTAGGAAGACGAGTTGCTGGCCGACAACCACCACCACAAACTCTCCAAGAACTGGGAAGAGCTCTTCTGGAAGAGTGGGACAGAATACCCCAACTCGTGATTAATAGCCTCATTGACTCCATACCTCAAAGGTGTTCAACGTTGCTGGCCGTCCGCGGAAACCATACCCCCTACTGAAAATGATTTCCTTTGAAAAAAACACCTTTTCTTATTCTTTTTTTCTCATATGCACAAATTGTGTTTTTTTCCTTTTCTACACAAATGCGCAATAAAATGCATTTTTTTCTGCCAAACATGAATCCAATAGATTTGTGCATTTTATTCTCATATAACCTACTACGTGTGTCGACCATGTATCAATCAGCTAAAAAGTTTCCCAGCCACAAGATCCACCTAAAACCGCAATATCCTTTAATTGTTTTGATATATATAGTTGTTTTGTATATATATATATATATATATTAGGTTGTAACGAAAGTTTCCCGCCACAGCAAATTTCGTCTGTGCAAACAGTTCGCGTTGGCGTGTTAGCTCATATTTTGTCATTTGAAGTAGGGGCAACCCTAAGGTACTCGGCGCCCCCCCTGAAAACGTAAAAAAGTGCCCTTTTATGCTCTAGATAAAGTTTTCTCAATCTTTATGCTCGAAATGGCGCCCTTTGGAAGATGGCGACCCGATGCGGTGCTTACCGTGTCGGACCGCCCCTAATCGAGAACTAGCTAAGGAATTAGACGTTAGTGCCATGCCTATTAGTCGTGCTATGCATCGCATAAACTTGACCATCAAGTTTAGTCGCTGGCTGAATGTGTTGATTCAAGTAGATTTGGCGGAAAACTTTCGTTACAACCTGATATATATTAGGATATGGTGCAAATGTGTGGAGAGAATATTTCTTTTGATATCCACATAGCTGAAATCCTACTATTTTGTTGTTTTTATTAATAATTGTCTGAGTATGGCCCCTGAAGAGTGTCCCACAGATTATAATTTCTCTTCCATTCATTTCTGTTTAATTTATTGTTCAATGTACTTCGATTTTCATACTCTTTAGACTTCTGTTTCTGCTGTTATGGTCTGTTTTTTTTCTCTTTTCCTCATTGGTATAATTCTGCAGTAATATTTTTCGTGTTTTACTTATTAATTATACATAGATATATTAATTTATATACATACATATTTTTTCTTCCAGTGTAGAGTTCCGATCGTGAAACAACCTCATATTAAGTATTTTAAAAACAGGCAGATAAAAGTCATGTTAAGTGCTTCAAAAAAGGCATTTAATCTTTAAACAGGAGTATCTAACTTTTAACTTTCGCAATGAAAAATGTGTCTCAATAGCTTCCCTTTCTTTCTGTGATTTGTGCAAATAAACATCTCCTTTAAAAAATAATATTTCCTCTGGAGTATCTTAAATATTTTCAAACTGTCAAATATGAATATTTAAGTGAAGAAGAGAAGAAAAATACCCCGACTTGCCGTATTTTCGAAAATGTTTCATTCACTTGCCTTTCTTGACACTTATTAGAATTTCCCACTTCTTTATTTTATATTTTCGGACTTCAAAAGATTCTGATCTTTGTTCTCGCCGTACTTATTTTTATTTACTCTTCCAAAACTCATAGAGAATTGCGACAATCGGTTTATTTTTAACTATTTAAAATTAGAGGTTTAATTGTTTATTATATGTGTATTACCTAATTGTGCAAAAGATAGGCTTTTAACAATTCCTAGATTTCAGCAGTTTAGGAAAAAAGGGTACAGTACAGGAAAAATAATAATAATTTGATAAAATTTACAATTATTCATATCTTATGTTTCGTTTTTCAGAAATATATCTAGAGATAGATCGTCATTGAGGGACAGTGAAACCCGGCCCCACCTTCTAATTCAAAAGCGTTTCCTATGTTATCATTTTAGCAGCTCTTTTTAATGATAATAGTGCGTGAATTTTGTGTTATTTAGATATTAGCAAATTGAAAAACAATTAATATAAATTCAGTAAGCACTTAAGAAAAGTTATTTAATCTTTGTCTGCTTGTATCTAAACTTAAAACAAAAAACTTTTTCAATAGCTTCCCATTTTCACTGTGACATGTGTAAATGAACATATTCTTGAAAAAGAATAATATTTCCTTTGGAGTATTTTAAATATTTTCAAGCTGTCAAATATGAATATTTAAGAGACGAAATAAGCTCTGGCTTGCTGTATTTTCAAAATGTTTCATTCACTTTCCTTTCTTGGCACTTGTTAGAAAGTTCCACTTCTTTAATTTATATTCTCGGACTTCAAAAGATTTCGATCTTTGTACACTAGAGTACTTATTTTTATTTACTCTGCCAAAACTGATACAATTGCAAATATTTGTTTAATATTTTTTTTTTAATTTGAGGTTTAACCTTTTAAAGCCAATGTTACCAATTGGGAACATCAAATTAAAAATTTATTGAAAAATTAAATTTTATCAATATTGACTTGAAAAAAATAGCAGATATAATTAAAAGATGACTTGATTTTTTAAATAGAACTTGGAATTCCAACATTAATAGGATACTGGTAAAAAATTCATAAAAATAGATACATTTTCATAAATTTTCACAGAGCTATATCTTGACTTCCCCTCCCCCTTCAAAAACTTAATTAATATATTTACTTAAAAATAAGTCTTCCATTAATTATTAATATTTCATTTATCATTTAACTACTCATCACTATATTTCGTTTTTGAAACCAATGTGAAAGTATAGTCAGAAATGACCCATGATCCGAACACAATGAACACTGTACACAATTTTTCCCCTCATTTAAATGACTAATATCATTTATCTAACGCATTATAAAGCAAAATTTTGTCTCTGTCGGAATTCGGTCGTAAAAATTTAAGTATTTATGCGTACTCCATAAGGGCAGGTGGGGAAATCATGCATTTTTTTAAAAGGTCTAAAAATCAAGCAGTTAAATTTATGTTAGTTAAAATATTGATGTATATTACATACATTTGACGACTTTATTAGAAATATAGCATTACTTTTAAGACTTTTCTACGGAGTCATTTTTAGTTAGGCAAGTATTGATACCCCCCTTTTCTCCCCATGGTGGAGGAAAATGGGGGCAGTACAAACGAATTTGTATATTTTTAATAAAAATAATGTCAATGCTAGAAACTAAAAGAAAAGGTACTCAATTTAAAGTGTTCTTAATATACTAAAAGAAAAAGATGCACAGAAAAGGATTATTTTCCAAAATATTTAGCTACAGAAATAATGTCCGTGATCATCAAATTCAAGTTCACGCAGTATGTGGCAAATGTGACTTGCTTCCAAACAGGGGTGTAGGAAAGGGCATGGCACATGAACTACAGCCACATGAGCCGATAATTCGATAGTCTCCAAATCACATCAGTAACTAGAACATATATTTGTATAATAAGTGTGTGAGTTTCAACTTTCTGTGACAAATCCTATTCATTTTAGATTGCATGTTTCAATGTACTACAACTTCCTTTACTGCTTTTTAATACTTTCTACCCCGTGCTTTTTTATCGAAAATGGTGTTTAGGGCATGGGTGATGGCTAAGATATACATATTGTGTCCCAAAAATGGTTGTTGTTGTTGTTGTTTCTAATGTCCTCTGGCAACCACAGAGGTGCCAGATACTCCATAAAGGAAGGCGAAGGGCGAAGGGTGCAGCTTCCATTCGAGTGTGCCCCAGTGGGAGGAAAACCGTCTTAGCACGGGGTCCCCTAATTTTGAACTAATTCCAGAGAAGGGACCAACCCCCTGAAATTGGCACCCCCAGAGGTAGCGTTAAACCTGGAGGAAATTGGAGCCACGACGGATTTTACTTGCACCAGTTCCCATTAGCGCACACGGTCCCCCAGCAGTCGAGCCAAGAGGGAGGAGACCCTCCCAAGCACTGGCCTAGCCGGATGCTGCTTCACTTGCCGTGTTCTTATGAGAACGGAGTTTAGAGCCCAGACCACTGCGGGACAAAAATGTGGTAACAAGCTTTAATTCTATATCTATATCTATCTATCTAAGTCCGCAATCTAAAATTGAAAAATGTTCAGAATGAGGTGCGGAAAAAGATGACGTTTAGAAAAATTCCTCTCATTAATTCTCAAAAACTTACAACTTTTTAATTTGTACACGACCCCCGTACATAGAATTCCCAACAAGTAAAATGTGTCCCATACACTAATTAGGCGACATACAAAATTTGAGAATTATATTGTAAAAAATGTTAGAAATATGAGGATAAATGTATGATGACTTAAACCGCTTTTCAATGGCTATCGAAGTGAAAAAATGAAGCCGAATGATTGAGATTCAGGGTTCGTACAAAAATGATGAAAGGAAACAAGGTTTTGCCCTCTTGCAATAAACGTTTACATTCGAAATTATGTATATAGCCCCTTCATTATTTAAAAACATCTCTGAGATATTTTGCGATGAAAGACTAAAAATTTGTACATCACTTCATTAGTGTACGGAACCCATTTGACAAGCTGGATTTTTTTTTTTTGCACTGGGGCAGTGTAAAAATTTTAAAAATTGTAATTTTTTGAAAATTAAGAAGAGAATTTTTTTTAACGGAATCTTCTTTTTCTATCTACCTTATTTCGAACATTTTTTAATTAACATCGGCTAGTTCTTTTTAATAGATAAGGAATCAAATAGTGTTATAACCTTTTGAACCAACATAAAAGCCAAAAGTGTTTTTATAATGCTAACCATTGCACTCAACTGTAAATGAGATGGAAATTACTTAAAAATATAGACAACAATTCCCAAAATTATTAGATCTGGAATGATAATATTATCCATATTTCGACTATGATGTCCGATATCCGATTATCCGAATTTTAGAAAATGAAAGAAATAAATGAAAATTAAAATAAGACCTCGCTGAATCTGAGAATTCCTCCAAACAAACAAAACTTAAAATTTGTTAAAACTTGTTAATTTTTTCTTCCGAAGTTGTAAATTGTGAAAATAAATCTCAAAATTTAGTAACTGATACTTAATTTTTTAAAATAACCAATAATATATTCTCAAAATTGCAATCATAATGTTGACTAATTCTCATTTCAAAATGATTCTTTAATTGTTGTATAAAGTTAACGCTTTTAACCTTATGTACTGCTTCATCCTTCTGATGTGGATTTGTATAATGTATGATCACAATTCTAAAAATTTCGTAAAGAATTATTTTAGACACCATGTATAGGTATTGAAAAATTATGCCGAAACCTTACAAACACATCTTTGTTCTGTTGGATGAAACTGCTAAAAATTTACGAGAAAAGTAACTTTTTAGCCAAAATTCCAATATTTAATTTTGAAGGATTAAAATTAATAGCATTATAATGGAAGAAACACCATTGATGAAAATTACAAGAATATTAAGTATTAAAATGCAAAACATTTATAAAGTCTCACTAACACACTTCATGAAAATGTTTTTGATGTCGGAAAAATAATAAAAACTGATAAAAATAGTTTTTATGAAAATCTACAAAAAAGAAAAACCCACAGTTCTTTAAATTACAATAAAAAAATCATTATCATCATATTTCACATTCCTTTTTAAATATCGCTTTCCTTCGGAAATTTAACTTTTTATGCTACATATGAAGAATAAAAGTATACATAATTCTTTTATCGTGTCGTAATTATATGAAAAAGACAAAAATATAAGTAAAAATGCTTTACGGAACTTGTAAGATCAGATTATTTTTATTCAGTATGCTTTATTATAAATTTTTACGAATAAGAACTTTTCTGAAAAATTTAAATATGATACAATTTTTAATATTCGCGAAAGATTTTTTTTTTTTTTTTTTTTTTCTAGTTTGAATTCTAATACGTTTAAACATGAGTATATACTTATTTCAGAGTATTGTGATTAACAATTGTAACTGAAAAATTAAAAATCTTTAAAATTCATTTTATAAACTGGCGATTGCCAGCTACTAATGATTCAATTGAGATTGTTAAGCATTCATTTTTTGACTTAAAAAAAATCTTACTGACAGTAGTAATAACTATAAAGTAAAACTGTATGAAGCGTTATTATGTTTTTTGAATAATTAGAGTCACCTACATTTTTGGACTTAGCTTATAGTAAAATTCATGTTCTACACATCAGTCAATGAATTGCCCAGGTGGTGCAGTGGCTAAAGAACGATTCTATCTTGCCTTGGGTCCGGGTTCGAATCCTGACTTGGGCATGGATCGTAACTTGTCCGTCCCTTCATAGGGGGTAATGGTGGTCGCCCAACAGGTGCTCCTATAATAAAATGGCCAGTAATTCGGGCCTTAGTGGTGGCAAATGCTTGAAGAGCAAGTGCCCGCCCTTTCAAAAAAAACCCATCAGTTAATGAAACTTTCCATTTCGTTGCATGTAATTTAGTAAATTAGAACTCAAGGATTGATTTTTAAAATTCTCATTCGATATAACTGGAACTGACGGCTACTAAGTCCTACTATTCGAGCAGTAACAGCCCTATGAGGATAAAATTTAATTTGTTTCCGAGTACAAGCTGAAGCTAATTGGCTCAAGTATCACAAGAATTCAGATATCATTTTGATTCGAGAAAAATGTATAGAAACCAGAAACCACTCAACCCTTCAGCCTGTTGTGCAGACTTGCTATTTGTCTGCGACACCTCATGCCATTCATTATAGCTAAATAATTGCCACCCTGTATATAAAAAAAAAATCGGTTATTGTGTTGCACAAGAAAATAAAAGCATATCTGTTCTAATGAGTTTGAACCACTCTCCACTTCCTAGCCGATGATGACTTGTTGTTGTTGTTGTTGTTGTTGTTATTGTGAACACGTACATCAGATTTGTGTGCTTGACTCAAACCCGCTTATAAATCCTCGTCAGTAGGACAACACAAGGGGGGGGATGCCCTCCGATGGGGTCTTTCTAAGGGGTCCTAACCTGTATTTACACTAGGCTTCAGGAAAACCACGGAAAACTCCGAACGGTTAGGTCGATGGACGCGCGATGGGACCCGAACCCGGGACCTTCACACTTCACCCATCTACCATTTCCAGTGACATAGCCTGTCATGGTGAGGCAGCCGATGACTTATTTTAGGAGCACACGCATTTGAAGAGGTGCAGAACGACTTCACACGCTAACGATACAGAAGTGAA
Organism: Cheiracanthium punctorium; assembly: GCA_038373885.1. Classification (NCBI taxonomy): domain Eukaryota; kingdom Metazoa; phylum Arthropoda; class Arachnida; order Araneae; family Cheiracanthiidae; genus Cheiracanthium; species Cheiracanthium punctorium. The sequence goes on along the minus strand of JAWZYV010015126.1, from coordinate 323,973 downwards.
CTGCTTGGCGCGATTTTCCCCTCCTAATAGTCCCTGCAAAATTTCTAGCAAGTTCTCGAGACTCCATCTCCAAAAACATGCCAGTCAATCATGAACCTTGATTGCATAATAGAAACGCCACTGAGTAATACTAGGCTATTGTGTAATGCTAATTCAGAAATGCAAGCATTTAGGCTTAATAAATAAAATCGTGCCAAATGCTGCTAAGCTTGGCGACTTTTGACCGCCATATTTAGTGGAAAAGTGCCATATTTAGGGGCAAAAATAAGGCCCCAAAACTGAAGTCAGCTAAACGATAACACCAATATTTCTTGAGAATTCGAGAAAATCCTATGTTGAACAATGGGAACACCCAAAGCTCTTTATCTCGAGTTCTAGTTAACTGATTTTCATCCAACAACATGCAAATTTTAATTATTTTACGCTTAGTATGAGAATTTTAACCTAATTTAATCCCCAGAAGAACGGGTCACCTAAAAATTTGTAACAATACGAAAAAATTCCATTATTTTATTATTATAAGAAGAAAAATACAGTCGATGACTTTATTTTAGGTCTTACGGAACACACGCATGCGCAAAGATGCTTAAAATACGTGAAAACAAATATCTTTTTCCAAAAATAAAAAGGATTTAAAATTAATTAAAATGATCCGATGCGTTCTGAATTTGTTTCATCCAATAAATCTTTTTTCAAGCACGTCATTAGAAGCTACAAGAATGCAAACAAAACATTTTCTGTTTTAACAATTGTAGCGTAGGAAAAGCATGAAAAAATATCTGTTCATTTAATTTTTTTATTTAAATTCAAAGAAAAATACTTTTATGAGAACATATAAAAGGTAATTTTGTTTTTCTTTAATAACTATGAAGAAGACTTTGAGCTTTGGAAAACTGGTATTATTTTTTATTATTAGAGTAACTCTTCACTGATACAATTTATAAAGAAATAATGAATCTATTCTAAAATTTAAAAATTTTAGAATGAGACATATGCTGCAAATGATTAATTTAGTTTTAAACAAAGCTTATGATTGATATGTGAAAAAAAAAATGTTGCTTTCAAGGCATACTGGAGAAGTTCGTTTATATAAAGAAGGGAAGAAACATGGAGACTAAATAAATAAATAAAAATCTGACACACATTCAAAGCCGCTTAAAAAAGATAAGTAATTTTAGTTTGAAAACTACTTTGAAAAGATAGATAAACAAACTGATAATTTTATATAACTATATATACAGCGACCTTTTTTTGAAGACAGCTGGCTGTGCCCGCGCACAGCCAGCTGTCTTCAAAAGTAGAAAGTCCCCTGTCGTAAGAAAAAGGGGGTCTCTAGATCTGTGGCAAGCGACGAACGTTTCAATCGTCCGCCATCTTGCTGGTAGTTAAGTCGAGCGATGGCAACGGCTGCCCCTTTTTCAGCATTGGGAAAGGGTTGCGCCTCAAAGAATTAAAATTAGTTTTTTAGATTTTTGAAATACACATCTTTTATCCCTAATGGAGAGCCGTTTTATGTATTAACCTCCGAGCTACCAAGGCAGAAAATGTTGCTCACTTTATTATGGAGACACGTAATTGATGAACAAATGTTTCCTCCTATGAAAGGGCGGGCTAAATGGCAAAATCCATGCTGGGAATAACCTTATCCGGTGGTATGGTAGAATGGTTCTTTAGCCACTACACAGTCGGAGTTGCTTGGATGAAATGTTGAAACTATTTAATGAATTTTAAGAACTTTTAATAAAGTAAAATGATATTTTTTCACTTAAAATACTCCGAAAAAAGGCTTCATTCCTGAAAAGGGGGAATTTTAATTAATTAAAACTATTGAAGAATTTCTGATTTCAGTAGGGGTTTTGAAGTACGCCAGTAAATGCTAAAACATACCAACTAAGTTAGAGGGAAAAATATGAAATTCCTGTTGCTGAAATGGATAACTATCAATATTGGTGTAATTGGCTCATGAACATATTTGCAAAGTATTAATTATTTTAGTTAACATTCTTAAGCCTACGAAGGAGGTCTAAGTTTTAAAATATTTGCTATAGTTTTGCTAATTATTTGCGATTTTTCATTATTTTCTTACGTAATTTATGCCCGTAAAATAAATTTGAGGGTAACGTTTTACATATAAAATAAATTGAAAAGTCATGTGTTTTTCTTTTTGTCAATAATTAAATATTTTCAATTTCAGAATGTGGCTTATAGTTTGAGATTGTTTTGATAATTTAAAGTTGTTTTAAGGAAATTTTCTGTTCTTTCCCTTATAGTAAGATTTATGTAATTTATTTCATAAAATCAGCCTTACACATATTAACTTTCATCGAAAATTCTCAATACATATTTCGGCAAAAAGTTGCAGAAAAATCACAGATATTTAAAAAAAATTCTAAATTTAAGCTTTATGTGCAAATTAATGACGCTATACATTTTAGAAAGTGATTCCATCAACCTTTCAAGTTATTAGGCAAGTTGGAGTGTATAGGTTGATTAATTTTTATTTTTCACCTACTACTTTTTCACCAACCTATTTTTCACCAACTACACTTGTTGGTGAAAAATAAAAATTAATCAACCTTTACACTCCAACTTGCCTAATTAATTACGCTATTCAAAAATATTAGTGTATTTTTAGGATGTTTACAGGGACGAGTTACAACTATTTATAAAGTGATAGTTTCTGGTAGCAAGAGCTCATTTATTTATTTCGATCTATCCTAATGCACACATACACACACAAATTTGTATTAGCAACTTTGAAATCTTTTATTTAAATGTAAAACAATATTTTTAAAAGAGTATTTGATGTTTTTATCATTAATGCAACATTTTCAGTAAACAGCTGCCTAGTGGCCAAGTGGTTAAGACCATTGAAACTGATAGATATCTGAAGTGTCGAGGTTTATGGTTCTGCCCCACTGCGCGACCGACGATCTGATGGTCCGGGAATTTTGAGAGATTTTCTCCATATGTAACATGAATATGCTTCGGAACCCTAAAAAGTCTTCAACCGTGGCATCCATCCCTTAATCCCTTGTTTACTAGCAAGCAGCGCGTCGTTCGCCGCTCGCAAGGAAACAAGGGCTTTAGGCAGATAACCCTCGTGCAGTTTTGCTTCAATTAATAACCTAACGTTGAGTAACTAATAAAGAACATATATTATCTAGAAATGATACAATAAAAAAGGAATTCAAAGAGAAATAGTGTAAAAATTAAAAGATTTTTTAAATAAGTGTAAATTATTACCTCAATGTTAAGTTTTGATCAAGATGTTTGTGAAATTTTATTCAGTAAAAATTTAATCAGTCAAAGGTTTAAAGGGGAAAAAAAGCTCTAAAAAGTATTTTAATTATTTTAGATACAGTAAATCACCGTTTATACGTTTCTCATTTATACGACTTTTACATTTATACGTCATTTTCATGAAGTCCTAATGCATTCCTATTTATTTTAACGCAAAACTGCTTTCTTTATATGACGCCAATATCGGTTATACGTCGTATATCAATAGAACTTGTGTTGTCATTCAATGGCAAAACTTTTAACTCCAGCAATGTTACTCTAATTTTCGTGATGTTTATCTTTTCAATAATATTGAGACATAAGGATGCACTGTATGTACTGTTTATAACTGTACAATACAACAAAACTTTCTGTTAAATAACGGAAAAATTCAAATACGGAAACTTTATAGACCTAGGAAATTACCCTAATAATAAGGGAGAAAGTAAATCACCAAAATACGTTACAATGCTAGAAAATGTCCCATTCAAAAACGGAAAAGTAAAATTCTGAAGTCCGTTCAAATACTAAATTTTCTGTGAGAAAACGGAAAAAGCAAAATACAGAAATTATTTATTTCACAAAATTTATCCAGTAAAACAAAATTGAACTGAAATATGTAGTTACCGAGATATCTGTAAAAACGGAAAAACAAACACAGAGTATTAATTCACAAACTTACATAAAAACGAAATTAGAATACTGAAATATGTTAGTTTACCGAAGAATATTCTGTAAAAAAACGGAAAAAACAAAACACAGAAGTTATTAATTTCACAAAACTTATCCAGTAAAAAACGGAAATTTAGAATACTGAAATATGTTAGTTTACCGAAGAATATTCTGTAAAAAAACGGAAAAACAAAACCAGAATTAATTTCACAAACTTCGGTAAAAAACGGAAAATTTAGAATATTGAAATATGTTAGTTTACCGAAGAATGTTCTGTAAAAAAACGGAAAATTCAAAATACAGAATTTTGTTATTTCACAGAAATTATGCAGTAAATAACGGAAAACCCATAAAACGGAATTTTGAAAATAACGGAAACTGTCCAGGAATTTACAGAAATAAAATTCCGTAAATATACGGAAATTTTTTTTACAGTGTAGGTCAAATAAAGGATGTACAGAGGGTTGTAACTTGAACAACCTTCTTTTATAAAGGCGCAATTGACAATATTGAAAAGTTTAGAATGTACTTTGCTTGTCAGAACACGAAGGAAAACAAATTCATTGACTAAATTCAATCTGTAATGCTCTAATTAATAATGAAAGGCATGCCATAAGGTGACTATGAATGATTTATAAAATTCAAGTTCTGTCACAAAATCGCCTCATAATTGGTATTCTCTGTATAATGCATTAATACTAAGTATATGCGGTATTTAAGATATAGTACAATAATGTACAATTTTCACTTCAGATTTTTTTTTTTAATCTAACAATTGTTTCCAGAATAAAACCTAACATGAGGTAATTTACTATTACCTTAAATTCATCTTTTTTTAACTAAAGATGTTTTTGAAGTTGCATTCCACATAAATTAATGATAAATTTAATCTTTTAATATAATTATAAATATATTCTGTATTAGTTTTTTTTTATGATACAAGAATTAAAATGTAATTTCAATTTTATACGAAAAACCAGTATGAACTATTGTTCTGTTACATTTTGGGACTATTTGAATGCAAATAATCGTTTTCCAATAAATTTTCTAAACAATTATAAAAATCAAATTGCTTAAATCTATAAACTTACCGCCTACATCTCTAAGATACCTCACATTATAGGATTAAAAAAATACAAAACCATGAAAATTATTTAAGTTAATTGTACTGGTTTAAATTGTTGAGATATTAATGTCTAACAAATTAATGTAATATCCGAGTATAAAAAATAGCTAGTGATAAGAAAAACTAATTCAAATATTCTTTTAAACTATTATTAAGAATACTTATAAAATAAATTTTGACATTTTATTATTCCCGAAAAAAATTAATAAAAAGTAAAAATGAATAAAATATTATGCTGAATTAGTTCTGCAATGAGATGAATATCAAAAAACTTTTATTTAGCTTTAAGTCTATCATAAGAAGAATACCAAATAATTTTGTAAAATTTAATATTGAGGGTTTTGTTAAGCATGTGTGAAATTGAAATTGAGCAAACAAAAACAAAAACAGAAAAGAAAAAGAAAAACAATAACTTGGCAATCTCTTTAAAGTGTCTGTTCACACGAAGGTCTTAGTGGAAATTGCCTAAGGTGAACACCCTAGCAATGAACAAAACCGGCTAATTTATGAAGAAGATCACTTTACAAAGGTAATTAATAATGGTGATTGTAAAGGGAAATTGAACAAAGTGGTGACTATAGACAAGAGGTCTCTTTACCGAGTAGTGATTTAGCAGGTTTCACTGTTACTAAATTTACTTTTAACTAATATTAATTTTTTAAAGCTAACTGCATTTGCTTGAACTAACAAAGTTATTTGCATGACTAAAATTACTATCTTAAAAGTGCTTTTTTTTTTCAATAGCCTACACTAGCCGTTTGTAGGCACTGCCTGAATAAGGCTAGAAGCGTATGTCACTTTATTATGATGGCAGAAGATAGGTGGGCCAAACCTAAAGCCTATGAATGAACATACGAAATGACTCCCAATATTGGGAAGTGAACCGGGAGCCTAATATGGTAGAATATACTGGGTATTTCAAAATAGATGTTACAGCGATTACCTTTTAGTGATAGAAACATGCTTTCAATTAGAAAAGTTCGTCAAATAAAGAGTAGCTTTCAGATATGGCAATTTTTTTACTAGGGGCTGTATACATATTAAAATACGGAATTTAATTTTTATGCGGTCCCTTCTTTCCTATCACTTATATTTAGAAAAAATGTTGCTGTTTGTCTAAAAAAATTAATTAAAAAAAATCCCGCATCTCTAAGTGGAATAGTTACAGAGATACCGCTATTTAAATATTTAGTTATTGGTCGCCAAGCACTAAGGGGATGTCTCAAAAGTGAGAAAAATGTAATTACTTTTTAAACTGACGTTAATTCATGTTAATAGTCACTCGATAGACACAGTTGACTCCTCAAATCCTAATTTAGCTAGAATTTTCCTATGATGCATGTTTGGGGCAGTTTCTAGTGAAAGTTACCACATCATAGTAACCTACACCATTATTTTGTCATTCTCTTTTGGCAATTTAAAATTCCTTTTCTTGAAGCGCGATATAATTAGCGTATGACCCCCCCCCTAAAAGACTAAATTATCGCTAATTTCATGAAGCAGTACCGATTATTTCAGGTGAAGATGCTAAATGTAAACATTTGAACGCGTTATTATTTTTCCTCCCCTAAACTAAAGACTACGCGTATCATTTTTCCCAATGTGGTTTATCGCTGTGACGTCATTTTTCGACCAACACATGACCTTTCGGATGCATTGAAGGGTAAACTTGTAATCTGATTGGCTGAAGGGTACGTTTTTCATCGACACGTGACTGAAATAGTCTCATCTCAGTATAAGTTTTGGCTTGTTAGCATTTTTAATGGGAATCTGTGGAAAGATATATTTCTGTTGTCGCGGACAAGTTCCAGAGAGTTATTGAAACATACATAGGCGGCAAAATACAGAGACATAATTATTATTCTTTTAATTCTGCGCTTATCACCAAGAGCCAACACGTAAACCTATAGAAAAAATATTGTTTGTTTTCCACCAACACGTGACTTTTATAGCCTCTAACCCAAGGAGTCGATAAACCTCATTCTACACCCTAGCGTAAGGAAGCAAAAAGATGAGTTCTTGGCGCGTCTGAACTTCTGTATGAAAATAAATTGGCTCATGATATTGAAAAAGGTTGGCCACTAATGACGTAGAGTATGTGTTCTACTGGTACTATATGTACTGGGTTGTGTAGTATACCAGACCAGTGGTGTAATAGTTAGCGCGCCGCGCTGTCGTCCCACAGGTCCGGGGTTCGAATCCCGGACTGAGCAAGGTCGACTCAGCCTTTCATCCCTTTGAGTGAGTCGATAAAATGAGGACCGGGCTTGCTTGGGGTCGAAGACGGGGGAGGAGCTACGCGTCAGGCTGGCCACCTGGCCAAGGCATATGCATCATGGGTCGCCCAGATCCCATGGTCGCAAAGGTGCGGTTGAGCAGCGCAGGCCTCGGTCCCACAGAGGGGCTGTTGCGCCAATGTTTGACTTTGCCTTTATGTAGTATACTACGTATACCGCACAAAGCTGGCGAGTGTTAAAAGTTATTTAAGTTAAAGAGAGAGACCCGTACAGTTTCAATTTAACCCTTTGAGACGCAACCCTTTCCCAATGCTGAAAAAAGGGCAGCCGGTGCCATCGCTCGACTTAACTACCAGCAACATGGCGGACGATCGAAACGTTCATCGCGTGCCACAGATCTAGAGACCCTTTTTTTGACGCAGCTGGCTGTGCGGGGCGTTTCGATAGTCCGCCATCTTGCTGGTAGTTAAGTCGAGCAACGGCAACGGCTGCCCTTTTTTCAGCATTGGGCAATCTATCCAGCTGTTTTCGCATTCTTCCATTTTTCAGCAGATGTCAGTGCTGTTAAAGATAATCGTGACAATTTTTTTATGGGAAATGACGTGGTAAAAAGTAAAGGATGCTCGTGGAGCTATGTCACCCGCAACTATTTTTATAGAAATCAAGTCTATTCTTCGTGACTGGCAACAGCCAAAACGTCAGAGTTTTGTGTTCCCAGAGAGGGAACACTGCGCTTTAAAGGGTTGAGAGAAGAAGTTCTTAGGCGCCACATGTATCACCGAAAAAACTATATACGAATTACATTTTTTGTGATGGTATGACAAACCAGCTTGTTCACTTTGGCAATAAACTTTTGAGACACCCTGCATACTGCAGGTATTATATACGTAGAATATGTACTGGTTTGTGTAGCACACGCGATATACCCTGCAACCAAGTCGGGTGTTAACTGTTAGTTAAATAAAGAGACTATGCAGACTTAATTTAAGACAAGAAGTTTTTCACACGTCATACATATCACTAGATAAAGTATACACAAATAAAATTTTCAAAAAAGGTTTTAATCTGTTATCATCCCTGAGAGCAATCTAATTAGTTTTTACCATACAAGATAAATTATGACGATAAGCTCAGTTATTCTGTTACCACGAAGAGGTGAAAGCAAATCTGCTCTAATGAGACCGAACTTCTCTTTTCACTTCACACCCGATGAGTCATCTCGAGTCTCACCGACTATACGCGGCGCTCAAAATCCCTCAAAATAAATCCTTTTTTTTTTCTCCCAAAAGAAAGAGGGATTTAAATTTAATTAAAACGATCCCAGGTTTCCTGAATTCATTTGATTCAATAAATCTTTTTCAAGTACATCATTAAAAGCTACAAGAACGCACACAAAACATTTTCTTTTTCACAAAGATAGCGTGGAAAAGGAAGGGGTGGGGTGAGTTCATGGTCATTTAGTGCTTTTGTTTTGAATGTAAAGAAAGAATATTTTTTTGAGAACGAGTGAAAGGAGTTTTTTTTTTTTTAATAATGTAAATATTTTTTATTTTATTTTTACTTATTTTGTTAATTTAATAACGAAGGCTTGAAGTTTTTGAAAGGAATATTCTTTTAACCTGCATTAACGATTCAATAGTAATAGTAAAAATAAAAACTACTAGTATCTCTAAAAGATTAACTGATGTATCTTATTTTTGAGTGCGAGAAAACTGAAATTAAACAAATAACAACAACAACATTAAAAAAAGAATATCAATAACGTGTAAATTTGTTAAAAGTGCTTGTTTAAAGGTCTTATTTTATATTAATAAATTGACTTTTAACCAATATCATTTTTTAAAGCTAACTATATTTGCCTGAACTAAAAAATATATTTACATGACTAAATTTACTATCTTGAAAGTTATTTTTTTTCTAATGGCCGAACTAACTGTTTAAACGCACTGACCACTACTAATGCTAAAAATGTGCATCATTTTATTATGGAGACACCTAATAGGAGGACCAAAGTTGTGCCCTATGAAAGAACACATGAAATAACACCCAATATCGGGAATCGAACCCGGATCCGTGGTATGGTAAAACATACAGGGTGTCTCAAAAAAGTTCTTTGCCAAACTTAAAATACAGATCTGTCACACCCTGAAAAACAAGATTTACACAGAAATTTGTATCCGGAAATGCAAACGGCGACAGCTGGAGAGCGATGCTCGCATGCTTATGGCAGCGTGATCATTTCAGCCTAGGACATTATCGGTTTGTTTATGTGATTATGGTAACGCTACGCTATGGCGATCTGCCAAGGATGGAGGGGGGGTGCCTTGGTAAGAGAGCTTTTTAAGGGGTTCTAACGCGTATTCACGTTACATCTGAAGAAAACCTACCAAAACTCCAGGCCGTTAGATAGACAGCCGAACGATGGGACCCGAACCCGGGACCTTCACACTCCGGCCGTCTACCGTTTTCAGTTACATAAACACTGTGCTATGGTGAGGTTAGGACGTTGTCGGAGATGGATGAATTGGTTTCCTAATTCAGATTTGGCCAATATTCAAATGGCAACGGTATCATGCGGCGGATGGGAAGGGGAGAGCGGTGGTATGGATGTACCATGATCGCAATGTTTGTAAGCGTTCATCCATCTCCAGAGGCTTCCATAAGCTTGCAAATAACGACCTCTAGCGGTCACCGTTCGCATTTTCGGACACAAGTTCCTGTGTAAATCTTATTTCTCATGGTGTGACAGACCAGTATGTTAAGTTCGGCAACGACCTTTTGAGACACCCTGCATACTATAGGTTTTATATACGTAGAATATGCACTAGGTTGTGTAGCACACGCGGTATCCTATACAACCAGTAGAGAGTTAAATGTTAATTAACTTAGTTAAATAAAGAGAGAGACCTATGCAGACTTAATTTAAAACAAGCAGTTTTTACATATCATATATGTCACCAAATAAAGAATACACGAACTAAGTTTTCAAAAAAAAATTTAATGTGTTATCTTTCTTGGAAGCAATCTAATCAGTTTTTACCAAACAAGATAAATTATCACGATATATGACAATAAAACTTAAGATATTCTGTTACCACGAAGCGGTGAAAGCAGATCCGCTCTAATGAGACTGAACTTCTCTCTTCACTTCACAGCCGATGAGTCATCTCGAGTTTCACCGACTATACGCGGCGCTCAAAATCCCTCAAAATAAATCTCCCTTTTTCTCCCCAAAATAAAGGGGATTTAAAATTAATTAAAACGATCCAAGGTTTTCCGAATTCACTTGATTCAATAAATCTTTTTCAAGTACGTCATTAAAAGCTACAAGAACGCACACAAAATATTTTCTTTTTCACAACGGTACCGTTCAAAAGAGAAGGAAGAGAAAGTTCATGGTCATTTAGAGCTTTTATTTGAATGTTAAGAACGAATTTTTTTTAGAACAAGTGAAAAGAATTTTTTTTTGTTAATATCGTAACTGTTTTTATTTTCTTTCTTTCTTTTTTTGCGTTAATCTACTAACAAAGGCTTAGAGTTTTTGAAAGAAATTTTGTTTTAACTCTTAGACGCGCGGCAGTTGCACAGTGAAACCACCTTATTTTAAGGCTTTCACTACTAGTCAGAAAAAAATATGATTAAATGGTCCCAACGCTGAAAAATTGCAACCGTTACCATCGATTCATTTAACTAACAACAACATGGTGGTAGATCGAATAACCCATGAGGGGCCGCAGAGCTATACATGTTTTCTGACACATCTGGCTGTGGTGCCTGCTGTGCCAGGGAACCTCTTTAGCTCTGTGGTGCCAGATGGGCTATTCGATCAAACACCATGTTGTTGGTAGTTAAATGGATCGATGGCAACAGCTGCATTTTTTCAGCATCGGGCAGCCTATCTAGTTGGTCCTCTATATTGATGTGAAAATGTTTGAGCTTCAAATTGTTAGTGAACAACAATGATTCATAATATTAGTCAAAATAAAAAATTGATATAGCTTCAAAATAAACGTTCTATATTAATATTGTTCAATGAGAAAAATGAAATTTTAACTTTAAATTAAGCTAATATTTTTTGATAAAGATATATAATGTGGAATCTATGCGAAACGCTTAGCAAACTTAGAAATATCCATAGTTACAGAGAAGAACTGAGACTAATTATTATTAAATACAATTACTGTCAGTTCTATAACTAAAGTTCAACAACTACTTTTTATTTTATTTATTTCCTGAATTCACAAACGAGAGCTTAGGCTGTAAGAATCGTTTTATTTTACCAAGAATAATGATTTAATGATAATAGTAATAATAAAACTATCTCTGAAAATTGAAAGATGTTATTTTAACGTTTCTGAATGGGATAGACATTAAATTTTAATTTTAAATTAAGGGCACATAATATAAAAGCTGTTATTTAAGTTGAAAAAAAAATTAAGAACGAGTGTAAGTAATTTTTACAAATAATTTAATTCTTATCATTTAAAAAAATTAATTTGCAAAGGAAATCTTGAGCTTTTTGAAAGGGAATTGTTTTGCCGTTAATGATAGTTTAATAATGACAATAATATAAAATGTGAATATCTCTAAAAATTGAGCTAGAATCTATGAGAAAGTTCAAAAACGTTTTGTACTTATGACTCGCCTCACATTTTTTATATTAATACATTATTTAAATTTTTTTTTCAATATATATTTTTCTTTCACAAATTACTTTTAAAGCTGCATTGAACTATTCTTATCACATTCTTGAAAATGTTCATTATTTAACGTTATTTTTAATGAAATTAATTTGATAAATCGGCAATAATTTTTTCTTATATACTTTTAAAGTTACATCAAAACCGGAATTCAAATCTTTAATTAATACACTATGTTATGTAATTAAGAACAATGAGACAAAAGAAATTTGTTTTAATGCACAGTTTTTCATCTTGAAATCGAATGTTTTTAACAAAAAGTACAAATAGAAAAGATACATGTCTAAATAAATTTTTATTTAAAAAATTAATATATTAAATTAAAAGATTATAATTAAATATAAAACGAAATCTTATTTTGATTCAGTGTTATTAAAATAATTTATTTACTTACCGACTTTTAAAGGATGAATTCATGAAATTTAATTCCCATTAAAAAATTAATTACTGAATCCCTCATCAAAGGGAAAATATTATAGCTAATGTTAATGAAGAGATTTTACTTCATTTTTTCTTGTTTTAAAAATTATCTCAGACATAGAATTATTGTATAATAACCTTACCTTAACGTGTGTAGTAAACCGTACTCAATGCCTAGTGTTACATAAAACGTAATCGCAATACGCTTTTTATTACTTAATGAGCATTCATAAAATGGTTCTTCTTATTTGATTTGTACTTAGAAAATTAAGTATTAAAAGCAAACGCTCATAAACTATTACTTATTTACTAGAAAATTCTTACATTGAACTATAGCTGTACAAAGCAACTTGTTCACATATTAAAAACCTCTATAAAAATAGATGTATACAGAAAAAAAAGTCTTTCGTCAACTTGCTTTATACTATGGCAAGCTTAAATCTTATTAAGTTATCAATGCAAAAAAAAAAATAAATAAACGATTATATAGAAAGGGAATTGTGTAAGTACTCGAAACATTAATTAAATCCGAAAAGAAATAACATTTTCTGAATGAGGCAGCACATCAAAGAGCAAAACCCTATTGGGAGGGCATAAAAAATGGCGACTTTTTCTCCATACTTGTAAACAAATGCAAAATAAAAACTCACAGCTTAACTACAGCGATACTTTCTATGAATGATTCGTTCTAAACGGGGATATCTTAAAGGGGGAGAAAGAAAAGACAGCAATTAGCGACTGAAACTTCAAACGCTGCTTTTCCGGAACTCTGAATAGGATCTTTCATGTTCATTTTTCGCGTTTACAATAGAAGGGAAAAAAAAAACTAGAAAAAGTTATATATATATATATATATATTTTTTTTTTTCATATTTGCAATTTGTGAATGTAGCTTTATCTGTGGCGTATTCTTTTAATGTAATCCTATGGGATACATTTTTTATTGCATGTAATTAATGATTGAATAAGGAAAACTGCTTCTTTTTGTTTCTGTGTGAGTGTGTGTTATGTTATTCACAAACTACTGATTTACTGTAATTTCAAAAGTGTGCATTTTTATAAATTATTTTGTGTGTGTTAAAAGATTTTCGTCTTGGACGTAAGTAACAATGGCAGGTTATAATTATTTTTATGTAGTGAAGCACCGTTTATAAATCTTTCAAAGGACCGACATGAAACGACGCATGTATGAAAGATTCCTAATCCGTAGGAGCACAGTTAGTTTAGCGAACGTCCAGAAAACGTTCACAGAACGTTCAAAAGACGTCTCCAAACTAATAGCACTACTGCTTCAAAGAATGTCTTTTGAACGTTTTTGGACGTTCTGTGAACGTTCTCTGTGCTCCTATCGGACGTATAAATGGAACATTGATAAACAAGATTACGGCAGGTTTAACATTACTAATGGAAATTTACACAAATATAAAAAAAACTAAGTGTATATCTTTCTACTTTTAAGTTAATATTAAATTATTTCATAATAGTTTTTACACTGTAAGCATTAACCCACTGAATTTTAGAATGAAGCATTTACCTTGAAAATGAAACATATAATAACGTTATTGTATTAATCTGAATATATGCATAACTTTAGTATTAATGTACTACATACCAATTATGATGTAATTTATGATCATGAAGACATTAAATTGAAAAATTATATCTTTCACAGTTTTCTGTGAATAATAAATATCTTTCAATTTCTGGTAGGCTATTTTTTTTTTAGAAAGTTCACCATGCAGATAAGACCCCTACTGAATACAAATGAAGAAATTGAAAAATCCTGCATTTTTCCTCTTCTTCAAGTAGCCGACAATTCCTGGGCTTCAGCGTTTGTACAGCAATTTCAGCGTTTGTACAATCCTCTTGAAATTTTTCACAATCATGTATAAAAATATAGAAAACAATCTGAACTACTTTAAAAGTCTGAAAATCCACTCGTTCCCTCATTTTTAAGCAATTTTTCGCTCTTTTCAGATCCACTTTATTTCCGAAAGTAAAAAAAGTGAATCCTTTGAGTGACAAAATGAGCTTTTTCAAATGAAAATGACGTCATACAATTGGGGAATTCCAAATCATTTAAAATAGTTTTTCCAGATTACAAAGTTTTTTTTTTCCACAAATAAACGTATGAATGGATATAAAGAATGGTACACAAAAGCTATGTACACAAAACGAAATATTTCAAACGTGTACGAATAACGAATTTCGAACGAAATATTTCGAAGCAGAGAGAACTGCAGTTCCCTCTGCTCTGTTTGACGGAAGGGTTGTCTGAAGAAAACCCAACGAATTTTCAGTCGAAACGATCGTTACGCCTTGAAGTAACCTTTTATGTGTGTTTTTTTCACAAAGTTTTTATTTATTTTTTGAATATGGAGTTATTTATTTTAGGCGGGCGATGATTAAATATATTGAGCGTAGAAATATTTTCGTCGAATGTTTTTCTAGCGCCTGTTATAATTGCCTCCACTACGGGCTTTGAGTTCCGTAAATAAATAATTAAATTAATCGTAGGACGGTATTTCTGTTTACTGTAAAAATGCTGCATGGGGTATTAAATGCCCACCCAAAAAGGAATCAAAGTCAGTTTGGGATTCACAGAGTGAAAAAAAAACCCTGTTTTGCACGAAGTGAGACAGGAAACCATTTAGGGATGGACGCGAGACTGATAATAACGTCTCGCAAAACAGCTTTGTCTCGTCTCGTAAAATCCTTATCTCTACTAGCAATTTTGCTCGAGCCATCATCGGCAGGGTACATGGCCGATGGCCCCCCCGAGCAAAATTGATAGTAGTGTATATCTTAATGTAAAAAAAGTTTGTCTCGTCTCGCAAAAGAGCTATAAATCTCTGTCTCGTCTCACAAAAAATCGTCTCTCATCCATTCCTAGAACCATAGATATTTTTATAGTAACCCAGACAGCACAGCAAACTTGCATCAAACTTGCAGCAAGCTTGATTTATCAAGTCAATAAGCTTGAAAATTTCAAGCGTGTAAGCTTAATGCAAGCTTGAATCAAGTGTTCTAGTTTACACTTGCCCAGCTTGCATTAAGCTTGACATTTCAAGCTTGAATCAAACTTAAAAAAATTTCCTAAATACACGGGGCACCGGTCGGCGAACTCGCCCCACATATTTTACTTTGCCATGCATTTTCCCCCTCTACGCTGAAATTTAAATTTAATTTGTTTCCATGAAGTGTTCGTGGCTGGAATAGAACCCGGGACCTTTCGGTTGCGAGTCGAGCACGCTATCCGTTCAGCCACTGAGCTTCACGCAGCTATGACTAAAGTTTGAAGTGACTTATCACGCTGTTTTCTCGCCAGATTGATAAGTGGGCGATGTGTTATTTGTTTCTTTTATTTTTCCATGGTATGCATCAAAATGAAAATAATGTTATGTGTGATTTAGAGACTCTACTAATAGGGAAATAAACATAATATAAACTTAAGCACACGTTTTAAAACTTTCAGTACCGCAACACTCATGAGAAATACTGCTGGCCAAAATCGAGACAAACGACTGATTTTGAAATCAATTTCGCAGTATAATTGTATTTTATTTTGAAGAATTTCCATATTTGGAAATATAGAATGGGTTTACTTACTTAACACAAATTTTGTGTTAAGTAATCTGAAATCAAAGAAACAGATAGTTTAACGTTACTTCGAAATGCTATATCACAGTTGCTAACATGTATGGAATACAAACACTTTAGTCATTTTTGTAAATATTTCTTAAAATAACAAATAATTGAAAAAAAATTTCAATTTTTTAACGGTAAAAATTCTCTTTAAAAATGTGGTTATTTTCCTACATATTGGTATGCTATATCGATATAGAGCATTTCGAAGAATTAAAAATAAGTTCAAATTAATTTATACAAATGCAAATTTGAATTATTTTCATTGTTCATACTTTATAATTAAAAAAATTATTTAACTTCTGAATTTTTTTTTTTTTTATCCTTTGTAATTTTATTTTAAAATTACAAAAGTGTAAGATGTAAGATTTTTGGGCCCTAAAAATTTGTAGGCCCTGGGCAGTTGCCTCGTTTGTCTTTCCGGTAATATGGCACTGGTAATAAAGTAAAACACATCTTTTACGAACTTTCAGCAAATTTGAGGACGCTAGACAATTAATGTCCATTCTCTTTCACAGATGGCGCCATCACTGCGCACTTTGAAAGCTAAAATCAAGCTTAAGCCAAGCTTGCATTGCAAAGCCAAATGTCAAGCTTGATTTAAGCTCATGTGCTGTCTGGGAAACAGCATGTTCGAGTTGTCTGGAACCAGACAGGCTACAGTGTTAATAAATTAAAAGCTTATTTAATGAAAAAGCTATGTTTCATTTTCTTGTGGAATATTTTTTTAAAGAAAGTGCGCCATGCAGATAAGCACCCTGTTGATTACAAATGCAGAAGTTGAAAACCCCCATCTTCTTCCAGTAACCGGCGATTCTTGGACTACAATCTGAAGATACGAATACTTGATTAAAAATTTTTTCCTCGGCAGCGAGAGGAAATCTTTCCCAGCTAATGACAACGGCACCTCACTTAACTGATTACAGCAAGGCGTTCAAGGGAGAAGATGAAACCATTTTTTAACATTTCCTCCAGGGTGTGTCTTTTTGCGACCGCACCGGTTGTTCTAGTTTATGTACTTTTAGGACTTTTCTCTCTTCCCCGACATTAACACACCTATTTAATTCCGAAATGGCGAGAGCATTTCCATGATTGAATCTTTTGAAAGTCATTAAAAAAAAATTTTTTAAGTGTATTGGTTATAAATCTTTGTAACTGCAGTGTTTAGGTTTTATGAGATGCAGTTTTGGAAATCTTACGCTTAAAGTTATTACAATGTTTAAGGACGAAATACTTCTCATTTTTGGAACATTTTTGTTAACTGAGCGTTTTCTGCCCCACCATGGCCGTGTGGATAAGGCACTCGAAATGGTAGACGGCTGAAGTGTGAAGGTCCAACAATCTGGGTTGGCGTAGTATCTCGCGGCTGTCGATCTTCTGGAGTTTCGGTCGGTTTTCTCCAGATGTAATGTGAATACGCCCTAGGACGCCTTGAAAAGTCTTCCGACAAAGCCCCCCGCCCTTCCATACTTAGCAGACCGCCCTTGTGTAGCTTTGCCATAACACACACACGCAGAGCATTTCGATGTGACGTTTTTAGGGATGAATGCAAGACGAAAAAGAGGAATTGAGTTTGACTAATTTTGTAAAGCAACTGAAAAGTTTTGTCCTTCTCACAAAATCCCCAATTAATGGTTTTAAACCGGTGAATTTAACATAACGTAATCTGATCTGGTTGCAGTAACATAACCTATAATATAAAATATAAAATTACTTTTTTTTCTAATCAAGCAGGTTAAGGTGTTCTATCTCCGGAATTAAAAAGACTGTTTATACCCATGTTTTAAATGGTTTAATGCAGTCTGGCTTTTCTTTAAATTGGTAGTGCAACGTGCTTATTTTTTATGTCTATCATTATTATAATCCCAGACATCACAGAAAATTTGCATCAAACTTGCAGTAAGCTTGATTTATCAAGTCAATAAACTTGAATTAAGCTCGAAAATTTCAAGCGCGTATGCTTAATGCAAGCTTGAATCAAGTGTTCAAGTTTACACTGGCCCAACTTGCATTAAGCTTGACATAGCAAGCTTAATTCAAACTTAAAAATTTTTCCTAAATACTTGGGGCGCCGGTCGGCCAAGTTGTTCCATATATTTTATTTTTCCACCTCTACGGTGAAACCTCAAGTTATTTTAATCTGTTTCCGTCTAGCGTCCGCGATCCATCTCAGGACCTAAAGTGTGGGAAGAAAGCGTCCTAACCACCATGCCATTCTGAGTCGCGATGACGTGACTAAAGTTTGAAGTGACTGTTATGGTTGTCACGCCGTTTTTTGGCGAGATTGATCAGTATTGGCCGATTCCAACCAGTTTCTTTTATTTTTCCCTGGGATGAATCAAAATTAAAATAATGTTATTTGTGATTTATAGACTCTAAAAATGGGGAAATAAGCATAATATAAACATAAAAGCAGCACAGGTTTTAAAACTTTCAATATCGCAACCCTCATGTTGGGCAATATTGCCCAAAATCGAGACAAACGACTGATTTTGAAATCAATTTTGTAGTATATTTGTATTTTATTTTGACGAATTTCAATATTTGGAAATATAGAATCTTTTTTTTAAATTCTATGGCCAAGTACATTTATGACTGATCATAAATTATTTGTTGTGTGGATGTGGCTTTCCAAATCAAGCAGTCATCAAGTTGTATTCAAGCTTAACAGTTCAAATGACTTAAATTCGACGGGAAAATATTTGCTGACTCATTTTTTTGTAATCTCCAAGCTTGCTGCAAGCTTAAAATGAATTGAACTGTCAAGCTTGTATTAATACGCTAAATTCAAAGAAATGTCAAGCTTGATTTAAGCTTAAGTGCTGTCTGGGATTGTACCATTTTAAATGTTAAAATTTTGGATATAATACACAGTTTTCATAATCAAAGTCTCTCTCTCCAGAGTGGTGAACAGCGAACGCTACCAGTTAGAATGCTGCCAAGTTTGCACGGAATCATTATGCGACCATGAGAGAGAAATTTGCCAAGAAAAATGTAAGTTCAAAAAATTACCACCAGGTGGTGTTTTTTAGTATTATAGTTGCTGATATGCAAATTCTCCTACGACGAGAATTTTAAATCACCACATCATTTTCATTGTTTTATTCATTTGAGAAAAGTTATAAGACAATGTAAATCGCCATCTGGTGGTAATTTTTTGAACTGATAGTTTCCCCTCTCCAAGCAAATTTTTCTTCCTTCGTCACATAAAGGTTTCCGACAAATTTGGTAGCACTCTGAAAAGTAGCTTTCGCTGACTATTGCTCAGAATAGGAATTTAGGCTTAGGAATAACCCAGCATTATGCAACAGTTCCCATAAGTAATTTAAAAAATCAAAAACTTTCCAAAAAGGTAATTTTTTTAATGGAATAAGTGTTTGGTTAATTTTCTGACAGTGTATAGAATGGGAAAAAGATCAGTCTCGTCTCGCATAGCAACAACAATCTACATCGTCTCGTCTCGTATCCATTCCTAGAAGTTTCACCTACGTCATTTAAATGACAATTTGTTGCACATTTGCATTCTTCTGCACAGATTGCACCATCGTTTTTTGATTGTATTAAACCTAGAAAGGGTGTTAAAACTACATTATTTGAAATTAGCTTTAAGCACTTCAAAACTGGAAAATCGGAGATTTTCGAAACAAATTCAATCCATTGCAACCATCCAACAAATAAAATAAAAAATTATATTAAACTTTAAAAAAATTAAAGTGTTGCCCTATATAATTTATTTAAAAGAAATATGATGACTGACACCACATGGCTTCCTTGTACGTCAGTTAAATTATAAATACTTTCGGTGCACTTCAACTAAACTTATTTTGCTTGAAAGAGATAAAATACTGCAATAATACTAAGATTTTGCTATTTCTAGGCAAACATTTTAGATATCGCTAAGCTGGGTTCAGATTGAAAGATTTGTTTTTGACACTTAATTGGGCAATGTTTCGTCGACAAACTTTTGAGAGTTGTCCAGATTTTGGTCATAGCATTTCGCCGAAAAATAGTGATTCATCACACACATATATTAAAGTCTTTCGGATGACCCTGTAAATAAATAACTCAGTTGATTGCAATCAAAAGAGTGATGGGCAGTTAGATGATGTAATACTTCTAAATACAAAATTTCAATATTCTACGGTTAAAAGTTTTAGAGTTATGCGAAATACGTACTTGTTTAGCGTTAAATTTTGCGATATTCCGGCAAAACTTGCCAAGGACTATTACAAATGGCAAGATTTTGGGCATGAACAAAACAACGACTGACTACAGACACGACATATTGGAGATATTCATGGGCATTAATGTATTGATATTCTTTTTTGCTGTAAATAAACTTTCCAGTAGATTGGAACCGAAAATCAAAGTGCACAACTGGGTGTTACAGCAATCTTATATACAAACTGTCAACAATCTACGACTAATAGTTTTTGAGATATGAAAGTTACATACATACATACATAAGTACACAAAAAGTCGCCAAGCTTGGCGATTTTTGGTGCAATTTTTGAGGGAGGCACATGACTGTCGTCAGACCATTATCTAGCTATATGGCAGTATGATATTGTATGTGAAATAAATGAATGCCATTAACCATAATGTGTTGGAATTTTTTTGAGTGTTCCTGTAGAACTATGTTCGATGGAGATATTTATTTTGTAAACCTTAACAACATATATCACTTTTGATTCGTTTGAAGTAACTTAATATCTCCAAAATACGCTTTAATGAATTTTTGCCCAGAGAGCGTAATGTATGGAAAATATTTGGGTGGCCCTGTAAATAAACTATACAGTCGATTGGAACAAAAAACGAGGTGCAATACTAGGTGTTACAGCAATCTTAATTGTAAAATTTCAACATTCTACGACTAATAGTTTTTGAGATACGGGAGTTATATACGTACGTACAGACGTCAGGGAAAATCAGCTCAAAATGGACTTGCGGTCTGTCAAACTGGATTGTACATGCATGTAATGTATAAAAAGGTAATTTGGGTTTTACTAGTTTGGGTATTGTTCAAGCGGGTACTTTCACTGTAAGTTTTACTTTCCTGTCATACTTGCCACGCGCGCTCTGGAGCTATGTTTTATTTATTTTGTTATTTGCCAGACATCAGGCCGTCGATTCTGAGTTCTTTAGATGTACACGTGTCCTCACGCCCTTGTGGGCCCGGATGCGGGTCATGTTGGTAAATGTGTGTGGTTCGATCAGAGATAAGAGAGAGGAGGAGTTGTGTCTTCGCGGAGCACGTGATGTGGTGGGCGTAAATACTCCCGCACATCGAAAATCGGGGGACTTCTGCCACTGGAACTGCTTCATGAGTCCACGCTGATTCTTGTACCCGTCTCCCCTCCCCTCTTCTCATTCTAAATTGTAACTTAAATGTAATGTTCAATAAACCATATTACCTGCCTTAACTCTGAAACTGTACTTGAAATATCTGACGTCTCAAATAGTCGACAGGATGACTGCCTGTGTGCCAATTAAAATTTTTAAAATTGTAAAAAATTAACGCTCAATAGTCGGGAGACGGGGTACACTGCTTACCGGAAGATGCGGAGTACGCCGGAGATGCGGCGTTATGCCGACCGCCTGCCGATCAGAGAGATACGTAGAACCAACTTGCCCTTCGCCGACTGCAGATATCTGGACTTCTCATTCCCTGCTTTGATGAAACTATTTTCGCCTGACCTCCCATCGAATCCTCCCATGAAGCCCATCGAAAAATCTGCGCTCCTGAGTTTTCCATAGCGACTAACGACGCTGATGCCGACACGTAAATTAAAGAAGTGCCTGCCCTCCGTCATCTGATATCATCTTTCTGTACCGTGTTTACCATCCAGAAATCTGTGCCTCCTTATTTATTTTTTTTTTCTTCACACGTCCACTGTTATTTTGAAAATCCGATGGAAATCGGCGGAGTTTCACTGCCTTCAACGCAATCCAAGGGGCCCCCGAGGAACACCTGGCCTCATCACAGCTGCGATATAACTCACCTCTTTCTTGCAGCAATTAGGGGGAGAAAAGAGTTTTGAAGCCGTTCGTCATCATGCTGAAATTTTTGTTTTTGTTACAATTTAGAATGAGAAGAGGGGAGGGAAGACGGGTACAAGAATCAGCGTGGACTCATGAAGCAGTTCCAGTGGCAGAAGTCCCCCGATTTTCGATGTGCGGGAGTATTTACGCCCACCACACCACGTGGTCCGCGAAGACACAACTCCTCCTCTCTCTTATCTCTGATCGAACCACACACATTTACCAACATGACCCGCATCCGGGCCCACAAGGGCGTGAGGACACGTGT
The DNA here is from genome assembly GCA_038373885.1 of Cheiracanthium punctorium. Lineage (NCBI taxonomy): Eukaryota > Metazoa > Arthropoda > Arachnida > Araneae > Cheiracanthiidae > Cheiracanthium > Cheiracanthium punctorium. Next base: position 301,581 of record JAWZYV010015126.1, on the reverse strand, counting down.
ACATCTAAAGAACTCAGATTCGACGGCCTGATGTCTGGCAAATAACAAAATGTATAAAACATAGCTCCAGAGCGCGCGTGGCAAGTATGACAGGAAAGTAAAACTTACAGTGAAAGTACCCGCTTGAACAATACCCAAACTAGTAAAACCCAAATTACCTTTTTATACATTACATGCATTTATATGAACATGAATACATGAGATGTCTCGCAAAAACTCTTAAAAGTAAATTTAGAGGTAGTCAAAAACCAAAAACTGGATACCTAAATTCTTCGCGATAGTACAAGTACGTCTACGAAGTACAAGGAAGTAAAGCGATGTTTCTATGTTTTCTTTTTGTTGTTTTTTTTTGTTGTTCCTATTTTGAGCATTTTTTTAATTTATTTTTGTGCATTTTATTTTATTTTCATTTTCACCTTTATTTAATTTCTGTCTACTCTCCTTTTTTTCTCCTTTTCTTTGATTCTCCCTGATATCTTGCTTTTTATTTCTTCCGATTGATAGTTCGCCCTTTTTAATTTTTTTTTCAGACAATCCTCACTCTTTTGCGACACCGTGTATGGATTTCTGCTGAAAAAGGCTGAAAAAACTTTTTAGGCCAAAACGTGCATTCTGATTGAAAACGTTATGCGCAATATTTTTCAGTTTCATTTATTTCAACTTGTATAAATCATTGCGCTCATTACCTAAATAATTTTGAAAAATTAACTTAATAGGGACGTTAAAATAACCATAAAGCACATTCTGTGACGCATGGCAGAATAAAACAACCACTGCCAAGGAAAGAAATATAAACATGCTGGCCAAGTGACTTATCATTCCCATTAATGTTTGGTGCTTCCACCTATTGCATTGTATGTAGCACTTACCCGTCTTTATTTCTGAGATCAAATTAAATTCTTTCTTAATTTGTAGAATTTTAAATCGTCTGCTTTAATCCTTTAACGCGCAGTGTTCCCGCTCTGGGAACACCAAACTCTGACGTTTTGACTGTTGCCAGTCATGAAGAATAGATTTGATTTCTATAAAAGTAGTTGCGGGTGACACAGATCCACGAGAATCCTTTACTTTTGAGCACGTCATTTCCCGAAAAAAAATTGTCACGATTATTTTTAACGGCACTGACATCTGCTGAAAAATGGAAGAATGCGAAAACAGCTGGATACATTGCCCAACGCTGAAAAAAGGGCAGCCGTTGCCATCGCTCGACTTAACGACCAGCAAGATGGCGGACGATCGAAACGTTCATCGCGTGCCACAGATATAGAGACCTTTTTTAGATGCAGCTGGCTGTGCGGCACAGCCAGCTGTCTTCAAAAAAGTGTCTCTAGATCTGTGGCACGCAATGAACGTTCCGATCGTCCGCCATCTTGCTGGTAGTTAAGTCAAGCGATGGCAACGGATGCCCTTTCTTCAGCATTGGGAAAGGGTTGTGTCTCAAAGGGTTAACTATTTTTCTTCGCCATTCTATTCAATTTTCCTTCATCCCGTTTGGTCAGTTTTATGAGTGTTTGCCCCTTGGATGTTGAAGCTTTTGTGCTACCTACAGTTAAATATTCATTGCATATCCTTATTACCCTTCTATTTGATATTTTAAATTGATTTGAAATGACAAACATTTTCGCGTTATTATGCCGCACAGAAACAATATGCCTTCTTTTAAACTCACTAATAGCTTTTGTTGATGACATCTGAAAACAAAAACAACCAGTTTTACAAAGTTCAGACATTCTTAAATTTGAATATTATTGTCGTTTATTTTGGCATTTACTTTTTGAGATATATTAGTGAACGTTTTTACTTTCCGAACGTGTACCATGTAAGCAAAGTATTGTAATCATGAAAATATTTGACTTCGTGATTTTGGTGTATTGACACGTTTTGAGGTCTTCTGAATTCATTTATGCTGTTTTTACGAGATGTATGTGTGTATGTTTGTGTGTATGTGAGTGAACACGATAGCTCCTAAACGGGGCATTCGATTAATCTCAAATTGGGTATATATGTTATAAACCACCGTCGCAAGACCGGTATTGATTTTGGTGTGTATAGGACTTATAGTTTTTCTACAAGGCTAGGATAAAGATTTCTTACACATTATGGCCTATGGGGGGAAATTCCCTAAAGTGCGCTAGCATTTAAACGGCAAATTTGATTGAACTCAAATTGGGTATATATGTTATAAACCACCATCGTCAGATCGGTATTGATTTCGATGTGTATAGGACTTATAGTTTTTATACAGGGCTACGACAAATATTTCTTTTACATTATGGCCTATGAGGAGAAATTTTTGAAAGTGCACTAGCGTTTAAACGGTACACTCGATTGAGCTCAAATTGAAAATACTAAGAATTTTTGCTGAATTATTCATCGATTGAAATTTAAATGCTTGCTAACGATCTTAATCGTAAGTGTTCGGAATGTCGAGTGGAGTCACTCCAGATTTTTTATAATTACAATACAAGGAAAGAAAAGGATCATAAAAAGTGGCGGGGGACAAGTAATTTGGCCACTGTGTTAAATGTGACTTAAAATAATTATACTAATAAAAAAATCTTTAGAAGAAACACTGGTTTTAATTTTATCTGCTTATTTCATATAGGATTTCACAATATTATTTCTTACACATAGCCACAACAGATGTAGCAATTTCGTTAAAGTTTTTTTTAAATTGAATCCGAATTTCTTCTCTAATAAACATTGCGTGAATTACAGTCATTTTTCAATTTTTACATTTGAAAAAGTAGCTTTAATGGCTTCTATAAACGTTAGGTTCCAGCTGTAAAATATATAAAAGAAGCAGATTGTCTAGACAGTAAATTATAGAGACATTTTTCTATGAAAGGTTTAAATTTTCTTGGAAATTTTGTAACTTGTGGAAATAAAAGCGACTTTAATTCGATGTTATTAGTCTTGAGTTTTCTAATACAGGGATATTTTATTCTCCGTCACACATTAAATTTTTGAAAAAGGAATTAAACAGCTCTAAAATGAACAAAGAAATAGAATTTGTGGACAGAAAGCAGTAGTGATTTTCTATGATAGGATTTAAATTTTGCTAAGCAATTTTTATCATGTAACAATAAAGTAAAAGACGAATTTAATTCAATGCTGTTAGACTTTTTTGAAGCGACCAAGTTCTCGGATATTTAGTGCATAGTTGTATGCAAAATTTGGATGTATTAAAATGACATAAAATAAAAGTGATAGAATGAACAGCTGTAAAATGAATTTTTAAAAATTAAGGAAAGAAAATCTTGAAAATAAATCTTTGTTTAACCTATGATGAGGTTTAAATTTTCTTGGAAATTTTCATAACATGTAGTGATTAAAAGACTATTTTGATGTCATTAGAGTTATATGAAGCCATCTGATACAAGGATATTTAATACACAATTATACACAAAAAATAAAATAAATTAAAACGCCTTAAAGTAAAAGTAATAAAAGAAACGGCTGTAAAATAATTTTTTTAAGAAGAAAAGAGTGTTGAAACAGAATTTTTTTGTTTTCTGTGATGGAGTTTAAATTTTCTTGGAACATTTTATAGCAAAGATGACTTTATTTCGATGTCATTATACTTTTATGGAGCAATATGATACGTGAACATTTACTGCACAGTTACAAGCAAACATGAAGTGAATTAAAAGGCCGTAAAATAAAAGTAATAAAATAAACAACTGGAAAAAAAAAGTTTTAAAAAGAAAATAATGTCGAAACAGAATTTTTTTTTTCCTGTGATGGAGTGTAAATTTTCTTCGAAAATTTTGTAAAAGTAAAAGAAGTCTTCATTTAAACGCCATTAGACTTTTACGGAACAATCTGATTCATATATAAAAGTAATAAAATACATTTTAAAAACAAAAAAAATGTCTAGACAGGAAGTATTTGCTTTACAGTGCTAGGTTTTACAATTTCTTGGAATATTTTATAACACGTAGAAAGTAAAAGACGACTTTATTTCGATGTCATTAGACTTTTATGAAGCAATCTGATACAAGGATATTTAATACACAATTATACTTAACATAAAATAATAATGAATTAAACAGAAATAAAGTTGTTTTATTTTATTTTTCACAGAAAGTCCAATCTATAAATCCATGACCGAAAAACGTCCTTTGTATCTTCATCTGTGGGTGATGAATCCAATCTGATAGAGCACCTTCAAGTTCTTTGAAATTTCTAAAATTTCAGTTTCAATACGAGTAATTTGAAAGAAATATGTTTGACTAGTAAGATTCGTGCAATATATTCAGTTATTTTTAACATTTTCGAAGCAACGTTCGTAAAAAATTCACACAGACGTGGATGATGAACTTCAGCGACGGGGAAGCAAGCATCCAGGAGAAGAGAACGATGCAGCATTTTGCCTTAGTCTGATGATTCAGACTCAATTTCATATTTAATTTTGGTTATGGTTTTCCAGTGCACAAGTTATAGATGATTCTTTGTATTTGAGTGTTTTAGTAGAAACAGCGAATGACTAACTGAGTGCATCTTTGTCACATATCAACCAAAGTTTATGCCTAGTTTGGAGCAGATGTTATTAATAGAAAATTACTACTTTGTATTGCTGGTGCTATATGGCTAAATTTTACTGCATCTTTTTGATTCTCCTTATCTTAAAACTCTTCATCTTTGCATAACATTTAAAAAATATCTTGAAGAAAATTTTTAAAAAAAATGTAATATTAACCTTGTCTGTTTTTGTTTATTTTCTGTCTGATAAATATATGTGATGATGTTAGATATCAGTAGTTGGGGGAAAATAATTAAAAAATAATAACCAAATATTTTACGTAAAAATCACTTTTTTATTTCAGTTTTATATGTGGTACACTGAGCCTTAACTGTACTTTTTTGGAATTTATTTTGAAATTTTAGTATTCAAGTTATTTCTTAGAATGATGAACTATATTTATATATAATATTTTCCGGGTCAAAACTATTTGCTAACTATTTTTCATTAATTTTCTAAATTAAACAAATGATATATTTAAGTTTGTGATTTAAATTTCAATCCTTTTTGACAGTAATGGGAAGAGTAATGACATCCAAACGCAAGCTTAAATCATATCAGCAATGGCCTGAATCATATCATTTCTGTCTTGCATTATTATTCTTAAAAATCCATAGATGCCCATGCGAATATTTCGTATATGTGTGGAGAAATAATTAAAGCGGTTGTTTCACATATGGTAACAAGTGCTTTATAAAGTAGGTAACTAAATATTTTTCTATAACTAATACAAAGTATGTAGAATGAGCTTCCTGATCTTAAATATTTAGTACGAATTTTACGATTTAAATGATGAATTATTTGTTTTTTTTTTAAAATCGCTTGTAGGAAAAACCACTGATTGGAAGTAACCCACTCTTAACAGCAGGACCCTTCAGCTTCCTAAAGAGCAAAAATTTGATAGCTATCTTTTAGATGGCGTTGACGTTTACTTCATTTAAATTATCTCTATATATAAGGAGCTTTTCAACTATCAAAGGTTTTAATAATGACTAATTTGAGAGTTAGATACTGTTTTACTCTTGTCTAAAAAGGAGATAATTCAATGCATATTACAAATTAAAAATATGTACGTGGGGACGCTTACCACTTGGTACGTCCTCAAGTACTAATTTTAACAACTGATCCTCTTGTAAGCCAACTCGTGGCATGGAAATAGCTTGAGCCTTAAACGCAAGAATACCAGGATAATCCTGTGCCTCAAGCAGTATAGATTATGTTGCCAGAAGCTCACCTAATTTTCGTTATTAGCTAAGGTACTGTAAATATGATAAAGAACGACAGTTTGCTTCACCAAATTAAGTACTTAATTTGACAAAGTGTCGTCTACATAACATCCCAAAACTACACATAAATATGATGCACCAAAATAAAGAAATATTTATGAAGAGATTTTTTTAAACGTTCCAAACTCAAGAAAAAGTAATTTATCTCCCACCTGAAGGATTTTCATGGGGAAAATATTAAAATAATTCAGATGCCATCATAAGAACATTTAACGTTCGTTGTTTAAGCACTAAAACTTTTAATAGCTATTAAAAAAACAATGGAAGTCTAGGAAGTAAGTCTAAGAATACTTTTTATAGTAGGCTTATGAGTCGTGAAAAAAAATAATAAATAAGAAAAAAAAGTACAAAATGTGATTCACACGGTAAACTTTTTGTTTGTTTTATAGATTTACTTCTGAAGTCCCATAATTGTTTTGTGCTAACTGCTCCTGAATGGCTATTCATAGTTAGAACTGCTGAAAAAATTCGTGATTTTCTGATGGAACAGCCATGAGTCATTTTGAGCAGCTGCTTGCCACTCAAATGGCTACCGTTCGGGTACACCGTCTCTTCTCCAGTAACGATCAATCTAGTGACCGGCTGATAGTTTGTTTCTCTGCACCCGCTTTAAGTTCATTACGCACGCTGCAGCCATAGGGATCATATAACAGCCATCTTCAAACGTGGGAGATATTTTTATGTACAGTCAATCCATCAACAACGAACATTACCACTTTTCGTATCTTCAACAAAGGATTCAACGCAGGTGACCATGACCATCTGCGCTTGCATTCGGAAGAGATCACACACACCCACACAGGGGAGAAGAAAAAAGAAAAAAATGTGAGGAAGAAATAAAAAATAGAAAACAAATCGCCTCCTTTTTTGCTGTTGTTTCAATCCACAGGGTGTGACATTTGTCGTTCATCCGTAATGTTAGGATACAGAAGGGTTAGTCGAGAATATTACCACTTTCCGTACCTTCAACAAAGGATTCCTCGCAGATGGCGATGACCATCTACGCTTGCATTCGGAAGAGATCACACATAAACACACACACACAGGGAAAAAAAAACGTGAGGGGGGGGGAACAATAGAAAACAAATCGCCTCCTTTTTTTGTTGTTTTAATCCAGAGGGTGTGACATTTGTTGTCCATCCGTAATGTTAGGATACAGAAGGGTTGGTTTGAGTAGTTGGTTGAGTGTGTGTGTCGTTGGAGGTTACTGGCAGTACAAGTACAGACCGCGGTTGTTTTCCCAGACCCTTCCAGCACACCAGGAACGGATGATCGTTATCACAAAGGGTAGGCGGCGAGGTATCGCAGAATGGAATGTCATGAGAGGAATGCTGACAGGAATAGGCCAGTGAGGGACAGCAGTCCGCATCTTGAGTTACTTGATGAACTGGTAAACTCTGCAAAGGGAAAAAAATATATATACATGTATATATCAGTCTGAGGATGAATGCTAAACGTTTCTCTATTTAATATCTCAAAATTAGAACTTTTTACAGAAAATACATGAAAATGATTATTTGGCAACCACTACATAATCGCTATGCAACAAATAAAGATTACAATACTCTGAGACAGTCATGAAATTTGTGCCGCTTTAACATTAACGACCTTCAACAAATACCCAGGAATCCATTCGTATAGATTCATTTTGGATTTCATATTGAACTTTGTTCACGCATCTCTCTAGAGCACAATCAGTTTTTTTCCGGTCATCGTATTGCTTATCACAATACACAGCCTCCTATGTGCCACACATCCTCGATGATCTTTAGATCGGATTTATGCGCGGACCAATGTAAGGCAATCATGTTACTGGACTTCAGGAACTCATCCCCTCTTTTTTTTTTTTGCATAGTGGATACTCGCATTGTCTTGTTCTTAAATCTATTTGTCTGGCCAACTTGTCCGCAATACCTTGGGAAGAAGGTGATTCGTAGGTCACCGAGATACTATTTTAGGTTTGTTATATTTGCCTTCAAAAACCTTTATCATGAGACTACCAAATCTAGAAATGGCACCTAAAATCTTGACACTGCCACCAATTACTTGACGCTTCACTCGATGAGATGCGATGACTCTGACACCTCTATATCTGACGTATAAGCAGACGTCGTCGGGTCGAAAGCGTTTCTCATCTATGGAAAACACTTGATTGAAGTCCGTGAATTTGACAATGTGCTTGCGTGCAAGCTTAAGGCGCCTGTGTTTTGGCGCTAATGGCAGTTGTTTCCTGTTTCTTTCGTAGCTAAAGTCTTGTTCAGCTAACTTTCGACAGCAAATAGTTCGGCTTGAGGCTGTGACAGCAGTTTTATTATTTATGATACGCAGGCCCGAACTGGCCCTTTTCGGGGGCCCTCAGATTAAAAAGGGGCCTTTCACTGGGGAATTTAGAGGAAATAGAATATTAGGGCATGGCACTTGAAAATTGTACTTTCTTGAAAATACGTAATGCTTGAAAATTGGGCTGTCATGCCTAAAAACCATGTTTAACTATTTTAAAGCTGTTGGGGACCCTGATCTTTTGGGGGTCCCCTCGCCACGCACGGTCTGTAGGGTCCTCCGCTGTGCCACTGTGTAAAGGTGTAAGATTACAAGGAAATAAATAATCAAATTACTCTGATATAGATATAGCAATTACTTTAATTATAAAGTAGTATATCCATTTTTGGGAGACCTCTCTGGGTCCCCTTTAGGCCGGGGTTCCTCGGCCATCGCCGATCACCCGAATGAGCCAGTCCGGGCCTGATAATACGGATGGTGACCATCTCATCGTACCCCATTAATGGACGTTTATTTCTCTTAGTTCTCCTTTAGTCGTGGGCGGACAAAGCTTCAGGACGTTCGGTCTTCTCTGTTTTCCAGTTCCTGTTCTTGAGCACCTAGATGACTGCAACCTTTGAAATACTTGCTTGGGCGGGTGTTTTCCGAAAACCTTTAAGCTGGTCATATAATTTAATGATTTGGACACGTTCCTCTTCATTGATTATTCTTAATGTTCTTCAAACCTTTAACGCGCAGTGTTCCCGCCCTGGGAACACCAAACTCTGACGTTTTGACTGTTGCCAGTCACGAAGAATAGATTTGATTTCTATAAAAATAGTTGCGGGTGATATAGCTCCACGAGAATCCTTTACTTTAAGCACGTCATTCCCCGTAAAAAAAATTGTCACGATTATTTTTAACAGCACTGACATCTGCTGAAAAATGGAAGAATGCGAGAACAGCTGGATTAGATTGCCCAATGCTGAAACAAGGGCAGTCGTTGCCATAGCTCGACTTAACTACCAGCAAGATGGCGGACCATCGAAACGTTCATCGCGCGCCACAGATCTAGCGACCCCTTTTTGACGACAGCTGGCTGTGCGCGCACAGCCAGCTGTCGTCAAAAAAGGGTCGCTAGATCTGTGGCGCGCGATGAACGTTTCGATGGTCCGCCATCTTGCTGGTACTTAAGTCGAGCTATGTCAACGTCTGCCCTTTTTTCAGCATAGGGGAAGGGTTGCGCCTCAAAGGGTTAAATTACTGCACGTGTCTTGCGCCACCTGCAATCGATACAACTGATAGTGAGGGATGTAAATTTATGTGAAATCTTTCCAAAACTTGCTGGTGGCCAAAGTTTTGACCACCTCATTTTTGCATTTTTCATTATTATTGTTTTTCGAATAATATAGCAATTTGATTTCTATACGTACATATAATTTATTTATCATTTTATTTAAAGTAGCCTAGTTTTTTGTTGATAATAAACGCCGAGATAAAAGTGATTGCTAAAGTTTCATTCAGTAGTGTATTGGGTGCTTCCACAATAAAATGACCATTACTTCCGATCCAGCCTTAATAGTGATCAATGCCTACAAACTTCAAGTACCAGCTATTAAAGCAATAATAATTTCTTCTCTTTTTATGTATAGATATTCTTTATAAATTTAGGTTTGTACGAGTGGAATGAGAAGTTTAAATAACCTTAGAAAAGTTTTTTTTTTTTTTTTAGCTGGAATTTATCGAATTGAAATTGAAAAAGAAGTATTTTACATTCATTTTCATCAAACGTTTACGTGGCAATAAGATTTAGCAGAGCAGATATGTGCAATTAACTTTCATCAATGTAAAGGCATTTCTTAAGAAAAGTTTGGTTTGTTGTGAAGGTAAACGTACACGAGGGTCATATGCCTAAGAGGGTGTGCCTTGTGCAGTGGACTTTATAAATGGTTCTAAGACGTATTACTTTACATCTAGAGAAAATCACCCTGAACTCCAGACAGTCATATCGACAGCCGCGCTGTACGCTATAACTCTGGACCTTCACATTTCAGTCATTTATCAATATTCAGTGTCGTACCCTCTCGGCAATTATTCAGCCCTTAGGAAAAGGAACTATTTTAGATACTCAAACACCTTGCAATTAAAGATAATTTAAAAAAGCCTCTATAGCCTCTGTGAAAAAAAAAAAGAAAGAAAGGAAAAAAGAGATAATATTTTTCCATCGGAAATATAATAATAAAAAATAAAAATAAAATAGAACGTGATAGAACGCTAAAAAAGTGTTAAAAAAGAAATTGCACTTTGCTGAGAAGTTTGAAATAAATTTGAATTTGAAAAATAATTAAAGTAGTACTCGCTGAATTGAAAAGAATCTATAAAGAATCGTGTTTTATCTCGATTTTTAGGTTTTCCATTCCGTGTTTTATCAATTTAATCAACTATCTAAACACGATCTTTTATTTCTCCAACGGAACAGCTAAAATGAAATTTAGCTGAAACTCATTTTTTTTTTCTGCTCACTTTGGTTGTACTCAAACTCAGATATCGCTTTTTGTTTCATTACGCTTTTTTATTTAAATGGCAAATAAATTCATGCATGAAAACTTTGTGTTGCGACGCACAGTATCAATTGTGATATACAGGGTGTCCCAAAAAAGGTGGTAACGGACTTTAATTCTTTATCTATTAGAGATAAATGCGAGCAATGTAAATTGAAAAAATATTCAAAATAAGGTTGGAAATAAGATTCCGTTAAGAAAAAATTCCCCACGTTAATTTTTAAAAAAGTTGCACTTTTTAAATTTTTATGCGACCCCCTTACAAAAAATTCCCAGTTAGTAAAATGTGCACACTAACGCGCTGATGTACAAATTTCAGCCTTTCATCATAAAACATCTCAGAGATATTTTTAAACAAAGATGATCGGGAGCTATACATGAATGTAAACATTTATTGCTAGAGTGGAAAAAAGATATTTTCTTTCGTAATTTCTGTACGACTCTTGAAATGCGATCATTGGATGTTCCCTTCGTTCTTTCGTTCTTTTTTCCTTTCAAGGGCCACTGAAAAGTAGTTTAAGTCAGCATATATTTATCTTCATACCTCTGATAGTTTTTAATGATATAATTCTCAAATTTAGTACATCATCTATATGGTGTATGAGGTACACTTTACTAGTTTGAGATTTTTTGTACGGAGGTCATTCAAAAATTTAAAAAGTGTTACTTTTTGGAAATGAACGAGAGGAATTTTTTCTTAACGTAGTCTTATTTCCGACTTTATTTTGAGCATTTTTTTCAATTTACACAGCCCACTTATCTGTAATAGATAAAGAATTAAAACACGCTACCACCTTTTTGGGACAGACTTTGTATTTTAATGCATTTTTATAATTAAATGACACTTAAATGAAATTCACTACTATCGAAATTCTTCGTTGAATGTATGCTTAATGACGTTCATGTGATGGATTTGTCTTGTCCTGTTTTTCTGTAATGACAAAGTTTGTTTGTCTTGTATTCAGCCTTTGTAAACATTGCTTATAGGTAACAGTTGTTCATTGCTTTTTGTATGCATGTGAGTGTACAGTAAATTGAAAAACTAACAGCAAATAAAATAAGCCAAAATGTAGCGAAATTTGAACGATAAGGACAGATTTATGGTAGCGTGTACAAGCTTTAGGTAAATATGAGTTAATAATGGTGACCTACTTAAATATTAAAATTTTGGCAGCCAAGCTCTAAATTTCGAAGGGGCATATATCTTCCTGTTTTGTCTTTTATTCATTTATTTATGAATTTATGTAATTCCTTCTAAGTACTGAACATTAGTAGAATGCTGAAGTGTGAAAGTTCAGGGTTCTGGTCTAGAGAACAAATATGGTTCTAACGGTTTGCAGATTTTGGTGGTTTTCTCCAGATTAACTTGAATAAACCCTATAAAAAGGTACTCCGCGAAAGTTATATTTCCCTTATAGCTCGCGTGTATCATAACCACAAGTCAAACCAAACCTTATTCTATGCTATGTTTATGATATAATCTTGCAATCAATTTTTTGCTTACTGCCGAATACCTATCTAAGCTTAAAAATTTGTTTTACCCATGTGTCATAGCTAACACTATATGAATTACTCAGAAATTGAGCTGTACAGGATGGTTCAACAGGTCAAATCCAAACAGCATGTGCCAGTGTATCAGGTCATGAGTACCATGGATTACGCTGGAATTGGGGGCAGTAAACGCAATCGTGACTGTGCAATGCAATTGCATCGTGATTGTCACGCAAAGAAAAGATAACAAACACTGTAAAGACTATCTATTTTACAAAAAAGCTAATTCAAGTACAAAATGTATTACAACTCATAACAAATTCTCAAAATGTGCCTGATTAGCCGAGATGCATACTGTTACGAATTTTCTGGGCAACCCGTTGTTTTGGGGTTTAAAATAGTTTACGATTCGTATTCGAAGTGTAAAAATAGTTAAATTTTGTTTTTAGTTGCATCAAAATTGGTCAACTAGAACGGGAGATACGGAGGTTTTGGTTTCCTCTTTGATTTGTATGCAGTTTCTAGAAATTTCGAGAAATATTGGTCCTAGGCCTTCGGTAACTTCACTTTTCGGGACTTATTTTTGGCCCCAAATTTGGCGATATTTCGCCAAAAGTCGCCAAGCTTGGTGACATTTTGGTCATTTGGCACGATTTTCCCTATGGGGCTTGTAAAGTTAGTTTTTCTGTATTAAAATCACATAATAGCCTAATGATACAGCTGTAGTCCTACGACGTAATCAAAATTCCCGCTTTAAGGGGAACCTTCAGGAAATAGTAGCTTCTGCGCCATCTATAAAAGGGAGCTGGTTGCCAGTGTTCAGTGTTCATTGAGCTCTCATCGAGTGAGTTTGCTGCGTTACGCTTTGTATTGACGCTGTAGAAACTGTACTTCCGCTTGCTTTTCGAAGCTGATATTTAACTGTGTAAACTCTTCATTGCTGAGTCTTAGGGGACTGTTAGTGTTATCCCTTGCATATTTCCACTGAATTTTTACCTATGGAAGGTGAGAATTACATCATTTGTGAAAGCTTCGGTACTGAGTGGACTGTTGTAAGCGAGCTACTGGTCGTTAGTGCCTGTGAACTTTGTACAGTTGATTGTTTGACGAAGTTCTAGAAGTAAGTTTGTGTTCCATCCTGACAAATGGACTCTTTTCTAGAACTTTCTACACCAACTGGATTTTAGAACGACGAACCCAGGAAGCAAGCAGAGTATTCTGAAACAATACTTTACACCTGCGCCGTACGGACTCACAAACACATTCTAACTTTCGCACAAACTAATTCTTATTGCATTCTAGTGGGTTACAGTTTCGTTTCTAGCCAACAGTTACAGTATAATTCTTGCTCCTCATAGCCTGACACACTACACAACACATGCTCTTTAGACATGACCTTTTGAACAACTGTGTATTTCCGTTTTAAAAATTATTTTAGCCCAATATAACCTGCTTATTCCTATACGGAAAAATATGTTTTGTTGAATTGAAGAAAATTTTGTTGATTGAACAAGAGTATGGTTGAGGCATTTTCAACCAAATACTTTTGTTAGTTTTAACAAAATTTTTTTAGTTGACAAAATATTTCGTTGATTCAACAAAAATCTTGTTGATTCAGCAAAAATATTTCTTTGACATAGAGCCAACCAAAATTTTGTTGAATCAACAAAACATTTTTTAGGTGTACATGATACTAATTACACTATCAGCCATCTTGAAATAGGCGAAGCAGCTTTGAGAAAATATGTTTGTTTTCTGATTCCATACATAACTTTTTTAATTTTTCAGCATAATTACCTTGTTTTCTTTTTTTTTTCATATTTACAAGTGAACTTTTCAAACCCTCTTCAAAGAAAATTGGAGTTTGCTCTGATAATCATCAGCTTACTACTTCGTTTTTCACATCTTTGTCACCGTCGTACTGCTGGCCGCCAAGTTCTTGCTTTATTCATTTAACCCTTTGAGGCGCAACCCTTTCCCAATGCTGAAAAAAGGGCAGCCGTTTCCATCGCTCGACTTAACTACCAGCAAGATGGCGGACGATCGAAACGCTGTGCTCGCACAGCCAGCTGTCGTCAAAAAAGGGTCTGTAGATCTGTAGCACGCGATGAACGTTTCGATCGTCCGCCATCTTGTTGGTAGTTAAGTCGAGCGATGGCAACGGCTGCCCTTTTTTCAGCGTTGGGCAATCTATCCAGCTGTTCTCGCATACTTCCATTTTCCAGCAGATGTCAGTGCTGCTAAAAAGTAAAGGATTCTCGTGGAGCTATGTCACCCGCAACTATTTTTTATAGAAATAAAATCTATTCTTCGTGACTGGAAACAGTCAAAACGTCAGAGTTTGGTGTTTCCAGAGCGGGAACACTGCACGTTAAAGGGTTATAAAATGAAAATCACTAGGAGCAAAGTACGAGCTGTATCGTGGGTGTTTAATCGGAAATTCCGAGTAAAATAAAGCGATCGTGGCCCTTATCTGGAAAATCAGTGTGAGGTATTGCGTTATCGTGAAGCAGAAAAGCTCCCTTTGTTCTGCATAATTTGACTCAGATTTGTAAGGGTTGTGCAAAGAACCTAACAGTCAAGGGTGTCCCTTATGACTAGTGGCATATTTCTTTGAAGAAGAGTTTGTAATCTTTGATCTTAAGATAACTGCTTAAACAAACAAGATGGCTATGTGGAAATGAAAAGAAAGTATGTAGAATCAGAAATTATATGCATTTCCACTTTTTCTTTTAGCAAAAAGCCCTTACTTAAATAGTCCCCCTAGCATTTTTCCACATTTATCACAAACCAATTAATCGATAGAAATTAAAAAATAATAATAATAACGTTTACCATCCAAAATTTGTGTTTAAACTTGGGTATTTTCAACTTCACAGTACACTTTGCAAACAATTTTTGGAATACTTTGCTGATGTACATGTACAGAATAGTTTTAATTAAATTTCCCTTAAATAGAGCAGACTGCAATTGAATTTAACTATTAAAACCATTTGGAGTATGGTCTACACCAAGACCTCCTAGATGCTGAAGGCCTGAGAACAGAAGCTTTTACGTGTTCACTAGGTCTTCTAAGATGACGTCATTACAGTTTTAGTTTCACAAAATATAGCTATATTTAAAATGTCTGTTGAATGATACAAATTTTAGAAAATATCTTAAGTTAAGGATAAAAATTAAAATACCTTTCGGATAAAAAATAATTTATTGTGATCTATTTCTATATCATATTATATAATAAGTGATAGTTAAAATTTGCTATTTGTCGTAAAATTTAATTTTCCATCTTAAATCATTAAAATGTTTTATGCGGAGTAAATTCACCACAAACTTTGAATAGTTGTTACGTTGTGAAAATAAATGTGTGCTGACGTCAATTTAGTGGACCTAGTGATTACATAAAAGTTTCAGTTCTCAAACATTATATATCTAGGAGGTGTTGTCTACACACGGGGTACGCCTATGGAATTTTTTTTTTTTTTCAGTTAAAAAATGCTTATTTTCGACATGAAAAAACTACGCAAATAAGTAAATCGAAAAAAAAAAGATTTCAAAATTTATTCATTATTTTTTTTACATTTCTTAACTAATGTGGGTCGTTTCTTGAGTAGAATTCACCAGTTTATTATGCAAAAGCATCACCCAGTCGATATTTTGTGAACTAAACATTTTAGAAAACCTAGAGAGCATTTCGTGTAAAGTTCACATGGCATAGTTTGTGGATACCTGCTCAATCATTTCAGCTACAGAATCCTAGTATATTGTTAAGCTGATCCCTAACTCACTGACTCTGTCACAATTCCGGTTCAACAACTCTGAAACTAAAACTTTTACCGTCATTAATTCAAACAGATTAAAAAGCAACTGCCTTAAGCGTGATAAAATTCACACCGTTGGTGCGATCGGCTTGAAATTCATCCTATTTACATAAATATATATATGGGAAACAATCAGTGCTACTTTAAAAATCTGGAAATCAACCTGTTCTCTAATTTTTAAGCAATTTTTCACTATTTTCAGTTCTATTTTATTTCCGAGAGTAAATCAGTTAATTCTTTGTGCGACAAAATTAGGTGTGGAAATGGATATTTGATGTCATATTGAAGTCACGGTTATCAGAATTTGAAGGGAAAATTGCGATTCTAATTTATTAAAAATAGTCTTTCCAGATTACTTGGTTTATTTTATTTACTTATTTATTATTTTTTCGCAAATAAAATGATTTATTCTGGATGAAGAATTGATATAAGAGATGCTCTTCTCACCAAACAAAATCGTTCGAATTCGAAAAGTTTCTACATGTTTCCAGAAGAGTATGAAATTCGATTTCGTTATATAATAAAAATTGAATATGAAATTATATTTATTTTAAGTGGACTAATATGAAATATATTGAGTACAGACAAAGACATATTTTTGTCAATTTTTTTTTCTAGCGCACGTTATAATTGCTTCCACAACTGGCTTCATCATCTAGTCTATCTTATAGGAAATCTTTTAATTAAAGCTATCCTATACTTAGCGATAATTGGGCGCATAAATAAAAAACACCTTATTACCTCTAACTATTAGTTCTTTTTTGGCAACCTCCGTCTGAAAAGATGGAGCGTCAGCAGATACTTCACACTTGAAATTTCCTGACGTAGTTTCGTCGATATTTTCTAGAATTACGGTGTTATTAGCCGATCGCAGCATCTGGAAAGAAAAAGAATAAAAATACTATTATATTATTAATAGTTATCGCACCGTAACTTCAAATGCGTAGTGATTAGAGAGCTACCGATATTTGTTAGCTGATTACTCTTCACGCCTACTCACAGAGGGGGAAAAAAAAAACACGAAACGCATATCGTGTAGAATGCATCGATTATAAAAGACTTTCCATTACAATTTTAATACTTTCAAACAAGGTTGAAAAATGCTTACGAATTCGGTTTGTCTGTCATGCCCGCAAATGATTCCCGTAACTTATTTATATACATAACAAATAAAGCTAAATATTCTATCAAAATTAAAATTTTCTATTAGCTTCCCTTAAATTCTATTCAACTTTCGTTTTTAAACAATCCATTTGTCTCTACTAAATTTAACAAAAGACAAGTTTTTTTTTTTTTTTTTCCTCGGTCTCTCGTCTCATAGTCACTACAGTTTTCAAGGATTTCCAGCGACTATGAGACCCAGATATTTTAACAGCCAAAAAATTGCAGAGCTTATAAATCATGTGATCCTTGGTAATAAAAATATCAACGCATGCAGGAACTGAATTTTTTCGTGACGTTTCTTTCCACTTTGCATGAAATACTGTTAAAAGTAAACTGTGTGTTTGTAAATAAGGAGTTGTTATTTTTTATTCTACGACAGAGTACAGCGAAGGGAATATCGGAGTTGCCCTAGCGCCCGGCGGCATTTCCGGAGAAGTGGCCGGCTGGGTCCATCTCTCAACGTAAAACGCCCGTTACGCCTATGGCTAGACTAAAGCGGATCCAGCCCACAGCATGTGTTGTGTGCAGTCAGACTTATTACATACATACTAGCCGGCAAGCCGCCAGCTCCGCCGCCCTATACCTTGCTTTTCTTTATACCTACTACAGTATTGGTCAAATTATTTGACTCATTTCAGCGAAAATCATGCTTCTTTGTTTTAACAGTATTTGTGAGTAAATTTACTTACAATAGGGTTGCTACAAATTTTGTGTGGCATCATAAAAGATGAAGGTGGCCATGCCAAGTACAGACATAGCAAAATATATGAAAAGGCATAATAGGCGACATTTTCATTTATGTAATGGTTGTAAAAATAACTTTATCAACTTAACTTTATCATCTCGGTGATAACGTGTTGTACAAATTCCTACATAAGTATTTCTTAATTAATAGCTGCGGGCTTTCTCAAATTAGTGTTCAATAAGCTACCATCCCCTTCATGGACTCCATGGTTCCCCTTATGGGTACTTTTCGGTTTTAATAACACCAGTGTTAAATGTTAACGTGCAAAATTTAGCAACCTGGTGTTTTCATTATATGGTTTCATTATTTAATACGTTTCCTGGTTAAAATAATAACAGTGTTTACAATTTAAAAAAAAATATGGATAGACATTGTAAATTTCATACCTCCTACGTAGATTCTACTTATATCATCTATATTACTTCGTTTCTTTAATGGCAACAGGGGCAAAATTTTAACTATGCAGAATTGGTGATGAGTGATGTTATCATAAAGGAAAGACGAAAACGCACCCGCTGATGCTTACATTTAGTTGTTGCCATTCCCAGTGTAGAAATCTCGTCGATTTTGGTTCCGCATATGTTAGTGTATAATACAATAAGATAATTTAACTAGGCGGAATTGGCGATGAATTATGTTATCATAAAGGAAAAACGGAAATCCACCCGTTGATGTTTACATTTAGTTGTTGCCATTACCAGCGTCGAAATATCGTTGATTTTGGTTCATCATACATTAGTGTATTATATAATAAAATACACACAAACACACACATTTTTTTTTTCTAAAACAAATACAGAAACTTTAAATTACTTCCAATAGTACTACTCGCAAATTTAATGCCTATTTCACATGCTGGTAACTTTTATTATATTTTTATAAATTCGTGCATTCAGAAAATTACAAAACACTGGAGCATGGTGTATTTTTGCTCTTTAAAAATCAAAGACAAATGTTACAAAACAGACCAGGCGATTCACATTAAAAAAGAAAAGTATTCTGTCGCCTTTCCGTAATCACTAGACAAGAAAAAAAAAGCCGAAATGAAAAAGTTTTCTAATTTTATTTTCAAGATAAGAAGGGAAATGGAAGGTTTTCATGTTTCCTGACGCTTTTTTCCCTTCATCACGCCATTTTCGTGTCCGATTCGATTAGTTAGAGGAATTCTTCAAATTGCGTGATGGCAAATGACCGCTAAGTGACCACTGGGCATTGGTAACACACGAAAACGAGATCCAAGAGCATGAAAACTCACACCCGATCACGCCCTCATTACTTTTTCCCTCGTAATGTGGCGCTCCGGTAAATAACATCGTCTGTGCCTGGAAAGAAACAATTGTCCGTTGAACCCGAAACGAAGTACCAACATATATATATATATATAACGTACCTCCCTTTAATGGCAAAAATTGCTAGATGTTGCCTTTCGACAGCACACACGAGAAAAAAAAAGCATAGGCTATATTTTGTGCAGCAGCTGTATTATTTAATGCGAAACGGTCGTAGGATAGGAAATAAAACACGAAGTGGTTATTTTGTTTATGCCATTTTGATTGAATTGACAGTCATTTCTTTTCTTTAAATAAATCGTATTTTTGAAAAGTACATTCACTCAAAAACGTACTTGAGTAGAAAGCAATTTTCGACATTCGTAAGTCTGTTAGATTAAATGGGATTCGTTAGAAAGAGTTAATCGAGATCCATGGCTTTTTTAAATCTTCATCTCAGTTGTATCTAAGGGCGAGATTCAAGTGAAACACAATTCGAACGTTTTCCGCGTCGAACAGGGGAAACTTCGAAAGATATCAATGTTTCTTATTCAACTGAAACAAAACAATCGTGTTCTGATTACGTTACAGTGCGATAGGTTTGTTCATTGGATGCATTCTGGGGACTGAACTGGGAACTGGGGACTAAAAAACGTTCTATTCGAACTCGATCGCACGCGTTTCACTTGAATCTCGCCCTAGGTATACAAGATCGTCCTTATTTCAAAGTACAATTTTGTTGTTGTTTCTGGTGGCCTCTGGCAAGCGCGGAAACGGGACCAGGGGCTTTACCACCATGGTATCGTAGAATATCATTGACGGATATTTCTCGCTCTCGGATAGTCAAATACTTCGGATAAACAGCCGCGACTCCCCATTTGGTGCTAGCACGATGAGTGTCGAATAAAACAAGCGAGTACTTTGTACATGCTATGTCTATCGCGACATTGAGACCGATCAACCAATCAAAACCCACGGCTTTCTCCCCTTTTTCTTAAACGAATGCATTGTCTTCAGAATTCCCGAAGACTCAGGAGACATTCCATCACGAGAGAAAGCCGGTTTTTGACAGACCCACCGAGGCAGGGAAAAGGGTCCTTTTGTGGGCGTACTTGACACTCCATGATACATACAATAAAAACCCATCCATTCTGTACTCTCCGGTTCCGGAAGGCAAGTTTTCGCTTTCATCTAACATGACGGGAAAAAACAGCATTATTTCCGATAGTGAACATGACAATGAAACAATTACGATAGGATCGTGCTAGGGCACATCAGATATTTCTCGGATTGTGACGACATAAGAAGAGAAGGCTCGACTTATATCCGCTACCGAGAGCATTTCGATTCTATGGTGGCAGAGCCCCTGGTGTCTTCCCACTTTGTTATCGGAAAGCTTTCCGTAGCGTATAAATCAAGCCTTCTCCACTCACGCCGTCACAATCTGAGAAAATATCTCCTACTACGAAGCTCTCGGAATCGTTCCGATGTCGGATTCACTATCGGAAATGCCAGTGCTTTTTCACGACAAGGTATATGAAGGTGCAAAACTGCTTTTCGGTATCGGATGCTAGAAGTGGGTGTTTTATTTTGTGTATCATGGAGAGTTAAGCACTCCCATAAAAGGTTCCCCCTTTCCTCGGTAAGCTTGAGCTTCCCACCCTGTCAAAAACACACCCCTTCAGTGATCGATGTCCCCCAACCCCTAAGAAATTCTGAAGACAATACCCTCGTTTGAGAAATTGTGGAAAAAGGGGAGGAAGTACTGTGGTGTGATTGGTTGATTGGTCCCAGATCTGACATTGTCGGTTAACATATATAAATATTCTCACTTCTTTCACACGCTTTGTTCGTGATAGGGCCAAATTGAGGGTCGCGACTATTTATTTATCTAAAGAATTTGACTATCAGTGAGTGAGAACTATCCGTCACTGGTACTCTCCGATAACATCGTGGTAGAGCTCCTTTTCCTCCATTTAAAACGGCAAAGGGTGAAGAGGAGCGGGTTCCATTTAATAGGCCTCAGTGGGAAGAAGTCAGATTTTGCTCGGGGTCTCCTAGTTTTGAAGCAATTCCAGATGAGAGACCTAGAACCTGAAATCGGCACTCCCAGAGGTATCATTTGAACATGGAGGACAATGGAGCGACGAATAAATTTTACGTGCACCAGCTCTCATTGGCGTACGCGGTTCCACAGCTGTCCAGCTGAGGGCTTGTCACCTTCCCAAGCCCTTATCAAAATCGACGCCGCTTCATTTTCCGTGTTTTTATATGACCGGGGCTTATGGACTAGGCCACTGTAGAGCATTGAAAGACATATTTCAAGGCTTCTCATAAAGTTACATTTTTGTTGTTAAACTTTCATTTGCACCATTCTAATTACCCATTTATTCGTATCATTGTGTTGTATCTGTCGGTTATTTTATATACAAGGCGTATTCGGAAAGTAAGCTCCGTTTTGAAAATAAAATTGGTAATTTTTTTTTTCAAGCCAATTTTATTTTTACATGAAAGAGCATGCCTTAAACTATTTTCCTATATAATTTCCGCCTATGTTCAAACACTTGTCGTTGCGGGTTAACCGCATTTCTATACCTTCTGCATAGAAACTTCCCGCGAGTGAAGATAACCACTACTACGGCAAAGAAAACTACGGCGTACAATTCAAAACAGACGTAGAGGAAAGTTCATAGAAGGAATTGTGTCGCTCTGTGACAATGCTCGGCCTCATACTGCTGGTGACACTGAAAAGATGATTTGACAGCTTAGTTGGGAGCAGTTCGATCAAGCGTCTTACAGCCTAGACTTGGTGCTGTCCGACTACCACTAGCTTCTGGACATGAAGCGCGAGCTAGACGGCAAGCTCTTTGAATCCGACGATAAAATGAAAAATGCTGTGGAGTTGTGGTTATCGTCATTGGTGGCAAGTTTCTGTGAAGAAGGTATAGAAAAGCTGGTAACCTGCAACGACAAATGTTCGTACATTGGTGAAAATATAGAAAAATAGTTTAAGGTATGCTTTTTCATGTAAAAATAAAATCGACTTTAAAAAAAAGTTACTAATATTTTTTTCGAAACGGAACTTTCTTTCCGAATACGCCTCGTAGAAACTACTTTCAGAGCTTAAAATAAAATTATTTTTACATGCAAAACATCTTTTCTTACTGTATCAAGAATTCACTGCATTTTTGTATTTTAAATGCTTACACAGGAATAATAACTTCTGAAGCATTAAAGTCATTCTTCTATGATAGTGAATAGCCGTTAATAATACAAAACCTCTCCATTCAAAATATATTTGAAGTTTTTTGATTGCCGTACAGAAATTTGTGAAGATTACTAATCATTTAGTACTGAACACTAAAGAAGCAATCGGGAAGACATCTTCAAAAAAGGAACTGATATTACTGTAAAAATAAGTACTTATTGCTTCGAAGATTGAATGCTTTCAGTGAGGAAAAACAACTCTCAGGAGAGTTCACATACTGACAGAACGAAATCAAAAATTCAATCCAAACAAAGAGAAGAATGTTTATTTATCTCTAGTATTTGCATAAAAGTACTTGAATTTAAAAAAAGAAAATCCTACCCGGACTTTGAAATTTACGGATGATGAGCTGGCTGCAAAATGGAAAATTAATAAAATTGAAGTAGGAAATTCTTCCAGATTTTATTTGTGCATTCTCATATCTAAAGATTATTGTAATTTTTTATATTTAGCTATTATTGACTAAAATGTATAAAATTTATACTCACTAACATATTTCATTTGATAATACTGTAGTAGTAACATTTAGTGTCATATTATACGAAATATTGTCTTCAGAAGTTGCATAAGGTGTGGCCACACAGCCAGCTATGCCAGTAAACTTTTTTCAGTTTTGTGGCACCAGATGGGCTATTCGATCGACCGCCATGTTGTTGGTAATGAAATAGATCGATGGCAACAGTTGCACATTTTCAGCGTTGGCACCTTTTAACCATATTCTTTTACGACTAGCAGGTGAAAGCGCTGAAATAAGATAATGTCCCGAAACATAAAGTGCCTGCTTAACCCTTTAACGTGCAGTGTTCTCGCTCTGGGAACACCAAACTCTGACGTTTTGACTGTTGCCAGTCACGAAGAATAGATTTGATTTCTATAAAAATAGTTGCGGGTGACATAGCTCCACGAGAATCCTTTACTTTTTAGCACGTCATTTCCCGTAAAAAAAAGTTGCCACGATTATTTTTAACAGCACTGGCACCTGCTGAAAAATGGAAGACTGCGAGAACAAGCTGGATACATTGCCCAATGCTGAATAAAAGGGCAGCAGTTGCCATCGCTCGACTTAACTACCAGCAAGATGGCGGACGATCGAAACGTTCATCGCGTGCCACAGATCTAGACACCTTTTTTGACTCATCTGGCTGTGCGCGGGCACAGCCAGCTGCCATAAAAAAGGGTCTCTAGATCTGTGGCACGCGATGAACGTTTCGATCGTCCGCCATCTTTCTGGTAGTTAAGTCCAGCAATGGCAAACGCTGCTTTTTTTTCAGCATTGGGAAAGGGTTGCGCCTCAAAGGGTTAAGACATTCTTTTGTAGTCAGGCTACTCTGAAGGATATTTCAGGCTACGTTTTTTTGGAGTATTAGGAGAGAAGCCGTCCATGGCTCCACAGAACAGTGACAGTGACGCCCTGTCAGGGACATGGAGCATCTGAAGAGTACTTTAGAGATCGAACAGTAAATCTTATTTCAAGTTTTTTTGATAAAGCTTCTCAACTATTCGTGAAAGAAATAGATTTTAGTATTTTTCAACCAAAAATCCATTTAACCGTGGTTAAAAAAATATTAGGAATGAATAAAACTACGCTATTCTTTATATTTGAACTATGTTAGAAGGACAAGGAGCGGTCATCATCAAAATGCATATCCACAAACCACACAAAAAATACAAAAAATTTAAAAAACAATGAACAACTTCTTTTGCAATTGTTTTTGGAAGCATTTCGAGTATTTTCTTCAAAACATTTTCTAATTCCACAATAAATACTGCAGGTATCACAAAAAATGTTAAATGAATAGATAAGATCACGAAAAATAAAATATTTTATATTTTGTTTAGATTTATTTATACTACACACTTTGTAACGAAAAATAAATTCAGTTACATGAATTTTATTTCATGAGAATTTTAAGTGAAACGATAAGTATGCTTAATATGTTTTACTGAAACTGCAAAGAATTAATTTACCTATCTCAGAAGAAATTTATAAAAAAGTTGATATAGTCAAATAGTACCTATATTTTGATATGATTTTTTTTAAATCTGTAATACAGTAATTTTTTTCCACATGTAACAACTCTTTCCGTTTTTGCGTCACATTTTAAATATTTTAGTTTTCGTTGCTTAATATTGGAAAGGGAAATGTAATAATTCCACCTTGCAGCTTTCAAGAAATGAAAATTAGTAAACTATCACGCGTGCTGCGTTAAAAAAGCTTCAGCGTTCTTTTTGAGAAAAGTGCCATTAACCCATTAATACCCAGCGATCTATTTTTAGATGGTCGCAAAAAGTCTAAGTCGCAAAAATATTTAAGCATTCATTTATTTTCCTATTTTCATTACTCGAATAAAAATCTGATTTCCGAAAAATACTCAGCGATGACAAGGTAAAATGTTAATCTTTCATTGTTTTATTAATACTTTTAGAAAAAGAAATACATTCATCATACCCACAAATGTCGGGAATTTATTTACCACTTCTGGCATCAACATAAATTGGAGAAAGTGCTGAAAAAAGTCGTGTGTCAATGGGTTAAGATTCTAAGCTTTAGACACTTTAAAAACGGAAAAGTGGACTTTATGCAAGCTCTCGTCACTTTATTGGATGGAATAAAAAAAAATCAGAGATCCTCGCCCGGCACTTTCCGGCCCAAAATTGTACTGATTCAGTTTAATGTCCCAAAACATAAAGTGTCTGCATAAGAATTTTTTTGCAGTCAGGCTCCTTTTGTAAGATGCTTGTTCTGAAGAACACTTCAGGCTCCGTTGTTTGAGATGATTGGGAGAAAAGTCGTCCATGACACCTCAGAACGCTCACAATGGCGCCTTGCCATAAGAACGTGCTGCAGCGACATGGAATATGTGAAGGGTAGTTTAGAGTTTGAAAAATAAATCTTATTTAAAAGTTTTTGACAAAGCTTCTAAACTATTCGTGAAATGCGTAATTTCGTTTTTTTCTGCAACCAAAAAAGCTTGTTTTAAATATGATTTTTAAAAAATTTGGAATGAGTAAGCTATTATTTATATTAGAACTGTGTCAGAAGAACAAAGAGCATTCTTTAGTGCAACAGCAAAATGCTTTTCCATAAACCACGCAATAAATACAAACGAATTAAAAATATTAATCAATTTCATTTACAAAATTATTTTTGAAACACCTGAAGTATTTTCTTCAAAACATTTTCTAATTCCACAATAAATACTATAGGTATTACAAAAGTAAATAAATAAATTACATCATGAAAAATAAAATACAGTGGAACCTGCTAAAGAGACGACCTCGGTAAAGAGACTACTTGTCTAGTAGTGACCACTTTTGTAAATTTTCATTTTCTAACCACACATATTGCAACCTTTTCAAAGTGACCACCTTCATAAGATGACCAGTTTTGTTGGTTCTGAGGATGGTCACATTAGACAGTACTTCATAATCGGTATTGCTTTATTTTTTGCTAGTCACACACGCACACATACACACACATGTTGTAACAAAAACTGGTAAATTCAATGACATAATTTTTGTTCATGCTAATTATAAAAGTAAAGATAATTATTTTTAAAATACTTGATTGGAGTTAAATGGAATTAATTTAACCCCCAAAGAAGAAACTCATTTTAGTAAAAAGGAACTTACTTACATAAATGGTTTTATGGAAGTTATTATAATTTAGCAATATGTATTTTTGAATTTTTTCTTAATATGTAATATCGTAAATAAATTTAGCACATAAGAATTCTACTCTCTGGTTTACATGTCAAATTTCCTGCTCTTAGTATTGGAAAAAAGTAATAATTCTTGCTTGCAAGTTTCAATAATTAAAAATTACTTAAGAATGTTGAATGCTCCGTTAAAGAAGCATGAGCGGTTTTTTTTTCCTCTTTGAAAGAAGTGAAATTAAGATTCCAAGATGTTGACACTTTTGGCACTGAAAATTGGACCTTATTGCGAGCTCTCGAAACTTTATTGGGTGTCATAAAAACACATCAGAGGTCTTCTCCCGACACTTTCTGGCTTGAAGTAGTTCTGAATCAGTTTAATGTCCCGAAACATAAAGTGTCTGCATAAGAAATTTTTTTGCAGTCAGGCTCCTTTTCTAAAAGGAGCTTGTTGTGAAGAACATTTCAAGCTCCGTTGATTGGGGGAATTGGAAGAGAAGTCGTCTGTGACACCACAGAACGCTGACAGGGAGACCTTGCCATATAAGAACGTGCAGCGTGGACATGGAACGTCTGAAGAGTAGTTTAGAGTTCTAAAGATATCTTACTTAGAGTATTTTGATAAAACTTCTGAACCATTCCTGAAAGACGTAATTTCGTTTGTATTCTTCAACCAAAGAAGCATTTAACTGTGATATAAAAAAATATTCAGAATGAGTAAAGTTAAATCATTCTATATACTAGAACTAGGAGGGAAAATTGCATTCTTTAGAACAACAGCAAATGCATTTCCATAAACCACACAGATAATGAAACAAATTTCAAAAACTAAACAACTTCTTTTACAAAATTAGTTTTTTTGACCACCTCAAGTATTTTCTTCAAAACATTAGAAAATAATTCCAGAATAAGTACTACAGGTATTACAAAAATTTAGTTAAATAAATAAATCACATCGTGGAAAAATAAAATATTTTGTAATTTTTATCTCAGTTAAAACGAAAATTGATAAATTCCATAGTGTGAATTTTGTTTTTCATGAGAATTGTAATTGAATTTCTAAATAAGCTTACATTTTTTGATGGAAATGGCATTACATTAAATTACCCACTACAGCAGAAATTAATTCTAAGCTAAAAGAAACTTATAGAATTTATAGAATTTAGTGTAATCGAACAACACTTTTTTTTTTTTTTACTTTGAATCTATTTCTATTCAAATCAGAACATTACAAGTAAATTTGACTCATATTTAACAACGCCTTCTTTTGGGTTTTACATCCTACTACAGTCGAACCTCCATATATCGAAACTCCCTATATCGAAATTTTCTATACATCGAACTCTTTGCAAATCTCATTGTTCATTACATAGAAAAACTGTTTCTATATATCGAAATTTTTTTCACGCTTTATTGGGAAATTTTATTCCACTTTAGAATCGCTTGACTTACGGAAAGTAAAGGTCATAGGAAAAGAAAGGCCATTGAATGTCACTTCGAACCCTAGAAGTCAGCTGGGGTTGAGGGGTGGACAAAAGTTTATTGTTCGTTTCTGGAATTTCTAAATTCTCCCAACTCGTTTTCGAATTTCGTTTTCGACGTGTAATGCTTATGTTGAGGCTCCCTTAGCAGCGCGACAAGCTAAAGCGCAACAGTTCAAAAACCAGTTTCCTAGCTATCCCTTTCTCGTTCTGTGAGATGATTGTTCCTCACTCTTAAATCTGCTTAGTTTCAGTGAAAATTTTTAGTGCTTTTTAAATTCGTTTTAAATTTTTACATTTTCTCTCGATTGCAATGTCAAAAAGAAAAAATCACCTTTTAATTATTAACTTTCATTTAGTGTGATTCGCATATAAATTAGAAATTGAGTTTCGTATGCGAAAATTAGCTATACTTTTAATGTTTTAGGAAGGATTATGATAAAACTAAGATGGCGCTTCTATATATCGGATTTTTTTTTGGCAATTTGCTACTTCGATATTGGAGGTTCGACTGTATGTAGTTACGCTGATTCGACTCACTCTGCAACCAGTCAACTCTCTTTTCGGTTTTACATCCTATTGTATAGTTACGCTGGTCCCTGACTCACTCTGCAACCAGTCAACTCTTTTTTCGGTTTTACATCCTACTGTATAGTTACGCTGATCCCTGACTCACTCTGCAACCAGTCAACTCTCTTTTCGGTTTTACATCCTATTGTACAGTTACGCTGATCCCTGACTCACTCTGCAACCAGTCAACTCTCTTTTCGGATTTGCATCCTATTGTATAGTTACGCTGATCCCTGACTCACTCTGCAACCATTCCGGGCAACCACTTCAATGGAAATGTTTTACCGCCATTACTCCAAGAAGATTAAAAAGTTCAAAAAGATTAAAACGCAGAAAAAGAGTTATAACATCTGCACCGTTTATAACATCCGCTTGAAATTTTTCATAATTATGTGTAAAAATATAAAAAAAAAAACAATCTGTGCTACTTTAAAAATCTGAAAATCTACCGGTTACCTCATTTTTAAGTGATTTTTTGCTATTTTCAGCTCCCTTTTATTTCCGAGAGCCAAAAAAGTTAATCATTTGCGTGACAAATCGATAGACGTCCTATTAATCACGGTCATCAGACTACGAAAGGAAAGTGTGATTCCAATTCAATTAAAATAGTTTTCCCAGATTACATAGCTTAATTTTTCTTTCACAAATAAATCGACTGCATGGAAATAAGAATGGTTGTGTAAACACAACGAAATCTTTCGAATGCAAAACGTTTCCGAGCGTTCCCAGAAGAGCATGAAGGTATAATAAAAACTGAGGTTTAGGTATAATAAAAACTGAAGGTATATTTAGGTATAATAAAAACTGAATATGAACTTTTTTTATTTTAGGTGGACGAAGATGAAAGTGTAGACATATTTTCGTCCAATGTTTTTCCTAGGGCCCATTGTAACTGCCTCCATAAGTGGCTTTGACTTTACTTTTAAATATACAACATTTCATTTCCTAATATTGGAATGAAAAAAGTAATAATTCCTGCTTGCCACTTTTAATAATTAAAAATTACCAAACTACGACGACTGCTCCTTTAAGAAAACACAAACCGCTTTCTTCTAAGTTGAAATAAGTGTTACTAACATTCTAAGATATCCATACGGTAAACGCCAAAAAGTGGACTTACGCGCTCTCTTAGCACTTTATTGGTTGCCATAAAAAGATCCTCTTTTCGGCATTTTCTAGCTCGGAGTAGTACTGCATCAGTTTAATGTCCCGAAACATAAAGTGTCTGCATAGGAAATTTTTTGCAGTCAGGCTCCTGTTCTAAGGAGCTATTTATGAAGAATATTTCAGGCTTTGCTGGTTGAGAGGATTGAGCCAGAAGTCGTCCGTGACAACCGAAAATGCTGACAGTGGCGGCACCTTGCTTTAAGGAGCTGCTGCAGGGGTAGAAACATTTGGAAGTGTCGTTTAGGGTTTTAAGAAAAGGAGCAGAGGCGAAATTCGAAAAGGAAAAACCGTATCTAATATCTTTCAATGAAGGTTCTTAACCATTTTCTAATAAAGCAATGCCCTTTATGTTCTCAAAATCAGGAGAATATTTAACCGTGATTTAACAAATACGTACAGGGCGTCTTAACCCTTTAACGCGCAGTGTTCCCGCTCTGGGAACACCAAACTCTGGCGTTTTGACTGTTGCTAGTCACGAAAAATAGATTTGATTTCTATGAAAATAGTTGCGGGTGACATAGCTCCACGAGAATCCTTTATTTTTCAGCACGTTATTTCCCGTAAAAAAAGTCACGATTATTGTTAACAGCACTGACACCTGCTGAAAAATAGAAGAATGCGAGAACAGCTGGATAGATTGCCCAATGCAGAAAAAGGGCAGCCGTTGCCATCGCTCTACTTAACTACCAACAAGATGGCGGACGATCGAAACGTTCATCGCGGGCCACAGATCCAGAGACCCTTTTTTGACGCAGCTGGCTGTGCCCTAGCACAACTGGTAGTTCAGTCGAGCGATGGCAGCGGCTGCCCTTTTTTTCAGCATTGGGAAAGGGTTGCGCTTCAAAGGATTAAAAAGGTGGTAACGTTTTAATTCTTTATCTGTTAGAAATGAGCATTGTGCAATGTAATCAATAAAATTGTTTAAAATAAGGTCAGAAAAATGACTACAACAAGAAAAAAAAATCTCTCATTATTTTTCAAAAGGTTACAATTTTTATACTTTTGTAAGAGTCTAGTATGAAAAAAATCGCAGTTTGTAAAATAGGGCCCATATACTAATGAGCTGATTTACAAATTTTCAGCCTTTCATTATAAGACATTTCCAAGATATCTTATGACTAACTATGCTAACTAAACTAACATGGTCAATTGATATAAATGATTTCGAATGTAAAGTACATTTCGTCATAATTTTTGTACAACCCTTTTAATGCGATTATCCGACCTTAATTTTTTCCTTAGAAAGCCATTGAAAAGTGGTTTAAGTCAGCATGCATTTATCTTCATAATTCTGACATTTTTTAAGGATACGATTCTGAAATTATGTACGACGCCTCATTAATGTATGGGGCACATTTTACTAACTGGGAATTTTATTGTACAGGGTTCATATAAAAATATAAAATTCGTAACCTTTTGAAAATTAACGAGAGAAATTTTTTCGTGGTGTAATTTTTTTTTTCTACCTTATTTTAAATATTTTTCCAGTTTACATTTCCCACTGATTTCTAATAGATAAGGAATCAATGCGTGTTGTGATTTTTGTGGGACACCCTATATATGATAAAAATGAGTCAAACTAATTCGTTCTGAATATACTAAATTGTGTCTGTATAAAAAATATTATAAATTTTATTCACGTATACATGAAAACGTAGTTTCTTCAAATGCACAAGGACAACGAATTTAAAATCGGGAAACCGTAAATCGTAAGAAATGAATAATTTCAGTTTTAAAATTTTTCCTTTCAAACAACTTGCTTAACTTTTTCAAAACGTTTTGAAAATGTACCACAAATTTTCTAAGTATTACAAAAGAGTAATTTTAATAATAATTAAATTATGAAAAATGTAATGTTATGACTATTAGAATAAAATGTTTATTAAAATAATTGAAACTTTGCAAAATAACACATAAAAATTACTTATCAAAATAAATACTTGTTTCGATAGAAAAAAATTTCAGTATTCATAAATAGCGGTCGAAGACTATTCACAAACTGACAGAGAATTGAAAAGAAGTCAACAGGAGATGTAAACGATGAGCGAGTTGGCAATCAGAAGAAGAAAAAAGCAAGAAACCAGGGAGGATAAGAGAAGGAGTGGAAGTGGGTAGAAAAAAAAATAGAATACAGAAAAAATAAGTTATTTAAAAAAGCTATAAAATAAAAACACGCAGAGATGTATAAAAAATAGAATAGTAGCAAAAACAACAACAAAAAAAATTAAAGGTATCCACGTTTTTGGGAACTTTCATTAGATTTCATCATGCATGTGTTACTCCATTAGAATTTTAAGTAAAACTGATATATACCACTATGTCTCATTCACAAGCAGATAAAAAGGGAAGATCTTGTATCTGTTTGTAACAAATTTCTATGTGAAAGAGATAAGCATGCAATAACTGGTTACAATTGAAAATTACGTATGTTTTAACTTAAATTCATCCTTTTTACAATTTCGCATTGAAATCTGACTTACAAAAGAAACATAAAAGAACTCTTTTTTTATTGCATTCTTTTTTTCTTAACTACTCTATCCTTACTTAAATTGAAAAGAGAATTACAATATTTCCTCCTTGCTCCTATCAATAATTAAAATTAATGACCTACAAAGAGAGCAAAATTATATGAAAAAAAAAAAAGAGTTTAAGTGTCATTAAGATGTCAACACTTCACTGAAAGTAAACTGCATGCGAATTTCTCAGTATTTTATCGAAAGCCATAAAAACACATCAGAGATCCTTACGACACTGAATCAGTTTAATGTCCCGGAACGTAAAGTGTTTGCATAAATTTTTGCTGTCGGTCTTTTTGCGTAACAAGCCCGTGCTTAAGAAAATCTTCAGGCTCCGAAGGTTCGAGAGGAGAAAGTCGTTTGTAACACACTGAAACGCTGCTACTGTGCCCTGATTCCAAGAAGGCGCTGCGGGGAGAGAAAACATCTGAAGAGTCTTTTAAGGTTTCGAGAAATAAGGCAAGAGTGAACCCCGAAAAAAATAAAACTTATTTAAAATCTACCGTAGCAGCTTCTCTCTTAGCCATTTATGAAGGAAGCAATATCGTTTATATTCTGCAAATCGGATGGCCTTTAACCCTTTGAGGCGCAACCCTTTCCCATTGCTGAAAAAAGGGCAGCCGTTGGGGGCCCGATCTAGAGACCCCTTTTTTCCAATTACAATTTACGACAGCTGGCTGTGCCGGCACAGCCAGCTGTCGTCAAAAAAGGGTCTCTAGATCTGCGGCACGCGATGAACGTTTCGATCGTCCGCCATCTTGCTGGTAGTTAAGTCGAGCGACGGCAACGGCTGCCCTTTTTTCAGCATTGGGCCATCTATCCAGCAGTTCTCGCATTCTTCCATTTTTCAGCAGATGTCAGTGCTGTTAAAAATAATCGTGACAATTTTTTTTACAGGAAATGACGTGCTAAAAAGGAAAGGATTCTCGTGGAGCTGTGTCACCCGCAACTATTTTTATAGAAATCAATTCTATTCTTCGTGACTGGCAACAGTGAAAAAGTCAGAATTTGGCGTTCCCAGAGTAGGAAAACTGCGCGTTAAAGGGTTAAGGTTTCGAGAAATAAAGCAAGACTGAACCCCGAAAAAATAAAACTTATTTAAAATCTACCGTAGCAGCTTCTCTCTTAGCCATTTATGAAGGAAGCAATATCGTTTCTATTAAGCAAATCGGATGGCATTTTAAAGTGACCTTTAAATACATTCGGTGTGAGTAGCTGTTCTTAGTATGTAGAATTTTTTTAGTTGGAAAAAGTGAATATTTTTATACTAAAAGGAAAATAGTGTTCCATAAAATAAAAAGTTCAGTAAATAAAAAAAAAGAATCAATAAGAAAAATAATTTTAAAATTTTTCAGTAACTTTTTGGAAACATGTTGTAAATCAAGCATAAAGATACCGGGTGATCCAAAAGTCAGGACAAATCTTAAAAATTAATAACTTGAAAACGAATCAAGACACAAAGATGCGGTTTGCACTAAACGGGTGGAAAATAACCGGGTTTTGTGTGGCAACGAAACGAAAATAGTTCTCTTGGTGTCCAACAGATGGCGCTGTCGATTTTCTGATATAGGATTATGCAAAGCGACAAGCGATATAAAAGGGAGCAAATAGAGCAGGTGGTAGTCGAAGCTTATACGCATGGAAATTCTGTCCATAGTTGAGAAAGCCCTCTTAGTCAAACTTTATTATAAGAATGCGGGAAGTGCCACAGCGGCATTGCGAGCATATGTCGCTACATGAAGGGCATGCGAGGCAGAAAAGGACCCATAACGCCTTCTGCATTAATCAAATTGATGAAGAAATTTGAATCTACCGCATCTTTGGCGTCACGTGCAAGAAGTGGTCGTCCCTCAACAGCCGCTGCTGTTGTCACGACAGTGGAGCAGACGGTGCAATCCATGTCGGCGATTTCTGCACATGGGGAGAGCAGTGCCCGAGAAGTTTCGAGGCAGACAGGAGTGTCGTACGGAAGTGTGTGGAGAGCACTGCGAATAACTCTGAAACGGTATCCCTATAAGTTGCAACATAACCAAGAACTGAAACCTCCTAACTTCGACTCTTGTCGAGATTTTGCCAGTTGGGTATTCAATAAAATGGAAGAGCAGCACGACGGGCTTCACACTGTGCTTTGGACAGATGAGGCACATTTCACGCTTTCTGGCGCTGTTAACCCCACAATTGTCGAGTGTGGACCACAGAAAATCCACATGCATTTGTTGAGGTACCCTTACAGCAGCCTAAAGTGACAGTCTGGTGTGGTTTCACTGCTGATTTCATAATTTGTCCATTTTTTACAAGGAAGTCACACAGACGGGTTTCAAAACAGTTTCTATCACTGGTCAGCGATATGCAGCACTGTTACAGAACAACATTATTCCTGAACTGCAAGCGCGACAGGCACTTCAAACAGTAACCTTTATGCAAGATGGAGCACCACCTCAATTGCTCTGCCTGTGCAACATCTGCTACGCTCAACATTTGGGGAGGATCCCATTATCAGTCGCTACTTTAATCAATAATGGCCTCCAAGATTTCCCGATCTAACGCCCTGTGACTTTTGGCTGTGGGAATTCTTGAAGTCAAAAGTGTACCGCGACCAACCGGCATCAATAGCAGCACTGAAAGATGCCATCTGCCAAAATATGTCTGCCGTAACGCAAGAAATGCTACTAAATACTGTGAACGGTGTGGTAACTCGTCTCACAACTGCACTTCTGAATGATGGGCAGCACATTGAAAATTTACTGTAGTACCAATTAACTGTAATTAAGCTGACTTGTAAGTTGTCAACATTTTTTCATTTGTAAATCCTCTTTTGGTGAAATAAAACACTACAGCGCCATCTGTTGTTCGCAAACAGAACTATTTTCGTTTCTTGGCCACACGAAACCCGGTTTCTTTTCCATCCGTTTGGTGCAAACCATATGTTTGTATCTTGATTCGTTTTCGAATTATTAATTTTTAAAGTTTGTCCTGATTTTTGGATCACCCGGTTTATTGTTGTAGAAGAAAAAAAAAACATGAAATGATTCTAAAAAAATTATAATGATGAATTATGAAGAAAAGTTTTACAATTATTACTGTTTTACTTTTACTTTTGAGGTTGTGACGAATCTGATTAAATTAAATTGATATATATATATATATTTTTCCTTCTTGAGAAGTGTAAATGGAACAATGAGTATGATTTAAATTTAGTCTTTTTGCAATTTATTATGTAAATGTCTCTTAACAGGAAACATATATAAAACTGTATTACCATTCATTTTTGCATTTAAAAACAACAACTTTTATTTTGCTTAAATTGGAAAGAAAACGCCAGAAATTCATTTTTTCAGATTTCAGTCATTGAAAATTTCCAAACAAGGACAAATATTCCCTTATAAAAAAACAGTAAGCATTCTTTTCGACATTGAAAGAAGTGCCATTAAAATTCTAAGTTGTCGACACTTTAAATACTGCAAAGTGGACTTTAAGCTATTTCTCTAGGCATTTTATTGGATGCCATAAAAACATGTCAATGATCTCTTTACGACACTTTCTGGCTCGTAGTAGTACTGAATCACTCTGATGTTCAAATCCCAAAGTGTCTGAATAAGAAATATTTGCAGTTGGGGTCCTTTTCTGACAAACAAACCTGTTCTGAAGAACGTTTCAGGTTCCGCTGGTTGGGAGCTATGAGAGGTTAGTCGTCAGTAAAACGTTTAAATACTGAATGGATATTTTTTTACTCATTTCTTTTTAAGAAGGAAATTCAGATCTAGGAAGAATCTGAATATTTGTTCATGATTTGGAGAAATGCAGAGAGAGTGAAGACAGAATTAAAAATATATATATTATTTAGAATTATTTAAAGATTATCTTTTACGGAAATCAATTACACAACAACATTTATATTTTGTTAGTACTATGAAATGGCGTTTTACTATTCTTCAAAATTTATTAAAAAAGGTGTAAATTTACGGGTTTTTTTTAAATTCAGAGCTATATTATTCGTCCCCACATGTTTTTGGCTCAAGAAAATACAGGTTGGGCGAAAAGTCCTTGACACATTTCATAAAATAATATATAAAATAGATATTGCCATAAAAGAGTTCAGTTTGCGATCATTTAATTTTTGATCATGCGATCATGATTTGCGATCATGATTATTTTTAACAGCACTGACATCTGCTGAAAAATGGAAGAATGCGAGAACAGCTGGATAGATTGATCAATGCTGAAAAAAGGGCAGCCGTTGCCATCGCTCGACTTATCTACCAGCAAGATGGCGCACGATCGAAACGTTCATCGCGTGCAGCAGATCTAGAGACCCTTTTTTGACGCAGCTGTCTGTGCGCGCACAGCCAGCTGCGTTAAAGTCGAGCTGGTAGTTAAGTCGAGCGATGGCAATGGCTGCCCTTTTTTCAGCATTGGGAAAGGGTTGCGCCTCAAAGGGTTAAAGTTAAAAATAGAAAACGTAAAATGCAAGGCGTGAAAGCCTACTACTTATACTTGCGACATCTTACCACCAGTCATGTTGCATAATATGCAGTGGGAATTGCAGACCAGAGTCCAGATGTGTATTTTAGTGATGAAAAACACTTTGAGCATGAAAGATAAATGAACCTATTGCCAGACAAGTGCAGTTTTTAAAAACTTGACCATAAAAATGTGCGTGTAATGCCTATCATTCGAAGCATTATTCTGCCCATTATCGTGCTCATTGTTGTGCGCAAGCTATTTTTTCTTACTAAATAGGTGATGCTGTACAACTTTGTTATTGACTTTTTTCCCGTATCACATATCGTTTTTGAGATAAGAACGCAACTCAGAATTTATCCACTAGGTGGCGCTGTAAGTAGTTTCCTTATGTATCGCATGAAAACTTTACTATACCTGGACACCACTTTTATGACTATCGCTCTTGCCATTCAATAATTATTCGGGGGACAATGGACTTTAGCGGGCACACTGCATTTATATATTTGCATTTTGTTTCTGATTCTGATTTACTTATGAATTACTATTGACAAGGACTTTGGGTTTTACGTGGGCTTGAATAGTTTGATATTTATACACACATAAAGCATTGTTGAGCTGCTGTTGTACAGCACTAGTGTTTTTACGTCTACTACAATTCTTTTCTTAATTCTTGAGGTTTAATATACAGTATGTCCACTAAAGTCCCTTGTCACCCTCTTTATTTCGGATCGGCTGCTGCTATTTTTATAAACGTGGTGTCTAGGTATAATAAATTGGACATGCGCTACCGAATGAGACTGCTCACAGCGTCACCTGGTGGAAAATTGCGGAGTTAGCTTTCGTATCTTGAATGACTCTGCGGAGTCTAGCTTTCGTATCTTGGGAAACTTAGAATTGTTTCCCCCAAACGAGATAGGGGAAAAAAGTGAGTTGCGAAGTTATAGAGCGCTATCGATTTAGTACGAAAAGATACCTCATTGACATAGATGTGAAAAACAGAACGATTAAAACCTGTATTTTCGAAATTCCCTACTCTGCGAAGGTGAAAAAAGAAAGAAGAAAACAATTATTTATAAATATATACCTTTATTTAAGATGTTCAAACTTCGTACCGTCAGCTGCAATGCACATTTGGATAATCGTTTCACATTGCATTTCTCCTTCTGTTCACATTTCGTGACGTCACAGTGTAGGAAATCACGAAAGTAAATATACACGTTTTAACCGTTCTGTGTTTCGCACCCATGTCTATGAGAAATCTTTGCGTACTAAATCGATAACGCTCTATAACTGTGTAATTCACTTTTCCCCCCTATCTCGTATCGTTTTCGAGATACGAAAGCTAACTCCGCAGTTTTTCACCAGGTGACGCTGTGAGCGGTCTCATTCGGTAGCGCATATCCAACTTACTGTGCCTAGACACCACGTTTATAAAACTAGCAGTAGCCGTTCCGAAATAAAGAGGGTGACAAAGGACTTTAGTGAACATAATGTATGTATATATATATTCAAATCATAATCCATTACGCAGGTCTTAATGGCATTCCCATCAATTAAAACGGAAAAAGGCATAATTTCCCCATGAAGCTCGCAATGTTCGAAAATACTAAAACTTTATTGTATGCTGGTTTTTAAAGCACACTACCATTTATTTCTCGTTGAAAGAAATGCCATTAAACATTTAAGATAAAGACGTTCCAAGCACTAAGCAGAGGACTTTATGCGAATCTGTCGGATTTTTATTGAAAGCTATAAAACATTTCAAAGAGATGCTTGCGGCACTTCCTAGCATGAAATAGCACTGAACTGGCATAATGCTCCGAGACTTTAAAGTGTCTGCATAAGAAATTACCGCAGTTAGATGTTACTTTCTAACCAGCCTGTTCTGAAGAACGTTTCAGGCTCCGCTAGTTGAATTCAGAGAATTGGGAGAGGGAAGTTCGTAGCACCCTGAAACAGGGATTTCGGCGCCCTGCTTTTTAGAAGAGGCTGAGGAGATGCGAAACATCTGAAGGTCGTTTATGGTGTGGAGAAAGGAATAAAAAAGGAAGCTTTAAAAAATGTTATTTATAATCTTTTGAAGCAGTTCCTAATAAATATCTCAAGAGTGCGATCTCATTTGTAATCTTAAAATCTGAAGGTTATATGAAGTTCTTTTGAAAACATTGAATGTGCAGTATTCCTATATACAGGGTGCTATGACGAAGTAAATTAGTTGCAGACTTAAATTTAAGATTAAAAGACGTTGTACGATAATCCAGGTTCGATACACTTAGTTACAATATAAGAAAAAGACATTAGGATACTTAAAACTATTTCATTTAAAATAAACTATTAAAGCATTAAGCTATTACAACGGCTGGTGGTGGCTAGCGAAATAAAAAGTACGTCCAATTAGAACAGTGATAAGATGGAATGAATTAAAAATTACGTCAGCAGAAAACTACACATAGCAAGAGCAACAACTTGGCTGAGATAAATAACGCCAATCCCAGAGCAACTTTATAACTTAATCCAATAAAAATAAAATGACGGAATCGCGAGCAAATAATTTTAAAGATGTGGCAGGGCAACAGAAAATAACTGACGCCAGCAGGATGCCAAAGAGGGGAAGCAAAAATGTTCGTCGCGATTGCAAACGGACGTAATATAATCTATTTTTAGCACAACGACTCCACAAGGTCTGGTGAGACAAATAAACAACCAAGAATAATGCATACGGGGAAAAGCCAATATACAGATTAAAAGCCGAAGTGACTGAAAAAAAGGAGAACAGAAATGATTTAGAATACACGAATTTGGATAAATGACACTAAAAAAACACAAATTCAATGGTTATTAAATTAGATATGTGATCTTCATCACAGGTACCCAGTAATTAACCGAAAATTTGAAAATGCTTATTTGGACGTCATACTGACGTAACATTTGATGACGCGACACTGCGCGGTTTACAATTTACGAACGAGTTTGAATAAATACGAGATTTCATTTTGTGCTGTGACGCAGCACTAGACAGACACGAAGTTGCAAGCTATTTTCTGTAAAAGTTAGCGTCTTTGCAAGGAGTTTGCAGTAGTAAAATGCCAAATTTGTACATCGAACAGAGGATTTTCATTTTCTGCTGAAATTTCGGACATCACACTGCTACCTATTCGTTAAGTTTTGGACAACTTTGATCTTAGGCTTCGCCATACTTTTGCAAATAATGAGAAGCACTTCGAAACTCTTGTGCATTAAATCGGAATAAATGCACTTCTACTTTATGTAAATATCTTTCTTTTATCTCTTCTCGAACTCTTTTACTAAACAATTCAAATTTTTGGTTAATTACTGGGCACCTTGTATTAGAAATGAAGAAAATAGTAAACTCAATTTAAGAAAATTCTACTGTTGTTTGGACTTTCAATTGTATTTAAATTTATTCAGACTTATATCAGTAATGTATGTAGTGAATCGATTTCTATACGTGGAGTTCAGTGTATATAAAAGTTGGAATTTTCAGGATAATTCTGCTGTTGTTGTTTGGACTTTCAATCGTATTTAAATTTATTCAGATTTATATCAGTAATGTATGTAGTGCATCGATTTCTACACGCGGAGTTCAGTGTTTATAACTGCTGTTTATAAAGTTGGAATTTTCAGGTAAAAGCTAAATACTCAGTGGTCAAACGAATTACAAAAATACTTCTCCAAATATCCTCAGTAAACTGTTCACCTCCCATTATCTATATGAAAAGAGTGGATTGATAAGCGTGGATTTTGAACATCAACCCTCTCCTCGCCCCCCCCCCCCCACACACACACAGTATCTGTAAAAGATTATGTTATATATATGGATGTTTTAAGTTCTCTCCCAAGATAATTAAATGGGTTGGTACAAGGTTTGTTATAGTTACGCCCTTTGCTTTTTATTTGGATGTTAAGAAGTCATGGGCAGAATAAACATTCAACAACGCCATTGCAATACACTCAGAGGGAAGGTGCATCTTATGGTGTAGATTCCTATGGGAAACATTTTACACCCAAGAAAGTCGTCAATTTATTCTATTCTGTCGTATAGTGGAAGCAAGCAATAACCCGGAACTCCATGCTGATAGAGAGTTGTACTATATTTTATTGACATTACCAATAATTACAAATTATATACGGTTAGTGAGGTGGCTGACTAAATAGCAACATGAAACGTGACCTTACAGGGCAGAGACAAAAGCGTGAAGTGTGTGTGGAAAAGGTCTGAGAACCCAAAGCCAACCTAGCGATAGAGCAGAGCGCTAAAAGGGAACTGTCGCCAAATAAATCGCCAGATTGTAAAAATGAAAAGAATCATTGGGCCTTACATGCGTATTCTAAAATTTAAATGTGACACGCCACAGAGGGGATCAATAGAGATAAAATGTAACCTATGCAAAATTATTAAAACCCCGTGGGAACGAAGAAAATAAATTGAATTCTCAGACGAAAGGCACTAACAAACTGTATTGCAAATGCTAAAACCAAAGTAATTTAAGAAAAAGTTAAATAGCATTATGGATAGATGGGGGATTTGAAAATGGCAAAGAGTAGTAAATTTAGAATAAGTAAAGGGAAAACAGTAGTAA
Source organism: Cheiracanthium punctorium (assembly GCA_038373885.1). NCBI lineage: Eukaryota > Metazoa > Arthropoda > Arachnida > Araneae > Cheiracanthiidae > Cheiracanthium > Cheiracanthium punctorium. The sequence continues at coordinate 260,741 of JAWZYV010015126.1, read as the reverse complement.
TTATAAATGTGTGAATTAACTGAATGGAAATTAATTATAAATATGTGATTAACTCCATCACAATCTCTTATAGAAAACTTATTTATTTAGTTTCTTAAAAAATATCCCATGCATTTCATTGAAACAGGGGCCTGCCATAAAAATTGGGTTTACTCTTTGTAAGTCATGTTTTATATTAAAATTATGAAATAGTATTAAGTATTTATTTAAAGCATAAGTCAAATTTTAATGTTTATAATTTTTGTAAATTAGGCACAAACCGAAGATTATCCCTAACATTTTAAAGATCAGTGTACCATTTATAAAAATCCAGCGGAATTTTTCATCCTTTTAACGCCAATATACAGGGTGCCTCAAATAAGTTGTAACACGGTTTAATTCCTTATCTATGAGAGATAAGTGAACACTATGGAAAAAAAATGTTCAAAATAAGGTTTGAAGAAAGACTACGTCAAGAAAATATTTTCACGTTAATTTTCAAAAAGTTACGACTTTTAAATTTATGTACCATCCTCGTGCAAAAAAATTCCCAGTTAGTAAAATGTGCCCCATGCACTAATTAAGAGATGTATAAAATTTTAAATCTATATCCCAAAATGTGTCAGAGGTACAAAGATATATGCTCACTTAAAGAATATTCCAATAGTTCTCGAAAGGAAAATTCACGTGCGATGATTGCGTTTCTGTGGTCTTGCAGAAATTACGAAAGAAAATACTTTTTTTGCTTTCTATATACATTTACATTTAAATTCATGTATACAGACCCAGACCATCTCTGTTATTTTATATTTCTGAGAAATTTTTTAATGAAAGTCTGAAAATGTTTTCTTCATTCAATTAGTGAAGGGGGGCACATTTTACAGAGAATTTTTCTGTACGGCAGTCGTATACAAATTTAAAAAAGAGCAACTTTTTGAAAATTAAAGAGAGGACTTATTATTTTTTCTTTTAACGTAGCCTTTTTTTTCTTACCTTATTTTAAACTATGTTCTAATGTACATTGCCAAAATATCTTTAATGGATAAAGAAATAAAGCGTGTTACCACCTTTTAGGGACATCCTGCAAATAATGTTGCAGAAAACTCTGCTAATTTCTGGGTTTGTTGTTCTAAAGTCCAGTTGGTGTAGAAAGTTCCACTTGTCAGGATGGTAACAGGATGGTCAGGTGGACTTGTAAACAGTCCACTTGTCAGGATGGAACACACGCTTTATTGCTTCTAGACTTTCGCCGAACAATCGCCTTTACAAAATTCGCAGTCTCAATCAGTTTGTAACTTGCTGATAACACTCCATTTAATACAAAAGCATTCACAAATGCTGCATTTCTCACACAAAATATAATACTTCTACAGCAAAAAATCAGTGGGAACTTACGAGGGAAATCGTAAACATTCCCTCAAGACTCAGCAATGAAGAATTTACACACAGCACTTTAAAACAAGCGAAAATACCGCTTCTATAGCATCAATACAAAGCCATAATCTCTCTCATGGACATCTGCTCTATGAACAAGCAGAAGCAAGACTGACTGGACTGGGGCAACATGCGGGTATTTATAGATGACGCAGAAGCTATTAGAAATCTCCTGAAGATTTCCCTTCAGGCTCGAATATTTATTACGTCATAGGACTACAGCCGAATAAATAGGCTATTATGTAATGTTAATGCAGAGAAACTAGCTTTACAAGCCCTATTGGGAAAATCGTGCTAAATGACCCAAATGTTGCCAAGCATGGCGACTTTTTGGCGAGATATTGCCAAATTTGGGGCCAAAAGTAAGTCCCAAAAGGGAGGTTAGCGAAGGCCTACGACCCATATTTCTAGAGATTTCTTGAAAATGCCATACTAATCAATGGGAAAACCTGAAACTCCATATCTCGCGTTCTAGTTAACCGATTTTCATGCAAGAAAATACAAAATTCAACTATTTGACGCGTAGAGTACGAATTTTAAACCCCAGAACAGTGGGTTGACCCGGAAATTCGTAACAATATGCACATAAGAAATACACAATCCATTACCTTGTGCTTTGGAAATTGTGTGTTCGTCAATTAAAACGGGAAAAGGCAATAATTTTCCCTTACAGCTTTCGATAATGAAAAATACAGTATCTCGTATGCTCGTTTAAAGCACGCAAGCGTTTTGCTCCCCCGTTGAAAAAAAGAGCGACATTAAACATTTAAGATTCAGATCTTTTCATGCACTAAGCAGCGAATCTTTTGGCGTTTTATTGGGAGCTATAAAAACATTTCAAAGAGATGCTCGCGACTCTCCCTAGGCCGAAGCAGCACTTAATCGGCTTAATGTTCCGAGACTTTAAAAGAGTCTGCATAAGAAATTTTTGCAGTCGAACGCTTCTTTCTTAACCAGCCTGTTTTGAGGAACGTTTCAGGCTCCGTTGATCGAGAGGATACGGAAAAGGGAATTCGGTCGTAGCACCCTTGGAAAAGCTGACTTCGGCGCCCTGCTTTTGAGAAGGCGCTGCGGGGATGGGAAACGACTGAAGGGTCGTTTAGGGTGTGGAGAAACCGAGCGAGGAAGCCTTAAAGAAGCTTCTTTATAGCCTCTTGAAGCAGTTCTTAATAAATACCTCGTGAGTACGATCTCATTTGTAATTTTGGATGCAGAAATAGTTTTCTAAAGCACTCTTTTAAAATATGAAATGCATATTCGCATGTATTAGAGAGTCCGGAAAGTAATGAACTTTATTTCGCATGTAAACATTTTGCCTGTTAAAAAGTATTGAACTAATAAAACGAATTGTGGAATGTATGAGGTTTTTTTAACAAAGCCTCTAAATTAGACATAATATTTTTAAATTAGTAGATTGTGGAGAGTAGGGGCACTTTTCACAAACCTCTGTCTATCTCAAAGGAAAAGAAGAGTTGTTCATAAAATTCTTGCTGTAAAATAGGATTCTCACAAAAATATAAACGTATTTAGATTTATTAAATCATTTATCAGCGATATATATAGTGCATTGGTTTCTCTATATGGAAAATATTATTTTATTGCTGTAAAATTAAAGACTTTCAAATAAATAAATAAAATTTACAAAGGTCAAAATTTATTGCAAAAATATTTCTCCAAAATATCTTCAGTATTTTTTTAATGCCTTCTGTTATTTACTTTGCAAGTTATGAATATTTGGAAAACTTTCAACTGCTGTTGCTTATTGTTCTCATATATAACCCAGCTGATATATTGCAGTAGAATAATCTTTCTTATTTAAAAAGAAAACGAAAATTGAATAAGAAATACAGGATGTGTCACAATTCCCTACCGGGTTAAGAAGGCTTATAAAAAATATATTACCAATACAGCATCAAAGTTGACTTTACTGGAGAAAGAAACATTACAAGTTTGGTTTCACAAATAAAGAGTTTCCTCGTCGTTGGATTGGACAAACTTCTGAAGCCAGCAATAACTTTCTTCCGTGGCCACCTCACTCTCCGGATCTAACTCCATTTTCGTGCGATTTTTTTCAATTCCTACTATTAGTTCATACTCTCCCTATATTCACATATCTTGTTCAATTTTTCAAACGTTAATAAAGTACTTTTTATTCATCTACTCAAGTTCAAATACATTTTTTTTTTCAACTTGCAGTGGATGACACTTGGTGTTAATACAGTTTTTTAAATATCAATTCATTAATTAAATTATATTTAATTAATTTTAGATCCTGTTACGTGGGATTAAAAATGAATGAAAACAATAAACTAAACAAACAAACTGGATTAACGGTAACAACCCTTGCTTCACAAACGGCAGTGCATTAATTAATTAATTAATTAATTAATTAATTAAATGTAATAAAAAGTAACTAAAATAAAATTTTTCTTGGTTGACCTAAGTAGGAATTCAGTTAATTTTTTTTAAATACTATTCTTGTTTTTACTAGGTTACATAAAAAATCTTGTTCGTACCCCTATTCCACGGATTTACAAGATTTACGCCAAAGGATGACAACCACGCTACCGTGTTAAAGTGAGTGTGCGAGTGTCTGAAAAATTTGACTTTAGACTTGATATCTGCCTATTGATATCGCATATTGAACATTTGATAAACAAAACTTGTAACATTTCTTTCTCCTGTAAAGTGAACTTTGTTGCTGTATTGGTAATATATATTTTATAAGCCTTCCAAACTCGGGAGGGAACTGTGATATACACCGTATATTTTTTCATAAATTCCAGTTTACTACCTTTCATTTTCTATTGTTTTTTTTTTCAAAAATCGCAGGGTTAACTTTGAGAGTAGTAATTAATATTGGAGATGTACTATGTTAAATATTTTTTTATACGGTCTGCAGTAAAAGGCTATATACGAAGATCGGGGGAAATAAAATGCTTGTAATCGTTGAATATACTTATATATTCTTTTGTTAAAAATGCAATTGAAATTTTAAACTTTTACGATTTTTCTTATCTAGAACTAAATATTTCTAAAACGCCTATTAAATATCGCATTTTTTTGTTAAATTTGCCCCTCTAAACAGCTAAAGGTAAAATTTCTTTAACCGAATACCAATTGGGATGCAATGAATATTCTAGTTTTGTGAGATGAGACCCGTGAGAGCATAATAAAATGTATTTTTAAGCTTCAATCCCTTATTCTCTGTGTTTAGAGCTCATTTTCCTTAATTACAGATTTATTTCATATAATGACGTACTTGAAATATTAATAAAATTTCATTTTTTATAAGTTAAAGCTTCCAAAAGTCTTGAACGCTGAAACGAAATTTTCAAATTTTCAAATATGGTATTAACGAGATATAGAAATTAAAAATTTCGCATAAAATAAGCCGTCAAACTAGTTGACAGGTGGCAAGATTTTGGGCTTGGCCTAGATAATTACACCAACAATAAATATTGATATATTGAAAGATTTTGGGTGGACCTGTAAATAAACTATCATGTAGATCACAAACTAAAAGGGAGGGGTATAACAAGATATTAAAAAAATTATACAGATATTACTAAGCACAAAATTTCCGAGATTTCAACATTCTACTATTAGTCTATTTCAACATTTTACTATTAGTCGTATTTGCATTTTGCAAGATACATATATACGTACGAACAGACGGATGTGAAGTCAAAAAGAGTTAAAATAGATCGTACACGTATAATTATGTACAGCTGCGGAAAAAAAAAGTCCCACTTGCTCTTTATTTCGCCATCGTTCGTCGTATAGCAAAGTTATATATACCATTCGTTTGCAAATAACGCGTACTTTAATTTACTATTAATTTAATTTGCATAAGGGGCCGTCTTCATATTTAATTCTGCATAAACTTCGTTTTTCTCAATAGCAACCCCATATTTTGACTTTAATAAACGAAAGAAAACCTTCAAATTACCCTAAATATACATTTTCACCAATTTTCTACGATAATTTCCGGAGATATTGAGAATTCATTTTTGCGCGTTTTTAAGGGACTTTCTGCAAATTGAAAAACGCTATTTGTAGGTTCCGAACTTTTCGCCTTTCATTTATTTCGCTCGCGAGAATTAAAAGAAATTAATATTATTTTCAAGGAAAATACTGTTCCCATCTCTCTTAAAGTTTTTTGTACTGAGAATATCAAGGGTAGAATAGAATATTTAGTCTGTGGTCCAAATGACCCGTGAGTTCATAACTTCCTTGGTCCGTACACATGATTTAAGGGAAAAATGCAAAATGACTGCTAAGGATTTTGAAAATCTTTGTAATTTTGAAATTGTTATTCAGTGTTTCTCTTGATGTTTCTCTTAGACAGCTGAAATGTTGGCAGGAGTTAGAGGCTGCTCCCTGCTCTTCTTACTACAAGCATGAATATTGCTCGACTCAGCTATGGTCGAACTTAAAGAATGGTTTCATGATTGAAAATTTATTTGTTTGAATTTCATGTGAAAAACGCAATTACTTTTTTGCCAACCCAATATTATCACTGTGTTTGTTACTTCACTTTCTTCATTTAATACTATCGCCTGCAATGTGCAATATTCTTAAGACTTTTGGCGGTATTTTAATTTATAGTTAGATGAAAATTTTTTTACAGAAAAACGTGATTTTGAATGTTTGATAAAGTATGGGGAATTCCAAAGACCTAATGTTTCCGATATTAAAAAAGGTCATATTCATGCCTGGAAAGTTGAGGATGTTAGTTTTTCATAAATAGGACGTTGTATTAGAAGACATACGTATACTGCATCTAATTCTATAGCTGGAAAATATTTTATTTGGGGGACTATGGTAGCGGACGCAACAATACACGCTTTATAGAATCCCCAACAAACTGTAAAAACCTCTAATTTATTTGCTTCAAAATTTGATATTTTTAATACTGGTATCTTTTACTGTGTTTTTGCACAAAATAAATCTAATTTACATTTATTTTAAGCAATTTTCAAAAAATTTTCACTTCATAAATTTATATATGATCACTTAACTCATGAAAATAACGCATTTTATTTAATATAAATTAAACTACTGAACGTAAAAATTTGAAATTTTGCACATCCATGTAATATTAATTTCTGCATCTATTTCCATCGAAATTTGGCTAGGTCGCTATTCATAATTTTTTTGAATATTAATTTAATAATTCATAATTCATATTAATGATTTATTAAAAATCATAATAACATTAAATTATGTTTGGGTCGTTTAGTTCTAATAGTACGAATAAAAATCAGCTTCTTACCACCAATATTATATGAGATATGAATTGAAGTATGAAAAAATATTTTAACATGGGGGAGGGGGATTTTGGGTGCTCATAACTCACTCATTTTCTGTCCAAATGTATTGAAAATTGGTGTCCGTTGTTAAAATTAGCTAAATTTTTGAAATATGAAGTGAAATCTAGGGGTTGCTATTGAGAAAAAAAAAGTTGGTGCGAATTTTAATATGTAGATGGCCCCTTATGCAATTTTTATGCATAGCAAATTAAAGTGTGCGTCAATCGTCAACGATTGGTATCTGTAACTTTGCTGTGCGACGAACGACTGCCGAAAAATGTACAAGTGGGACTTTTTTTTTCCGCAGCTGTACATATTTACATATTTACCTGCAGAAGTTAGGCAAAAATTTGTTGAAATATACTGCGAAATTATCGAAACGGATTACCCAAGTTTTTAGTTATTACAGTGCTTTATTTTGAACAAGAGAGTAAGAAAAATCTATATCTTATGCAAATCTGCAAGTTTTACAATTTTTTTTTTTTCTTTTTTCATGGCGTACTCAAATGCTTGATGTGTGTCAGTCCAAGGCTACGCTACATATATCCAAGTTTTTTTGAAGAAAAAAAAAACACTACTATCACAGTAAGAGTTCAATAAGTGTTCGTTTCAAAACAGAGAAATAAACTTGAAAGCTTGTTGACTCTTCATATGTATCTATCATCTGAATTCCACCTTTTAATCAAAACGTTAAATTAGTCTCGCAGTGCTATCAAATCCCTGTCCTTTAATGCATTAATCATGGGAAAAAACCGGAACGATTCTTTTCACGAATGTGCCTCCCGCCAGGAACAAATCAGCTACAGAATGACATCGCAGAAGGAGTCTCTCTTCGATTGGAAATCTGAACCAAAGTAGTTTCCCATGTTAACACATCGGAAATCGATAGTGTTTTCTGCTTGTCTGAGCCATTCGCCTGTGAGATTTCAAATTAGCCTCATCTGTGTCTCCTTCGCCAGTTTTAAAATCGTCATGAAGAAATTAGAAAGTTTTAGTCCGTTCCTTTTACAAGCAACCCCCGCCCCCCTTGCAACGTTTTGCATTCCTAATGGCGTACGTCCATGCATTAAGATGTTTGGCATGGAATGCTAAGTAATCGCGATATGAATAATCAAAAAGGCTAATGTTATGCATTTCCGTATATCTTAAATTTTAAAATTGATCATGAGAGTTTCCAATCTTTATGGAAAGACGTGATCGGCAGAGAGAGAAGTGTGTATCTTTATTTGTAATCAGATTAAGCTTCAATTTATTATCAGAATTCTTTTCCATTTAATCAATCTTTACAGCCATTTTGTTCTGCAAAGTGTTTTGTAGATAAACTAAACACTGCAGATAAACTACTCAGTTAATTATAATTTAAAAGAGAGGGGCTTATTTAGACGCAGAGTTATCTTAGATACAAACAAACGTACGTAATGACATCAGGTCGAAAATAGTAATAATGTATTAACAGTTAGTAAAAATGGCTCTCACGTCACATCTACGTCACAATAAAAATCTACCGAAATTTTCTCGAATAACAGTACGTTCAAGGAAGAAAAAAACTATTGTTATTTACGTTTTCTTTAAGTTTGATATTAAATTTTTAGTTTTTATGGCGTATCCAAATTTTTAATAAGCGTCATCTAGTGACTCTGCTTTGTATATGCATGGTTTGCTGGAATACCTTAATTATGTATTTGAATCAAAACAGGGAAGCAAACTTGAAAGCTCGTCAACTCTTCATATGTATCTATAACCTGAATTCCACCTTTTAACCAAAACACGAAATTAATCTCTCAGTGCTATTAAATCCCTGTCCCTTAATGCATTAGTGATGGAGAAAAGCCGGAACGATTCTTTTCGCAAATGCGTCTCCCGCCAGGAACAAATCATTTACAGAATCACATCGCAGAGGGAGTCTCTCTTCGATTGGAAATTGGAACCAAAGTACTTTTCCGTGTAAACGCATTGGAAATCGATACTGATTTCCAGTTGTCTAAGCCATTTCTCAGTAAGACTGCAAATTATTCTCATCTGTGTCTCAACCCCCCACTTTTAAAATCGTCATGAAGAAATTAGAAAGTTTTAGTACGCGCCCACCTTACACGCACTTCCTCGCAACATTTTATATTTCTAATGACGTACATTCATTCATTAAGATGTTTGACATGGGAAGGTAAAGTAGTCGCGATATGATTAATTAAAAAGGTGAATATTGCGCATTTTCTTACATTTTAAATTTTTAAATTAATTATGGGAGATGCCCATCTTTATGGAAAGACGTCATTCACAGAAAGAGGAGAATGTGTCTCTAATCAGATTAAGTGATTAAGTTTCATTTTATTCTTAGTTTTTTTTTTTTTCATTACCATCCCAGCAAACACACAGGTTCTCTGAACGTCTATTAACGTCCAGAAGACGTTTTCTGAAAGTATTCTGAACGTTCATAGACGTTCAGAGAACCTGTGTGTGTTTGCTGGGATCTTTCTTTACTCGCTTTTTGAAACTTCTTATCTTTCTTTACTGGCATTTTGTTCTGTTGAAAGTATCCTGCTTGATCCTGTAGATAAACTACGCAGCCGATCACAATTTAAAAGGCATGTGCTTATTTAGAAGTTACAAATCTTATGTAAAATTTATATTTAGACGGTTTCTCGATTTTGGGTTATCCGAGATATATTCATACGATCGTACAGATGTCAGGTTAATACTTTTCGAAATAGATTAAGATATGGTAGAAGGCTGATCGTACATAACTGCTGGCAATTTTGCTCGGGTCCACTTGCAAAGGACCTTGTATATAAAATGTCCAATTGATTGCAATCTAAAAGAGATGGGATTATTTAGAAGTTAACATGTCTTCAGTAAAATTTCTATTTAAGGTGGTTTGTCAATTTTGAGTTATACGAGATACAAATATACGTACGTGGTGTTATAGGGGGTTATGTACAGTAGTTCATCTACTGTACATATCCCCCTATACGCATGATATAGTGGGTTATGGGGGGTATGCACAGTAGTTCATGCGTAAGTACGTACATACATGTATCTACGTACAGAAGCCACAAGCAAAATCTATTACGAAATTTTCTGGAATTACAATGCCTAAAAGAGAGCAAAAAGTAATTTTTACTCTGCGCTCTGTAAATTTTATACTAAATTTTAATTTCAGTGATGTATCCAAGTGTTTAATATGCGTCAACCCGAGGCCATGCTACTTACATCCAATATTTGTGGGAAGAGATCAGTAACATATTTGTATCAAAACAGGGAAACAAACGTGAAAGCTCGTTGACTCTTCATATGCATCCATCATCGGAATTCACCTTTTAATCACAGCACGAATTTAATCTCGCAGTGCTCGTAAGTCTCTGTCCCATAATGAATTAATGATGGAGGAGAGCTGAAATGATTCTTTTCGCAAATGCGTCTCCTGCCAGGTACAAATCAGTTAAGTAATCACGTGGGAGAGAAAGAGTCTCTCTTCGATTGGAAATTGGAACCAAAGTACTTTCCCGTGTTAACGCATCGGAAATCGGCACTGCTTTCCGATTGTCTAAGCCATTCGCCAGTGAGATTTCAAATTAGCCTCACCTGTGTCTCATCCCCCCACTTCTAAAATCGTCGTGAAGAAATTAGAAAGTTTCAGTCCGCCCCCCTTACAATAATTCCCCCGCTACCTCCGTAACGTTTTAAATTCCTAATGGCGAACGTCCATGCATTAAGATGTTTGACATGGAAGGTTAAATTAGTCGCGATATGAATAATTAAAAAGGCTAATACTATGCATTTTCGTATATTTTAAATTTTAAAATCAATCATGGGAGATGCCCATTTTAAATCTTTATGGAAAGACGTCACTCGCAGAGAGAGAAGTATGTATCTTTATTCATAATCAAATTAAGTTACAACTTATTCTCAGCATTTTTATACTTCTTTCTTTTAATATTTCTTTACTACAATTTTGTTCTGCTGAAAGTCTTTTGCATGATCCTGTAGATAAACTACCCAGTCGATTACACTCTAAAAGGGATGCGCTTAGTTAGAAGTTAGAAGTTTTATGTAAAATTTATAATTCAGACAGTTTATCGATTTTGTGCTAGCCGAGGTACAACATATGTACGTACAAAAGTCAGAAAAAATAGTAATAATGGAATAACAAAAAGTAAAAATGGATCGTATGGCTACAGAAGAAACAAAAAAGAAGAGCCCTCTTGCTTTATTTGGTAGTCGTTCACTGTATAGCAAAGTTACATGTACCAATCGTTTAGGATTAACGTACGCTTTAATTTGCTATAAATAAAATCTTCATAAGGAGCCATCTCGATATTTAAATTTGCACTAATTATTTATTTTTTCCAATAGAAACCCTTATATTTCACTTCATATTTCAAAATTTGAGCTCATTTTAACCCTGGATACCAATTTTCAATAAATTTGAACGAAAAACCAGTGAGTTGTGAGCTTTTAAAATCCCCCTTCCTTTATGTTAAAATATTTTTTCACACTTTATCTCACATAATATTGATATTAAGAAGCTGGTTTTTATTCGTACTATTAGAGCTAAACGACGCAAACATAATTTACTATTATTATACTTTTTAATAAAATCTTGATGTGAGTTATGGATTATTAAATAAATATAAAAAAATATATGAATAGCGACCTATCCAAATTTCGATGGAAATTGATACAGAAAGTAATTTTGCATGGCTGTGCAAATTTTCGAATTTTTACGTTCAATAGCTTAATTTATACTAGTTAAAATGTCTTAGTTTTCATGAATTAAGGGAACAAGTATAAATTTATTAAATGGTATATTTTTTAATTGTGCAAAATAAATGTAAGTCTGATTTCTATTCTACAAAAATAGTAAAAGTAAGCGGTGTTAAAAAATAGCAAATTTTGAAGCAAATAAATTGGTGGTTTGTACAGTTTGGTGGTGATTCTATAGAGCGTCTATTGTTGCATCCGCTACTATTTTCAACCAAATAAAATATTTTCCATGTACAGAATTAGATGCAGTTGATGTATATCATCCAATACAACGTCCTATTAAAAAAAACTACCATCCAACATTCCAGCCATGAATTTGACCATTTTTAATATCTGAAACATCCGGTCTTTGGAGTTCCCCATAGTTTATCAACATTGAATAAACATTCTTTTGTTTAAATTTTCACCAGACTATATAAATTAAAATACCGCTAAAGTTTAATAAAAATAATGCACACTGCAGACAATAATATTAAATGAAAGTGAAATAACAAACAAAGTGATAATATTGGATCGACAAAAAAGTAATTGCACTTTTCACATGAAATTTAAACAAATAAATTTTCAATCATGAAACCATTCTTCAAGTTCGAGCGTAGCTGAATAATATTCATGCTTGTAGTCAGAAGAGCAGAGACCAGATTCTCAATCTTGGCAAGATTTCACCTGTCTAAGAGAACCTTCAAATACTCAATAAAAATTTCAACATTAGAAAGTTTTTCAAAATATTAATTTTTTCAAATCATGTATATGAGCCAAGGAAGTTTTTTTGGTCACGGGTCACTTGGGCCACTAACCAAACATTCTAATTTCTACCCTTGATATTTTCAATACAAATAACTTTAGGACTAGAAACATTATTTTCCTTGTAAATAATATTTATTTCTTATTTCGAAATTAATGAAAGGGGAAAATGACCTACGCTTACCATTTTTTCAATTTGTAGAAAACCTCTTGAAATCGCGTAAAAAAAGAATTCGAAATATCTCCGGAAATTATCGTAGGTAATTGGTGAAAATTTATATGTAGGTTCAAACTTTGAAGGATTTCTTTCGTTTAATAAAGTCAAAAACGAGTGTTGCCATTGAAAGAAACGAAGCTGATGCATAAATAAATATGTAGACGGCCCTTGTGCAAATTGAATGAATAGTAGATTAAAGTATACGTTACTTGCAAACGAATGGTATACTTTGCTATACAACGAACGACTGATAAATAAAGAACAAGTGGGCGTTTAAGTTTTCCTTGTCTGTACATACATACATATATCTAAACACAGGCGTCTCAACCAAAATGTACTATCGAAGTTTTCTGGAATTATAATACATTCAAGAGAGCAAAAAACAAACTTTAACTCTGTGTTCTTTAAGTTTCGTATTAATTTTTTAGCTTTCATGACGTATCCAATTGTTTAATACGCATCAGCTCAAGGCTCAATACATACGTTCAAGGTTTATTGTAAGACTCAATAATGTATTTGAATCAAAACGGGGAAACAACTTGAAAGCTCGTCGATTCCTCATATGTATCTATCATCTGAATTCCACCTTTTAATCAAAACACGAAATTAATCTCGCAGTGCTATTAAGTCCCCGTCCCTTAATGCATTAATGATGGAGAAAAGCCGGAACGATTCTTTTCGCAAATGCGTCTCCCGCCAGGAACAAATCATTTACAGAATCACATCGGAGAAAGAGTCTCTCTTCGATTGGAAATTGGAACTAAAGTACTTTCCCGTGTTAACGCATCGGAAATCGATAGCGTTTTCCGAATGTCCAAACCATTCGCCAGTGAGATTGCAAATTAGCCTCATATGTGTTATACCCCACTTTTTAAATCGTCATCAAGAAATTAGGAAGTTTCTGAGAAATGCGTCCGCACCCTCCCCCCTTCTTACACGACCCCCCCTGCAATATTTTACATTTTCTAATGACGAACTTTCATGCATTAAGATGTTTGACATAGAAGGTTGAAGTAATCGTGATATGAATAATTAAAAAGGCTAATATTATGCATTTTCGTATATCTTAAATTTCAAAATTAATCATGAGGAATACTTTACTTTAATCTTTATGTAAAGAGGTAACTCACTGAGAGTGTAAATTCATCTTTACTTTTTTAATCCGATTAATTTTAGATTTTCCCCAGCATTTTCATGATTTTTCTAATCTCCTTTCTTTATTGCAAGTTTTTGTAAGTTAAGGAATAATGCAACTTCAGAAGACATTTTAAAGAATGCAGTAACACTAGAGACTAAGAAAAAATTAAGGAGGTCCCTTAAAAATCTGTGCTGCGCACTTTTACAAACTATAAATAAAATAAAAGATGCTTCTTTTACATATTTATGTTTTAAAAATTCGCATGAAGAGTGCAAAAAAGTTACTTTCTATTAAATGTTCTTCTGTTTACCCATAATTCTATTCATCGTCCGTTCCTACTGATTTCTATGAATTAATTTATAAAATACACAGAATGTTTCGAACCAAGTTTAGAAAAGAAAACATTATTTTCATGGTGTTAATGCAACTCAAAATCCAGAATTAAAAGAATTTTTTAAAAACACGTCTCCCAGTTATGAAATCTCATCGTCCTTTAGTGCATAGTGGATCCAATTGGCTACACTCTTATTTTTACAGTAATAAAAAGAAAATTTTGTAGTTTTTTTTTCTAAAATATCCTTTTAAAATCATTATATGAGACCATCATGGAAAAACTTGTTGTTTTTAAAAATGTATAGCAACATTATTTTTTGAGCAAGCAAGCATGAAATCATAGTGTGAACATCTAGTTTGCTGAACAATTTTTTGTCCGAATCTTTTATTGTTAAATGAACATAAATCCAAAACTATTAAAAAAAGTAGTATTAAGAGGAAAATAAAAGTCGAATTAGACTATATTACTTTATTTTGTTTTATGAGAGCTGTAGGGTGGACATTCTAATTTTTCGAATTTCAAATTTGCTCGTGATTTTACCGTTAAACTATTGCGGGAATTTTTCTTTAACATTTTTCCTAGCATAAGTAAGCCTAAATGAATTTACAATTTTATTTTACGCCTATTCTAGTAAATCATTAATTTTAAACTTAATACAATTACAGACAGATCTGTTGCATATTGAGAGATTAGAACATTTTGAAAAACATTATTTTTACTGAAAAAGCGGTCTTTTCCCTTGGCATAATCGTATGCTCTAACCATACACCCCACCGTGAAAATTGTAAACATATTTTGGCATCTGCTCAAACTAATTCCTGTATAATTAACTAGTAATATCCTGTTATTGCGTGAGTTTGAAAACACTTTAGTCAGGTAATACTTTTCTGAATAACATGTTTCCAAAGTTAGCGAATGAAACTGTTTTAAATTACAGGATGTGTTTCAGTCTGGGATAAATGTTTTGTTTTATGTAACCTTTGTGGGAATTTCTTTTTCATAACATTAATTATGTATCGTTGATAAATGGTACATATCCTATTTCAGTGTTAATATCATGTGTGCAAGATGGGAAAATGTTTATCATTAGCACTTTCTTCACTGGAGTAAGCTTAAAATTGCATCTTTTAACTATTTAAATGTTAAGCTTCTTGTCTTCAAATTATGTTTTAAAATATTTTATCATTCCGTATGTATAATATGACATATTCACTTATTTGACAGGAGAGGACAGCTCACGTCACTGAATGCGTCAGTTAGAGCCACATACGTCCTTTCGGAGTTTTCCCGCCACAATTTTGACTCTCGTCAGAAAGTGGGAGACTTCTCAATATTGGCACCCCTCGGAAACTGCTAACGACCGCCGAGAGGACTTTCGGAACAACGGATTTAACGTGCACGGTCGGTATCGAACCCGCAACCTTCCGTTTACGACTCAAACGCCTTAACTACTAGGCTACCACGGCCCTAGTCTGGCAGATTGAATGTATATTTCAAAATAAAATTTTTTAGCCCGAGAATTTGAATTACAACCATTCTACTTTTAGAAAACTAAGGCCACACCATGCCCGAGTGAATATGTAACTGATGGATGAAATGTGAAGGTCTGGTGTTCTCGCCCAACGCGCATCTGCCGATCTAACGATCTGGAGTTTGGTGAGCGGTTTTCTCCTATAATAACATTAAAACGAGTAATAACTCCTGAAAAAGTCCTCCGTCCTAGGCAATTGCCCCCTCATGTAAGCTTGCCAAACGAACACACACAAGCATTTAGACAAGTTAAATGTGTCGACGAATTTGGAATGTGTGGAAAGTATATTTTAAAAAAAATTTCATATTTGAATTTTATAATTAATTCTGTAACAAAGACATGGAGTCGGCATATGGTGGAATATGAAACACTTTCCAACAAAATGAAGCATGAAAGACAAGCAAGGCCTATGCATGGATTATGATTTCTTTTCCAACAGAATGAAACACTTTTTTCAAAAAATTGAAAGAGTGAAAGAAAAATAGTACCGACTAGTAACATAATAAAGCAGTGTAGAGAAATACGGCCCACGCATGAAATTTCTAGCGTAATGGAACAAGACAGACTAGTAAGTGTGCATGATACACTTTGAAATGGCTAACACATGGATCAATAACCACTTTTCAACATAATAAAGTAAGGAAGACAAGTAATGCCAACGCATGTATGAGGATTCACTTCTAATAAATAGTGCTTTAGAGCATATTTAAAATATGAAATTGTTTCTGATTTTCTTTCTTTCTTTCTTTCTTTACTTACAAATAAATTTTTATTCACTTTACCATGGTGTTATTTTTATGAGTTTTTACCAGGAGACGAATTCTTTTAAATACCATTCTTTCTGCTTCCTTTCTTTTTATAAGTTTCATATGAGGCTCCTCTTTATTGAGCACGTTTATATATGGCCAGTTAAGCTGTGTGCAGGGCTACCAGTCTGCTGTCTTGTTTTCATGGATTATGAGGATTTAGACACTTATGATTATAGCATTTTGCACTAACCCCTAATCCAGATAAGACCGACAAAGACAGTACCTGCCTAAGGGGTTCATTTCTACTACCAACTCCCGAAGAGTTTATTTTTACCTCATTCGGGAGCCAATAGATGGCAGCGCTACCGGTCGTTAGCGTGGCTTCTTAATTTTGAAGCTAATTTCAAGAAGAAGATCCCAAGGCTTGGTTTTGTCACCCCCAGAGGTATCGTTTTGAATGGGAACTTAGGGAACATTGCGACCACGACATATTTAGTATGCTCCAGAATCACAGTTAGCTAGCACGGCGGTTTTTGGTTGGTTCCAGGATCGAACCCACAACCTTTCGGATACGAGATCGACTTCTCTCCCACCTACGCGGCCTGCAGGGCAGGGCTACCAGATTCGGAGGTATACGAGCAGCTAACTAGCAAATTTTCCAGAAGGAGTACGGAAGAAAGCCAAGCCAGGATATCCTTTAGCACCACAGCATCCGCATTTCAATGACATCTTTAAATTGGTAGGAAAACTACGGCACTGTCGATATGGGCTGTTTTTGGTTGTGGAATATGATTTACGTAAGTGGTTAGAAAAGTAATGTGATAAGAGCTTTCACGGGTGCACATAATCCCCGAGCGAATGAAATTCCATGTTTACGCGCAACAGACAAATGCAATGGAGCTTGAAGTGGCGTAAGGCTCCCAAATTTTTTGTAAAAAAGATGGAGGTGCTGGCGCATACATAGTCAACGATTGAATTTCAATATGATTTTAGTGGTTAAAGAAAATCAACCCAGAAGAAATTCATCGTGAACTAATGGAAATGAATAGACAAAGTGCAATGTTAACAGATTAGAGTCTGAGTAACACATGTTTGGCTACTGCGCTTCCGATGGGGCGTATTTTGACACCCCCCCAACAGCCCGGATCTCTCATCCAGTGATTTCTATCTATCAGACCATTGAAGACGGCAAGATTGCCATCTTGCAAGACGGCATTTTCTTCAACACCTGTTTTGATAGTTTGGTATACAGATGAAGAAAATGTTTTCAAGCCCATTCAGGCAATGTGGAAAAATAATCTGTACTAAATGCATTGATCTGTGTATCTGTTGCATTTCATGAACAAACGTTTTAGTTAATAGACTTGTTACATTACTTTTTGAACCACGCTCGTATTTCAAATTTCAGGGCCCCCACAAAACAACATCATTACCCAACGTTACCATTCTTTTCTTCACATTATCTTTTTTGCTTCAATAGAAAATTCAGAAACAAATTATGGTTTTTATTTATAAGGAAATCTATCCCAAAAATGCTTTTAATATTTTGTATAGAATGTGCAATTACTAAGAGCTTTTTGGGAAGCTTGGTGAAAATTAACAAACCCTGCCTTATGAATGCTATAATGCACAAGTGGGTGTATGAAAAGTGAAAGCATATTAAATAAAAGATTACGCCGTATTTTACAGAATTTTAATAAAAGCATTTTTAAAAGAAGAAGAATTTTTTATAGTTTAAAAGAATGAAAAGATAAGGTAATGTACTCAAACGCAATTTTTTTTTAAATAAAGAGCAGAAGAAAATGGTTGAAAGTTAAATACAAAATGGAGAGAAGTAAAAAGAAGTGAAATATAAAATTTCTCCATTTACACTTTTCTCCCTTAATTAAAAAAAATTTCGTGGGAGAAAATGGATTGAATCAATAAAAGAAAAAAAAATCATCGAACACAAAGCCTAATAGATAAACAGAAAGAAATGTACTAGAGATATTTATTGTATTATCCTTATTTACGCATTTTTGCTATGTTTTTGAAAAAAAAAGTGACAAGTCCCTGCAGACCTTATGCTTATAAACCTCTTTTATTTGGTTCTTTGAAAGTTTTATGCACCGTTTATAAGCTAAAATCACTTTTGGGAGGGAGAAAAGGGATACATTGATTTCTAACGAAGTCGATTTATATAGTTAATTGCTTTCGAAGATAGCTTAGCAAAGAAAAAAAGTCGCATCAGTATAATTAAAGAAGCTTTTAACTTGCGATTATTGATATTCCTTTTATTTGAAAAGACGAAAAAGAAATTGTTTATGATATGAGAAAATTGCGTTTCACTGTTTTCGTATGTAACAATTAAGACTAATAGCGTAGCTAATTAAACAGATATTTATTTATTGAAAGCTCATTTAAGAACTATTTAATAAACTAAAACAATGCTACTGGAGTTTATTAAATTTTAATACAATTGTGATGGGCAAATAGAAAAAAAAAATAGACTTTTTTTTATACAAGATGAGTAAAATTAATGTTGACAAAATTCAGAGAGGAGTAGGTTACTCAAAAACAAATCAGAAATGCATAGTTATGCGGGGTCGTAAACTTCGTCTCCATGCACTTGCTAATAACGACTTTGGAAGACGCTTGCCTAAATTCTTAGTTGGATTCAATAAACATATAGTTTGAGTTCAACAATTTCATCCATAAAATTGAAATAAACTTCCAAACCATGAATTCTAGTCAAATACTTTTCGTGGAAAGTGAAATGGTTTTCCACAAACCATGGTCAGAAAATTTACGATTCCTTCAACACCTTTTTAAATTGATTATTAGTAGGTAGATGAACACGAAGTTTGTGACCCAAGATTGCTATGCCATTCTGATTTGTCTATGAGTAACCTATTCCCATCTGAAGTTTGTCAAGAGTAATTTGAATTACCCTGTATATTGTAGCCCCGCCAACCCTATAATACGGCTTCATGTAAGACAGATTCGTTTATATGGCGGGAAAATTGTGACCGTGTCCACAAAACGTGTTGAAATAGGTTCTTATAAGACGGTAAAAGAGATAGATGCTAGGATTTTATTACGTTTTACAATATCAGAGAAACTCGTCTTTATATACTAATTTATCCCGCAATTGAAAATAGCCTTAGTTTCGTCGAAGGCATTACAGAGCCTGACTTTTCAACTATTTGGATACTTACTGACAGTAGATCCTCAATTCAATATCTTAGTACTTGGAGGGAGGTTGATGATAGAGCTTGAACGTCCATTTTGAATCTTGTCGACAGAGTCTCTAAAAATTTTGAAGTCAATATACAATGGGTACCATTTCATGTTGGTATCTCTGGCAATGAGAAGGCAGACACTCTGGCAAAAGCAACTACTCTTGTTGCTCCTCAGCCAAACTTGTGTTCCACCTTCGGCGAGGTTTTTTCGGAGAATTAAGAGTTTGAATAGGGAAACGTGGAAACTTCCTCTGAAGCACCATTGGTATTCTAGGAAAAGTTCTGGTGTTGTTGTGTTTTTCGAGGGCAACAGACGCCAGCAGACTTGTCTCTCGCGTTTTGCCAGTGGACACTTGAGGTATCTCTCTTTTGAGCAAGGTCAGAAGGTTTTTAATCCTTTAACGCGCAGTTTTCCCGCTCTGGGAACACCAAACTCTGACGTTTTGACTGTTGCCAGTCACGAAGACTAGATTTGATTTCTATAAAAATAGTTGCGGGTGACATAGCTCCACGAGAATCCTTTACTTTTAGCACGTCATTTCCCGTAAAAAAATTGTCACGATTATTTTTAACAGCACTGACATCTGCTGAAAAATGTAAGAATGCGAGAACAACTGGATAGATTGTCCAATGCGTAAAAAAGGGCAGCCGTTGCCATCGCTTGACTTAACTACCAGCAAGAGGGCAGACGATCGAAACGTTCATCGCGTGCCACAGATCTAGAGACCCTTTTTTGACGACAGCTGGCTGTGCTCACAGCCAGTGTCACAGTGATTCAATTCGTCGAATAAAGTGCTATATTCACTTTACGAGCTTGTTGGACTATTTAAGCATACGCCTACTGTGCAATTTTCGTAGCATTATTTTGGACAGGGTACATTGAATAGCACAAAACAATAACATATGTAAATTAAGTGGCAGCCAACACATACTAACAACAGTTGGAGTACAAACAGACAGACGGACAGAAAAACAAAAACCACAACACTATTTTACAATTGTTTTTAAATTAAAAAAAATGATCAACCTGATCTACGAAAAAGAAAAGCAAAAAAAGCTACTCGGTTAATTAGAAAGAAGTTCGAAGGGCGAGAAAAGCAGTGTTCAATGGGGTGTAAAGGAGAAAAAAAATCGACACTTTTAATGAACATAAAGCTTAATAATTAAATAGAGAGAAATATAAGCAATTTTTTTTGCCATAATTCATGAGTGTTTTTTTATTCTTTTTGTACGGCCTCATGAATAAAGGGGTCTATCTCTGTTGCGCTTATACTTGTAATTCCCGTTTATTTGATTTTCCACGAGAGTTTCGCGGTTGTTGTTTTTTTGTGGTTTTTTAGTTGTTTTTTTCAGTGAGACGAAATTATCCTTAAAAAACAACCATGTATTGTTTTTCAGAATAATCGATTCAGACTGTTAATTGCATTCCAGAATAA
Organism: Cheiracanthium punctorium; assembly: GCA_038373885.1. Classification (NCBI taxonomy): domain Eukaryota; kingdom Metazoa; phylum Arthropoda; class Arachnida; order Araneae; family Cheiracanthiidae; genus Cheiracanthium; species Cheiracanthium punctorium. The sequence continues at coordinate 239,882 of JAWZYV010015126.1, read as the reverse complement.
TTTGAAAGAAAGAAGTATCAATGTAATTTAATATAGATTATGTATCTTCCCGTTTTGTTTTATTCTAAGTATACCGTACAAATTTTTTAATATTGCTCTAATTATCAATGTTATTATTATTTTAATATTCGATTGTATTTTACAAATCTTTCATGGGATAGTTATTTAACGTAGAAAATTTTTATTGCGGATGTGATATTAATAATAGTATTTATACTAATAAGAATATGTTGATAACGAGAAAATATGTTTGAATATTTTTAAGATTAAAAATATTGCTTATACCTTTAATTGTTTAATATCTTTACGCAGCAGTAATGATGTATACAACAGAGTGTCCCATAACACGGGAACAAAATTTAAGAGGAGGTAAGGCACACAATAAGGGATAAGAATCCTACTTAGCAATGTGGAATCAAAAATGCAGGTTTCACTTACTTGTTAATAATCACTTTGGAACAAGGGCTGAAATAATTGTGAACTTTCCGACCATTGTTCTTCAAAAAATAATATATCTTTTACAGAAAAAATGGTGACTAAACTTGATAGTTCAAAAACTCCATTTAATTTCACGAGGAAATTCTTCGAGACAAGCCCATTATTTATGAAACTTGGTTAAGAAATTAGACTAACAATTCAACACATTTTTCCAAAATAATTACTTACATGTTAGTGAAAACGGAAACTGTACAGGATGGCATCCTTTTTCTATTCTTAGACTAAAGACTTTTTATAAGTTCTACTTTTGAAATATGTTAATTAACCCGAGTTTAAAATAAAGCGCACAAAATCATCTGTAAGAATTTGAAAACATTGCTCTTCAGCAACAGACGTTTTTAATCTCACGAATCCGCTTCAAGATTTATCATCTTGATACTTTGCGGTTTTGCATACCAGATTGTATGGTGAGTAACGCACCGTACTACGGAAGTCGAGGTTCGATCTCCGACTGGGTGTGGTTGTCTTTGCGTCCGTACCCTCATAGGGGGCAACGTTGGTCCACCTACTAGGTGCCCCCCTAATAAAGAGACCAACAGCTTCGGCCTTAGTAGTGGCCGGTGCCTCCAGGGGCAAAGGCCCGCCATTGAAAAAAAAAAAAAACTTTGTGGTTGTTTAAATTTGAACATGAGCGTCGTATTGGTCGGAATTAATTTCACCAGACTACTCTCTCTGCTACAGGTCTTCCGTCTGCGTGACGGCAAGCTGCTTTCACACTGCATTTCAATAGAACTTTCCGACATGACGTTCCGATGACGTCATCTAAGCGACAGCCGACTACAAAGCCTTTCAGAGCAGATTCCCTAATTGTCTCCCTATTGCGTTCAATCCAGAAAAAGGGTATTAGAAGCGTCAGCTTTAATTCCTTGCCTGTGACGCCCTAACTCAGTTCGGGCGAAGCAAATGTGCCAATTTTGGAATACCCGACCTGAGTTAATTAACAAAATTAGAGACAAATTTTGTGTTTCCATTTTTCGCTCGTTTTCCTCAAATAAATTCCACGGATAAGGGGCTAATTAGCCTTAACCCTTTATAAGGCAGCGGTAAGAATACTTACCACCTACGGTCTATTAAATGCAGAAATAAATTGTTATTAGTGAATTTTCTGATTTTTGTTTAGCTATTTTGAATGTATATTTTTTTTCATACATCTAGATTCTAAATTATATTTGTCTTATGAACTTTCTTTTCATTCGTAATTTTCAAAAAAAGCTCCAATAATTACTCGAAAATTGAGCATAAGTATCATCGCTTTTAATTATATATTTTTTCGTTTAATTCCGTGTACAGGCAGCAGGTAGTTCTCCAACTTTTGTGAATAATTAATGTATTCTCCTACAAAATTTCTATGTTTGTTTAATACTTGTTTCTCTAATTTTCACGTGAGATATTACAGTAGAGGGAAAATATATAAAATTAATCTTAAAAAATGGGCCAGAAAAATGCCAAGTACTTTCGATTCTCTGCACATAAACTCGCCTTATAAAGGGTTAATCGCTTCAAAACATAAAATTACCGCTAGAAAATCAAAGTCGAAAATTAACTCAACCCATTCAATCCATTGTCATAATCTAAAATCCTGAATTTAATACGTTTTTTGAATGTTGAAAATCGGGTTTTTCCCATTGAAATACACTACGAGATCACGAAGCTGTTAGGCAGAAAGGAGACCTGTTGCAGTCAGGCTAGGCTCGTCGAAATGCTCTGCGGTGGCTGAGAGCAGACGTACGACCGCAAAGTGTTAATAAGTAAACAGAGGCGTACATGCTAAATTTATTTTTACATTTAATCAGAAATTAAAAAAGTGAACTTTTATATGTATAGGAAGGGAATATTATTTCAAATACGTGTGAACAGCGTGAACTAAAGATGACGATAGCAAAATCTTATGCGATGTGTTTTGATAAACATGGTGATTAAGCATCGGCTTACAAGTGTTTTTTTTTTTTTTTTTTTTTCTTAACTCATGGAACCTCTTTAAGACTTATCATCTTTACGTACAAAACAATTCGTGCGAGTAAAGACACCCCCCCCTCTCCTTTTCTTGAACTTTTAAAAAATATATTGTTTGCTATTTTAATTAAGTTAATTTAAGAAACGCTTAAAAAGCAGAAGTTAAAAAAAAAGAAACACAAATGTAACAATAGTAGTGAAATTCATAGGAATTTTTAAAGATTACATCAATATCATAATTTACAAGTAGTATAAAATTTAAGTCATTTTTTTATTATTATTAATCATCAGATATGTTGCAATACAGTAGGTCGTACAAGTTTTGAGAAGACATGTTTTTTGTCTTAACCTTTTCTCTCAACAAAATTTTTTAGTGATCTAAATTAGAAGTTTTTAGCAATAGTCCTTGTACACGCTGCTTATATAATAATATGTGAAAAAATTGTTAATTAAATAAATTGCCAAGCGTGAATTTCAAAAGTTGGAAGCAGAAGTTTTGAGACTATTCAGTTTTTCTGAACATTATTGAAATTAATCATCTTAATATAACGAAATAGAGAAATATTTAGAATTTAGTTGTATATTTCTTTGATTCCTTGGCAACAAAATCGTTATATTAACCCTTTACAGACCAGATTGAGATCCAGGCATATTTTATTTTTACTTTTTTCTTATGCTTTAGTTAAAAGATATAGTCATTCAAATGGTAAAAGAAAGTTGTATGGAATTTTTACAGCGTTTCGAATTGGGAACATGGGTCATTACTGAATATACTCTTACATTGGTTTTAAAAATAAAATATACTAATGGGTAATTTAAATAATAAGGGAAATATTAAGGAGTAATAAAATATTTATTTTAAAGTTTATTTTAAGTTTAAGGTACAAATTAAATTTGAAGGGTGTATCAAGATAGCTCTGTGAAAACTTGATGCTGGCTATTTTCAAGCAGTTATTTAGATGTTATTTTAAATGCAACTGGCTATTTTAAATATGGCAAATACTGCAATACTGGCTATTTTAAATGCAACTTATATTTAAAAGAAGAAAGACATCTTTTAACTTTATCTGCTAATTTTCTCAAATCAATATAGAAAAATTACATTTTTGAATAAGTTTTTAATTAGATGTTCCCAATTGGGAACATTGGTCTCTAAAGGGTTAAGATGATTAATTTCAACAAATGTTTAGGAAACTAAATCCTATCAAAACTTCTGCTTTCAACTTTTAAAATTCACACTTGATGTTTTCTTAAATTAGAGTTTTTACACTACTGACTGTTGTTTTGGAAAGTGTTTCGTAACCGACACATTCGGCACGACTTATATTTCTTGCTAAGCCTTGGAAAGCGCTCCGGCAATACTTCTGGAGAGAAGAAGTTACCCTAGCTATTTATCATATTCTCCAGATTAATAGCAGTCACGGGGATGCAACCAAACAAAAACTTTATTGGAAACGCATTGATACTCATATCCTCGATATTGTCTTACAAAAAGCAATTAATAATATAAATTGATTACGCTTGAAAGCGAATACGTCCTTCTATTTTCTCAAGTATGATTGCAGCTTAAAGAGAAAAAAAATCTCACAAAATCAAATAAACGAGAGTTACAAGTGTAAGTGCTGGAGATATGGGCCATTTTTATTCATGAGGACGCAGGAAAAAAAAATATGCATGAATTATGAAGAGAGAAAAAAAATTGCTTACATTTGCTTACATTCCGTTCTATTTAATTATTAAGCTTTGTGTTCATTGAAAGTGTCGATTTTTTCCCCTTCATTCCACACCATTGATCGAGGCGCCTTTTCTTCCTTCCGAGCTTCTTTCTAATTAACCGCGAGGGTTACTTTTTTTTTTTTTTTTTTTTCCTTTCATTTCGCAACTCGCTTTTCAAAATTTCACTTTTTCAGCATTTTTTTCTTCAATTTTTAGATGCTTCAATTTATTTTTTCAGTTGGCAAAACTGCTTGAAATACAGTGTAATCAGTTATTTCAATGAATTACTCCGCAAGATATAGAAATAGTACGCAGTTATGAGAGAAAGCTGAACGCGTTATGCGTTTTTATGCGTACCCGAGTATCAGAACTGGTGAAGAATGCCGAACTTTGGGTCGAAGAGTTTTGGTTTCTGTTGCAAATTTTTAGTTTTACTCTTTGTTGAAAACATAACTCGTTTTTTAAAAATTCCACTTTTTCAGCCCTTTTTCCTTCAAATTTTAGATGCTTCGATTTATTTTTTCAGTTGGCAAAACTGCTTGAGATACAGTGTAATCAGTTATTTCAATGCATTACTCCGCAAGATATAGAAATAGTACGCAGTAATGCAAGAACGCTGAACGCGTTTTGCGTTTTTATGCGTACCCGAGTATCAGAGCTGGTGAAGAATGCCGAACTTTGGGTCAAGGAGCTTTGGTTTCTATTGGATTTAATTTTTAGTTTTACTCTGTTCTTTGTTGATAACATAATTAGCTTTTAAAAGCTTTATTTTCATGCTTTGATTTAAGCTATTATAATTTTAAAAGCTACAAAATTAATCAAAAACTATTATAATTTTTTCAGGTGGCAAAACTGCTTGAGATACAGTGTAATCAGTTATTTCAATGAATTACTCCGCAAGATATAGAAATAGTACGCAGTAATGCGAGAACGTTGAATGCGTTTTGCGTTTTTATGCGTACCCGAGTCTCAGGGCCGGTGAAGAATTCCGAACTTAGGGTCGAAGAGCTCGGGTTTGTATTGGATTTAATTCTTCTTTTTCTTTTGTTCTTTGTCGCAAAAACATAAATAATTAAAAAAAGTTTTGTTTCTACGGACTCTATACAGCGCATTAGTTCGTAAATTTACTAGCTGAACTATGCGACCTTACATTAGCCCTACACACACACAAAAAAAAAAAAAAAAAAAGAAGTCATACATACACGTTGTTCAAGTCTATATTTTTTCTGTATATGTCTGCAAAGTTTCAAGCTGAATGGTTAAGGGTGCTGTGGTATTGTGGTATTGTTATTCGGAAGCTGAGTTAAATTTAAAGTTTTAGTAGATAAATAATGACCGTAAAGCCTACATTGCCATAAACTAAATATTGCGTTCACAACAACCCGTAACGTGGCACTGCAAAATAAATTAACGAACAGAATAGAATTAAATTAGTTATTTTAAACTACTAAAACTACTAAAAGCTATTATATTTGAAACTGATAACACAGCGAAACAAAGAAACAAAGCTTCACACCGAACGGAATAAGTGTTAAGTAACGAAAAAGGCATGGAAGCATAGTAAGCTACCTTGGCGATATCGCCAGGAGTAGAAAAGAACGGTCAACAATAAAATCACCAAATTGCAAAGACTCCAGTGAAAGATTAGATATAATTTAGTTGTGATACATTTCAAATTCAAACTCACCATCTGGGGATGGTTAGGTGTTTCATATTCTTCTAGTACAAATCGATGAACATTCGAGAAATTCCACATTTTTGAAGCAGTTTTTCTTTAAATTTTTACAGTGTACAAAAAGTAAAACCAATTAATAAACCGGTGCTAAAGATGTGACCACTCAAAACCAAAATTTTCATAAAAATCGATAAACATTAGACAACGAATAGAATTTCAAATTCTCAAACCTGCTAAGAAATTTAGTTTTGAAATTTAGTTAGGGGATAGGTTTAAAGAATTTCAAGTCGATTAGTTAATGATATTAGATATACTTTCGTTCATGATTTGAAATCCCAAAAAGTCTCTAAACTTTCGGGCATGGATGAATTTTGAAATTTTAAAAGAAGTATAATTCCAGTAATGTATACTGCCAAACATTTAAAATAATAAGTTTTAATTAACAGAAAATACTTTATTTAGGCAGAAATGCCTTTTTATCGTGGTTTCTCGTGTAAAAATAATTTTAATATGTATTTATAACACTTTATCAGAGGAATTTAGCTGTGAGCAGTAAACTGAGATGAAAAATTATAACACAGCAATAACAGTAAATGTATTAAGTAGATAATAGGGTTTCTTAAAGCTTTTGCAGATGACAGCATGAACTTCTACCAGTATTCATAATTAATCTTTTAAACGGCTTGAAAAAAGGTTAAAAGTGTAAAGTTGCTTTTATTAAAAATTAACTTCAGCCCCTGGCGTACTGGCAGAGGAAGGAGAGTCGGAGTTTAACCATTTACTTCAACCTTGTTTAATACCCAGGGAAATATTTTGATACACTTTTGGGTTCAAGTAATTTTTAAAATACAAATAATGCAATAAATTTCGATAAATTAAACTGAAATACAAAACAAGGTGTTGTACACCTCTATAAATAACTATTTTTTTTCGAAAGTTGAAACATAATTAAAACTTCTACATATGTTTTAGTTGCACTAGCAAATTTTTTGAAATGGATAGGAATAGCTGAAATACGAGACTAGATAAAAATTTACAGCTGTTAGCCGAGACGAGACGTATTTGTCATTACTATGTATGGATTTTGCAAGACGAGACAAATTTTTGTAACTGTTTGCAACAAAACTCTTGTTCAGGAATAACGTTTTATGTCTCACCTATAATACGCATTGGCATAATTAAAAAAAAAAATCAAAAATCAGTAAAATTCAGAAGACATCAATGAAAATCAAAAGTCTTTTCTCAACATAAATTCTCAAAAAGATAAATGATCAAGAAAATACGCACATTTGAAATGCAATTGCAAAAATCGTTCAGGTAGTCCCTTCTGATGAAACTACACAGTAAAATAATTCAGAAAACGTTACACACTTATAGCGGAAAGGTTTCCGAAAGTATAGCGTAACCTACCGATGCTCTACTCAAACTCACGATTTCGGAAACATAACCCATATTTCGGGGTAAAGTATTTACGGGGGAGAGGAAATCTTTATTTGGGACTTCGCGCGCATGCGCCAAGTGCCAAAGAGACGGATAAGAGTGAACGCGTTTTCCCTAATAGCACAAATGGTCACAAAAGAGTCGCTGTGACGTCACAGAGGGTCACAATTGTCAAAGGACTGTCACATTGTAACTTCTTGCACAGTCCGACTATAGCCAACAAGGGCCCCAGGCATTGATGAATTTGGGGGTCCCCATCTATAAAATTTGTTTTCTTTTTCATAATATTTTGACATATAAAAGAATATTTCAGAACAACATTTGAAACTGGGGGCCCTGGGCAAAGTCCCGATTTGCCCATGCGATAATAAGGGTCTGGTAACTTGTGAGTGATGTAAATTCACTGTGTGGTCACTGTGAAGTTTATTTGTGACCAGTCACCAGGTGACGTCGCCGGATGAATACTTAAATAAAACGGATGAATACTTAAATAAAACAGCACATTATCTCCTGAAAATAATTTATGTGGAAGAAAAAAGATTTAAGATTTTTAATTTATATTTATTAATTATGGTATTTTCTCTCCATTAACAAAATACTTCAAAAAAATTTTAAGTTTCCAAAACAAGCCGTACCACAAATAACTTTTGCAGCAGTCAGTTTACTTTTAAAGCAAAATTTGGCAAGAAAACCGCAGCGTCGTGTTTCCGTGCTTTCTTCCGAATGCGTAGGTCCAGCGTTCGATTCTGGCTCTGGTCGCTAGTCCTCACCGCTCCTTCCGACAGAGTTTGGTGCTGCCATCTGGATTAAGATACTCGAAACGCTTCATCTAGTGCATTTTACTTTTTTCTGAAAAACTCGGAAATGTTACTCGTTTATTCGGAAACCTTTCCGATATACACGGAGAGGTTACTCAATATTTTACCAAAATATACAGAAACGTTACCCATCTTTTCCAGAAACCTTACCTAAAATGCAGGAAAATAGGTAAATATGTTTCCGACATATGCAGAAACATTTCTAAATACTTTACCCGCATGGTTCGGAAACGTTTCCGCAATTTTGAACTACAAGAGCTGCCCCATTTTTTGGGGTAACGTTTCCGAATTTTTTTTACCGTGTACCGCGGAGTATGTAAACATACTGTCACTTGAAGTTTAATTAGTTCGTGTTAGTAAGATTCTTGTTAAAATTAATGGCTATAATAAGCTTTTAAAATTTCACAAAATGTTTATTAACACGGCACATTATGTTTTAATCCATATTATCGTAACAAATCTACTTACATTATCTGTAACTTAAACTAATGCTGTCTATCCTCGTTTTTCCCTTTAAATAATGATCAATTGAAGTCTCTCATGGTTCTGACCCGTGGAAAATATCAAACACTATATAGAAAAAATGAATTGCACAAATTGCAAATATGACGTAAAGTCTGTTGCAGAGTTCACCAATCTTACCCTGTTATGGAGGAATGCAATCCTAATTTATGAAACGCAAACGTGGATTTATGTTCAAGATGGTGTCGATTTGCTTACATGTAAAATTGTCATAGCCATACTTTTAATTAAGTCTTTTTAAAGAAAAAAAAAAGTGAAATGATAGAAATATCCTGTACGCAAAACCATAAAATTCGCGCCCGAAGCGTGGAATGAAGAGACTAAAAACGATGCAAAAGTTATTCCATTTCCCTCCACACTTCTCTGCATTACGCACTTCTTTCAATTTCTGAAAAGAATTATAACGCAGTTAAACACACAAGAAATGATTTTTTTTTAAGTGTTTAACAACAGCGAAAGAAAATTACGAAAATAAAAAAGAGGAGAAAGTAAGAAATAATGTAAAAGTAAAGTAAAATCCCAGCTTTAATTAGAAATTCGGAGAAAGCAAGTAGGCGCGGGATCAGTTGAAAGAATAACTTTTAAAAAAATCGCTATTTGCAACGAGCACACAGCTTAATAATTACTAGAACTCAATTTCATAAGGATATTTTTCTTCCTTCCTGCATGCTTGATGCTCTAATGAACGAAAACATCTACTATCTTCGGAATTTGAGGTTGCAAGTCTGATTCTTTGCTGAAAAAAAAATCTGGAGTAACTCCCCTCGACGTTCCGAACATTTGATATTTACCGCGCATAAATAAATTTCATTCAACTGAATCCGATCTAGTGCTCAGGTGCTTGTGCATTTAAAATGATTTGAGTGTATAGACAGCAATGTACAAGAATACTTTTGGTAGCTCTCTAAAAAACTGTAGGGCGTACATTGGCTAAAATTTACGCAGTATGTAAGACGGTGATCTATAGAAAACGTAAAAAATTTGATGCCAATCGAATGCATCTTTTAGACACTAGTTCACTTTAAATGATTTGATTCCTTAGGCCGTAATATATTACTTTTTGCAAACCTGTGAACAAACTTTCAGCTCTACACACAAAAAAATATATGCAGGTCATGAGACCGTGATCTATAATACACATAACAAATTTGAGCTAATTGAATGCACACTATAGACAATAGCGTACTTTCTGGAATTTTTTGTCCTTAGGCCATATTGTAAAAGAACACTCATTTGTTGCCCTGTAAAAAAACTATAGGTCCTATACATGTTGTGTGACGGTGACCTATAATATACATACCCAATTTGAAACTTTCTTCGAATTTCCATTCGAAGCACCATTTTCCATGAAACTTTCTTCGAATGCACCATTTAGATCACATATGGGCAACCCGCGGGCCGGATGTGTCCCGCCACGCCTTTTTATCCGGCCCGCAGATCATTTCAAATTCACATAGGCAATCCATATAAATCACATCAAAATCCCATATAAATCCCACTTATACGGCCCGCGACTTCACCAACTTCTTAAATTTTGGCCCGCAACTTTGCACAGGTTGGCCATATCTGATTTAGACACTAGCTCATTTTAAATGATTTGCGTCCATAGGCCGTTATGTATGCAGTAATAAGAATTACTTTTTTTGCCGTGTACAAACTATCAACTCTACACACACCAAAATCTGTGCAGATCATGCGACTGCGACCTTTTATATACCTGTCGAATTTGTGCTCAATTGAATTCACCGCTAAGACGCTAGCGTACTTTCAAGAATTTCTGCCCATAGGCAATAATGTAAAAGACATCTTTTTCGTAGCCCTTTAAAAAAAACGATAAATCATATACGTGACAAAATCAATACCGGTCTTGCGACAGTCGTCTATAACATATCTATCAAATTTGAGCTCCATCGAATGCTCCGTCTAGACGCTAGCACATTTTCAAGAACTTCCATCCATGGGCAATAATGTAAAAGAAATATTTTACGTAGCTCTGTAAAAAAAACTATAAGTCCTGTACACACAAAATCAATACTAGTCTTGCGGCGGTGGTTTATAACATATACATATGAAATTTGATCTCAATCGAATGCACCGTTTGGGAGCTATCGTATTCACTCACAAACACACACACATATACATACATCTCGCAAAAATAGCATGAATGTATTCAGAACATCTCAAAACGTGTAAATTCATCAAAATCTCGGATTTTTTCATAATTACAATATTTTTCTTACATGGTACATGTTCGGAAAGTAACTAGTTCTTGTTTACACGGTAAGCATACTCGAAAGCACGAATTTAAACCCTTAGAAAGTTTTGCAACGCCATTTGTTTATACAGATAACGCAACACCTCACTCGGTAACTGTTGGTGTAGCCGATGAAGAGAAGACAATATTCACAAAATGTTTATTTAGAATAGCGATGACGCTTAATCAAATATTATTTACATATTTTTTGCGGTGACAAACTGTTTTAAATTCCTGCTGAACTCAAACTCTTAGTGAAATCTCAAACTCATATTAAAATGTTAAACTCACGTTACATAAAAAAATCTGCAATGAACTGAAAGCCATTTTCTGGTGTAAATATGTACAAGCGTAAAAAATATAATCTCAATATTTTAATCATCTCAAGATGGAACAACTTTTTGCTATTTTTTATTCATTTTTTACTAAGGTAGCAACGTAATCTGCACCATTGCAAAGCCAAATAAACTCGGCTGTTCAAGCCTCGACAGGGGGAGGCCCTCCTGAACCCCCTGAACTTTTTAGTTTCATTATTGCCATATTAAAACGATATTAATTGACTATGTATTTTATCTCTCATATTTCGTGTATTTCGCCTGGTAACCCTATGATGAAATTTTTATGATTGTAACCTATTTATAGAAAAATACATGTGATGCCTATTCTACATTTTACGAAATATTGTAACAATAGATTAAAGCTGTTGTGAACTAATAGTATTTAAATATATGTAAAAAATGCATGTGATGCATATTATACAACTTACGAAATATTGTAACAATAGATTAAAGCTATTGTGAACTAATAGTATGTAAATATATGTAAAATTATGTCGCATACTTTTATGTCGCATTTTTGGGTCACATTTTTCATACAATTTTCAATAAAAGGGGTGAGAGATAAAATGACATAGCCATTAAAATAAATAAATAAATAAATAAAAATTAATACTCGCGTGCAAAATCTCGTGCACATGCTAAGTTGGGAAAATATAAACGTGCAAAACTAGCTAGCTGTCAGTGCGAGAAATCATTTACTTTTAACCTCTAGGATCGCTGCGCGTCACTGGATTTCCAATATCTACACATTTAAAAAGTAATTTGAGGACCACAAATTTCAGCAAGCAGCTACGTTCAGAGTTAGCTCCTGTAGTCTAAATTCGTGTCGAAAGGAAAAAGCAGTTTCACTCATATTCATACGTGAAAGGAAGTGTTTTTAATGTGGGGGCACCAAATCAGGCGCGTAGCCAGGAAAATTTTTCGGGGGGGGGGGGATATGAACTTATATCTGCATAAATAGACGGAATTGCATCACTAATTCAAAAATTTCGGGGCGGGGATATATCCCGATATCTCCCCCTGGCTACGCCCCTGCACCAAATAAATAGGCCACATTCATCCCCAATAAACTAAGCCCAAGTCGAGTGCTGCCTTGGTAAACTAGTGATTAACACGTTGGACTGCTAACCGGATGCTTGCAAGTTTGATTGCAACATAACACTCCAGACCACTGTACATATGCGGTGTACCTGCACGTTAAAATTTGTGGTTCTGAAAATCTTTTCAATGGTCGTTGATAATTTCCAAGAGGTAAGATGTCCTTCTCTTCTGATGAGGCTCAAAATGGGGCGAGAAAATCCAGGAAGGGCGCGTGTAGTTCATAACGACATATTCGGTGACGCGAATTGTTCACTTTTGGCAAACACGCGTGAGACGGGAATCAAACTCGAAACCATAATTCTAGAGAGTAGAACGTTAACCGCATTACAATAAGAGGTGGCGAAATTTCTAACTATCTAGAGTACGTGCTCTCCACACGGGAATGAAGTTTATTTTCACAGCTAACCCAGACGAAAGATACGAGCTTAATGGTATCGATTAAAAGTTTCTGGGAATCTCTCTATTCTAAAAAAAAGTAAAGCCGCTGGCGCTGTCAAAGCTTGTTGGCCTATCTCCTCCTGAACCGTGGGGATTTAAGTTTCGACTAAGGTGCCCACAGATTCGAAAAATTCCGAGGAACCTGATAAGCTGACTTAAATTTCGAAAATCGAATTATTTTAGAAGATATTAATAAAAAACTGAAAATATAAACAGAATGGTTGCCAGATTTGGAATAAAATCATTCATTCCTTTGCAACAAAGCGTTTCCAAGTATGCAGTATCACGTGAAATTGTCAAACATGAAGTAGAAATACACCCATTTTACGCCAAAAATAAAAACTACATGAAATAAGTAACTCAAAATGTGTTACACAAAGTTGACAATTTTCAAATAGTAAGTTCGCTTAGACAACAGGAGTTTAGAATTAGCGATTATCCGTTTTTCCAAAACAGAATAACTAATATCTTGAAAATGGAAAATAATTAAAATGCGGATTATTTTAAAGCCGGTTCGGTCCAGCTGGATTATTTACTACCAGTAGAGATATTTGGAGGCGTTAACTATGCCATTATAGCAGTTACAGTACACTTTGGATATTTGCTAGCGCGACGAGATGGTATAATGCGTGGTGCTAAGTACGCCAATCTGCAAACAATTATGTAAATGAAAATATGGATAACGGTTTTCCGATAACCTTAAATGAACAGTAATTATAGGTTATGAGCATATGTAAATCGCCCAATAATGAATAGTCGCCTTTGGTGGCAAGCTATCCTATCTGTTCCGTAGCCTTTATTAACTTTACATGTACGCAAGTCGCCAAATAATGAAAAATCGCCATGGGTGGCAAATTCGCAAGGTGTCCAATAGGTTTTACATTATTAAAAATGCAGCTGAAACAGATGTTCTGATTTTATTATGCTTTAGCTCCGAATTAATATAACTTTTGAATGACAACACTAAATATCATTGTGTTTCTGAGGGATGCAAATAATTTTTCCGATTATAAGCTGAGTCCGCACTCCAGGTGGATTATAGCTCAGGACCCGTACAACACGGATTCCCATAACAAAATATCTTCCGTGTTATGAGGGGGTGGGGGTCTACTGTAGTGTGAAGTTTAAATTTTTATGTACAGCTGCGGGAAAAAAAAAGGTCCCACTTGCTCTTTATTTCGCCGTCGTTCGTCGTACAGCAAAGTTATATATACCATTCGTTTGGAAATAACGCATACTTTAATTTACTATTACTTTAATTTGCATAAGGGGTCGTTTCCATATTTAATTCTGCACCAACTTCGTTTTTCTCAATGGCAACCTCGTATTTTGACTTTCTTAAACGAAAGAAAACCGTCAAATTACCCTAAATATAAATTTTCACCAATTTTCTACGATAATTTCCGGAGATATTGTGAATTAATTTTTGCGCGTTTTTAAGGGACTTTCTGCAAATTGAAAAGCGCTATTTGTAGTTTCCGAACTTTTCGCGTTTCATTAATTTCGCTCGCGAGAGTTAAAAGAAATTAATATTATTTTCAAGGAAAATATTGCTTCCATGGGGTAGAAATTAGAATATTTAATCTGTGGTCCAAATGACCCGTGAGTTCATAACTTGCTTGGTTCGTACACATGATTTAAGGGCAAAATGACTGCTCACGATTTTGAAAATCTTTGTAATTTTGAAATTGTTATTGAGTATTTCCGTCGATGGTTTTCTTAGACAGGTGAAATGTCGGCAGGAGTGAGAGGCTGCTCTCTGCTCTTCTGACTACGAGCATGAATATTACTCAGCTATGGTTGAACTTGAAGAATGATTTCCTGATAGAAAATTTATTTGTTTGAATTTCATGTAAAAAACGCAATTACTTTTTGCCGACCCAATATTATCACTGTGTTTGTTATTTCACTTTCTTCATTTAATACTATCGTCTGCAATGTGCAATATGCTTAAGACTTTTGGCGGTATTTTAATTTATAGTTAGATGAAAATTTAGACAGAAAAACGTGATTTTGAATGTTTGATAAAGTATGGGGAAATCCAAAGACCTAATGTTTACGATATTAAAAAAGGTCACATTCGTGCCTGGAAAGTTGAGGATGTTAGTTTTTCAGAAATAGGACGTTGTATTAGAAGACATACATCTACTGCATCTAATTCTATAGCTGAAAAATATTTTATTTGGGGGAATAGGGCAGCGGACGCAACAATACACGCTTTATAGAGTCATCATCATACTGTAAAAACCTCTAATTTATTTGCTTCAAAATTTGATATTTTTAATACTGGTATCTTTTACTGTGTTTTTGCACAAAATAAATCTAATTTACGTTTATTTTATGCAATTTTCAAAAAATTTTCACTTAATAAATTTATATATGGTCCCTTAACTCATGAAAATAACACATTTTATTTAATATAAATTAAACTACTGAACGTAAAAATTTGAAATTTTGCACAGCCATGTAATATTAATTTCTGCATCTATTTCCATCGAAATTTGGCTAGGTCGCTATTCATAATTTTTTTGAATATTGATTTAATAATTCATAATTCATATTAATAATTTATTAAAAATCATAAAAACATTGAATTATGTTTGGGTCGTTTAGTTCTAATAGCACGAATAAAAATCAGCTTCTTGCTATCAATTTTATATGAGATATGAATTGAAGTATGAAAACATATTTTAACATAGGGGGAGGGGGATTCGGGGTGCTCATAACTCACTCATTTTCAGTCCAAATTTATTGAAAATTGGTGTCCGGGGTTAAAATGAGCTAAATTTTTGAAATATGAAGTGAAATCTAGGGGTTGCTATTGAGAAAAAAAAAGTTGGCGCGAATTTTAATATGTAGATGACCCCTTATGTAATTTTTATGCATAGCAAATTAAAGTGCGCATCAATCGTAAACGATTGGTATCTGTAACTTTGCTGTACGACGAACGACGGCCGAAAAATGTACAAGTGGGACTTTTCTTTTCCGCAGCTGTACCAATGAACCTGCAAGAACCAAGCAGTGTGTAGCTCAGTAACGTTCTATCTGATCCAATCTTCGGGTTTTGTCTGTTGAAATTATGTCTTTTTTACGAATAAGCCTTATTAGGGGCCGAATGCCTCATACGAAAAGCGAGCGTAGTGAGTCTGGGGGGCTTGGCCCCTAGTAAATATAAAAAGAAAATGAAAAATAAAATCTGAATCGCATTTTAAATTGAAAGGAATGTGCTACATATTATACATATATATATGTGCTACGTATCATAACCCATATGTCGACCCTATTAATCTTTCTTACGTTCAAAAGTGCACCATAATTCATGTCTCAATGGCAGTTTTAGAGACATTCATTCAAAAAACCGTCCTACCGTATAGTTAGGTAATGGTCCTACCACGGTCACGTGACTCCCTCAAAAATTACGCCAAAAGTCGCCAAGATGGAGGCTTTTGGTGTACGTGTGTATGTATTTAACTCTCATATCTCAAAAACTATTAGTCGTATATTGTTGAAATTTCATATTCAAGGTTCTGCAACATCTAGTAGAGGATCTCGATTTTTGGTTCCAATCCTACACTGGACAGTTAATTTACAGGATCTCACAAAATAAATTTCAATACATTAATGTCTATGGGTGTCTTCAATATATTATGTCTGTAGTCAGTCATTGTTTGACCAATGCCCAAAATATCTCCATTTGTCATCAACCGCGGCGAGTGTTTCCGAAATATCGCCAAATTCGGCGCCAAAAATAATTTCGTATTTCGCATAACTCTCAAAATTTTAACCGTAGCATGTTGAAATTTTGTATTTAGATTTATTGTAACATCTATCTCTACATATCTTTTTTAATTGCAAGCGACTGGGTAATTTATTTACAGGGCCACCCAAAAGACTTTAAATACATTATGGTCGATGAATATCTTCAATTCATTAAAAGTCTGTGATGAATCACTATTTCGGCTGTTGTCCAAAATCTCTCTAACTCTCTCAAGATTGTCGGCTTTTGGCGAAACATCGTCCAATTAAGTGCCAAAAACAAATCTTTCAAATTGAGCCCAGCTTGGCGATATTTGGTTAGAAATCACTATATCTTAGTATTATTGCTCTATTTTAACTCTTTCTAATTAAATAAGTTTAGATGAAGTGCAACGAAAATATTTATGATTTAATAAACGTGTACGAAAAGTGTGGTTTCCACATCAGACTGTTTTATGCATGTTATTTTATTGTTTTATGTATGTCATTATCATTTTATTGAATTCTTTATTAATTTTAACAACAACTTTGCCATCCTCAACCGTAAACGGACGTTGTTTGTTTACTTGGCGTTTTAAATGAATTTGACTCTATAAGATTCTAAGAGATCGCAAAATGTGACAAGATATTTAATTTGTGTACTCGGTGCGGTCAATTCACTTAGAGTTTTAAAAAAATCTAATAAAGGGATGTGCATTTTTAAGTAAAGCTAGAAGGATTCTGAGCACGGACCGCAAAATTCAAGCCCAAAGCCCTTAAGGCAGTGGATAAGAAAATGATATATAAATATTTTTTTTTCACTCTCTGCATTACGAACATCTTGTAATTCTGAAGGAAAAAAAACTCACTCTATTTAAAAAAACATGTTAGCAAAAAGTAGAATAGTTTCAACTATACTACAAAATTATACCTCCCTCCCATCCTCCCACCCAAGAAAAAAAAAGGGGGTGAGGTTGGGGGAAAGTATTTAATTATAAACTAGTTTAGAGGAAGAAAATAGGCGCTATATCTATGAAGAACGGTGAATGGGGTAGAGGATCGACGTTTTCTACCAACACAAAGCTTAATAATTAACCAAAAAATAATTAGCATTTTTTTACTTGTCATAATTAATACACACTTTTATTTTGTCCTCGTGAGTAAAAATATATCGCGTCTTCGGCGTTTACTGTTGCAGTAATCATTTTGTTGTTCTTGTTGTTCAGGGAAGATTTGCACTGTTTGTAAGTTAAACGTACACTTGAGAGGAAAATATAATTTAAAAGATATTGTTTATTGTTTTCTTATATGTTATAGCAGAAAGATAAGACTACCTCAATGTTCTGTATTTAAATTTTAGTTTGTCCTCTTTTTAGTGATTTAAATTTAATATACTCTTTAAAAAAGTTTGTCATTTACCAAGAAATCTCTAAGTATCAAAGCTTCCATAATTTTTGTGTGTATTATCTCTAAAAATTCATAAATATTGTATTGATAAATTTGAAATTCTGTAATAAAATGGAACTAAAAATATTCATGAAAGTCTTGATTCCTGGTAACTTCTTACTAATCATTGAGTACGGAGGATCGTTCTGTGAACTATATATGTATATATGTTTTATTTATATTGTGTTGTTTTACTAAGTCCTTAATTAATTTTAATAGCCCTTTATTCATCTTAAATCGCAAAAGGTGGCCGTGTACTTGTCCGGAATTCAAACTGGGTTGCAGTCTATAAGAAACAAAGAAATTTGATATGACAGAATTCTTAGTTAGTGTATTTGGCGGAGTTAGTTCATGCGCAGAATAAAGAATATTCAAATTTAAACAAAAGGCATTTTTTATTAGTTTCAAGCTTTCTGAGACAAAAAAAAAAACACCATAAGTCAAGTCAGAAAGACCAAGAAAGCGAACTCTAAATTTCGCGCTTGAAGCTTTTAAAGAAAAGGATAAAAATACTAAATTTTTTTTCTCCTCATTTCAGTCTCTACGTTAGGAACTTATTGTAACTCTGGAAGGAAAAAAAAATTATGTGCTTAAGCATACACAAGCGGAAAATGGAAAAAAAAAGAGCGTTTCAACAATCCAACAAAGTTACTTCCCCTCCCCCAAAACACAAGAAAACAAAAAGTATAAAAAAAAACAGCATTTCATTAGAAACTTGATTGAGGTTAAAAAATAGACGGGGGTATCAATGAACAGTGCAAAACGTTAAAAAAAAGCGTTTTTTTAGGCGCACAAAGCTTAATAATTAACCAGAAAGTAATCCAATTAGCATTTTTCCCTCTTTATAATTCATACACCCTTTTGCCTTCATGAATAAAAATGTATCACGTCTTCGTTTGCGCTTGCAGTAGTAATCACTTTTTTTGCTCTTCAGGGTGGATTTGCATTGCTTATAAGGTCAACGCACACTTGTGCGAAAAACGTAGTTTGAAATATATTGTTAATTGTTTTCTTAAATGCTGTAGAAGAAAGATATTTCTATCTCAAAGAACTGTAGTTAAAATTTAGAAGGTTTATTCTCTTTTCAGTGATTTAAATTTAAAATACTCTTAAAATCTTGCCTTTTTTCAGGAAATCTAGGCTCGCCAGGAATAATATTCCAGGAATAAAGAGTGGGAAACTTTTTAGTTTTCTACCAATAAAAAGCTTAATAATTAACCAGAAAGTAATCTAATTAGAATTTTTCCCTCTTCATAATTCATACGACCTTTTCATTTTGTCTTGACGAATAAAAATGTATCACGTCTTCAGCTTTTACTCTTGTAATAATCCCTTTTTTGCTTTTAAAGATTTGCATTGTTTGTAAGTTTGCCTCACATTTCAGAGAAAAATACAGCTTGAAGAATTCCTTTCTTATTCGTTACAGAATAAAGATAACGTATCCTTCATATTAGAACGTAACGCACCCGTATTATCCATTCAGTTTTCTTAATCCTTTGAGGCGCAACCCTTTCCCAATGCTGAAAAAAGGGCAGCCGTTGCCATCGCTCGACTTAACTACCAGAAAAAGGGCTGACGATCGAAACGTTCATCGCGTGCCTCAGATCTAGAAACCCTTATTTGACGACAGCTGGCTGTGCCTGCGTCATCGCTCGAACAGCTGGTAGTTAAGTTGAGCGATGGCAACGGCTACCCTTTTTTCAGCATTGGGCAATCTGTCCAGCCGTTCTCGCATTCTTCCATTTTTCAGCAGATGTCAGTGCGGTTGAAAATAATCGTGACTGTTTTTTACGGGGAATGACGTGCTAAAAATTAAAGGATTCTCGTGGAGCTATGTCACCCGCAATTATTTTTATAGAAATCCAATCTATTCTTCGTGACTGGCAACAGTCAAAACGTCATAGTTTGGTGTTTCCAGAGCGGGATCACTGCGCCTTAAAGGGTTAAACGTTATAGAAAACAGATGCGTCTGCCTCAATGAACGGTAGCTAAATTTTAGAAGTTTCTACTCGTTTCAGTTATTTAAATTTAATATACTCTTTAAAAAAGTTTGTCATTTACCAAAAATTCTCTAAGAGTCAAAACTACCAGGAACTTTTTAATATTACTGCTAAAAAGCTCATAAATACTGTTTTGATAAATATGACTGTCTTTAATAATGAAACGAAAAAAAAAATTCAGGAAAACTTTACTTCCTACACGTTTCTTAGTAATCAGTGGATGTGGAAAATGCAGTTACAATTTCACTTGACATTAACAGAAAAATTTTAAATGAGAACATCCTAAAAAAAACTGCATAAAATTAATTAATAAAAATCGGCTGTTCGAGCCTCGTCAGGGGGAGACCCCCTCCCCTTGAACCCCCGCCCCTAATTTTTTAGTTTCATTATTTCCATATTAAAACGATATTAATTGACTATGTCATTTTATCTCTCATCTTTCGTGCATTTCACCTGGTAACCCTAAGTTGAAATTTTTATGACTGTAACCTTTTTTATATAAAAATGCACGTGATGCACATTGTAAAGCTTACGAAATATTGTAACAACAGATTAAAGCTGTTGTGAACTAACAGTACTTAAATATATGTAAAATTATGTCGCATTATTTTGTCGCTTTTTTGGGACACACTTTCCGGACAATTTTCAGTAAAGAGGGTGAGAGATAAAATGACATAGTCATTAATAAAACAACATGCAAAATTTTTAAAAACCACAGGATGATTAGGCAACCACATCTGAGGAAGGATGGACGTTTTGTACCACAAGACCATCCTGTGAAATTTTTTAACTATCTGTGTTGTTCTACTATCTTCTTAATTAATTTTAAAAACAAAATTGCTATGTTAAATCTTTACATAGCAATATGATTCCCCCGTTGCTTCCCGTATATTTATGCACCCGTATATTTATGAGATTCCAAATGAATCGGAATTTGTAAGAAATCATGTGATTGCAAAAAGTAACAGAGCTTTTAATATCAAGTAGGGTAAAATATGTAGCATGAAACATGAAACAGATTTTTTTTAAATGCCAAAAAACTCACTTTATTAAATTTTATTTAAATCCTATAATGACTATCAAAATATTACACAATTGTATGCTTCAATTATGTGTTTTATTTTACTATAGTCTTAATTAATTTTAGCGACGATTTTGCCATCTTCAAATCTAAAAAGCGGTCGTGTTTTTACAAAGGATTTTAAACAAACTCTATTCTGTAAGGAACTAAGAGATTGCAAAATGTGACAGAATTTTCAATTTGTGTACTAGTTATGCTGAATTTACACACGGAAGAAAAAATGTTTCGATTCAATCATGGCAAAGGTCATTTTTTATTAGTTTCTAGCTTTGTGAAAAAAATTATTGCAAGTAAAGCTAAGAAGATTTAGTGCACGTTCCCTTAAATTTGAGCCCAACGCATCTTAAGGGAGAAGATCGTATAATTCTTTTTTTTTCCATTTGACTCTGCAATACAAACTTCTCGTACTTCTGGAGAAAAAAATCTTATTTAAGCATACAAGTGAAAAAAGGAATGTACCAACTATGCAACAAAATTGCCTCCCCTTAAACAAAAAATAGAAAACAGTAAAAAAATAAACAGGATTTAATTAAAAACTACTTCGGAGAAAGAAAATAAGCTTGATATTACTGAAGAACGGGAAACGTTGAAAAAAATCGACTTTTTGTACGAACTTAAAGCTTAATTATTAACCAAGAAGTAATTTAATAAGCATTTTTTTTTCTCTAATCACAATTCATACACCTTTTTATTGAGTCTCCATAAATAAAAAAGTATCTTCGGTGTTTGCTCTTGCAGTGATCATTCTTTTCGTCTTCAAGAAAGATTTGCATTATTTATAAGGTTAAAAGCACACGGCTAAGTCGCGTCCATCGACCTATTCGTTTCTTCGTTTTCCGTGGTTTCCCTTAACGTAAACACTATCTTTTTCTCTTCGTAAGCTTAACTTAGTAAGCTTAACTTAGCGTAAATACGGGTTATAACTCTTTAGAAAGACGCCCAAGGAGGGCACCCTCCCTGGCTGGCCTACTTGGTCTCCTACTTGGACTAGTTCCCATTGTAGATAATCGGCTCTAATCTCTCAAACAAACAAGAAATTATAAATGAATTGGAACCTGTAAGAAACTAGGAGATTGGGAAATGTGACAGAATTTTTAATTTGAGTACTCGGTACGGTCAATTTACTGACACACACACACACACACACACACACACACACACACACACACACACACACACACACACACACACACACACACACACACACACACACACACACACACACACACACACATACAAATAAAAAAATAATTCGATTCAAGGTACAAAAAGGATTTACTTTCACGGTTCCTGTTAAAATAAAAAGAAAAAAATGCTTGAAGTGCTAGACAGATTCAGAATTTGAACCTCGAAATTCGTGCCCGAAGCGATTAAGGGAGGGGAATAAAAATACTACTTCATTCTTGTTCTGTTTTATTCTCTGCATTACAAACTTCTCGTACATATGTTTAAAAAAACACTTTCTCTATTCAAACACACAAGCAAAAAATAAAAAATAAAATTATTTGAACTATCCAACACAACTGCCTCCCTCGAACAAACAAACAAACAAAAAATAAATAAATAAATAAACAAATAAGGAAAATTTAAGAAAGTAAGCTTTGCATTAAAAACTAGTTTCAAGGAAGAAAATAGGCGCCAATATCAATGGAGATTTCAAAACGTTTAAAAAATCTACGTTTTCTACCAACACAAAGCTTACCAGAAAGTAATCTAATTATCATTTCTTATGATATTTCATACACCCTTTTATTGTGCCTTCATGAATAAAACTGTATCACATCTTCGGTATTTACAATTGCAGTAATCATTCTTTTGCTCTTCAAAAAACATTCGCATTGTTTATAAGTTAAACGCACACATCAAAGAAAAATTATGTTTGAAAGATATTTTTATTTGCTTTCTTATATGTTATAGGAGAAAGATAGGTCTGCCTCAATGAATAGTAATTGAATTTTAGAAGTTCCTCCTCTTTTCAGTGATTTAAATATAGTATACTCTTTTAAAATGCTTGTTAATTACCAAGAAATCTCAAAGGATCAAGGCTTTCATGAATTTTCTTGGAATTATTACTAAAATATTTCAACAGGAGTGCATCTGCAACTTAAATAAAAAATAATATTTAAGCATCTTATCATGGTCAGAACCTTAGCAACTACACATGTGCTTCCAAGGAATATTAGCAGCACGTGTGTAGCTGCTAGGCCACAGCTGACATCACAATTAAGCAAGAGTGGACATTTTGTATCACCCAAAACGATCGTCATTAAGTATTTTTTATTTATGTGTTATTTTGCACAGTTCTTAATTCTTTTTAAGGATACGTTTGTCATCTTCAATCATAAAACGCTGCTTGTATTGATACAAAACTGTAAGATATTTTTGCCGCATTAATTTGAGTTGCTGGAAAGAGAGTTGTACAGGCATTCTTGTGAGTGAAATGAGTATGAGACCCCTTGACTAGGGCGACAAACTTCGCGACCGTTTTGGCGAATTGGCTACAAATCTGGCGTCCAAAGGGAAGTTCGTGAAAGTATTGAAATTTCGGCTATATCTTAATTAGGAGAGAAGTTACGAGAAAAATCCAGAAATAAGATGTCACTTTCTATATTACACCATCCTACAATTCTGATAAATAGAGAGTCTCACTGTCAAGTAAGTTGAAACAAACCGAGGATATAGAGACTGCGATTTGAATAGTGCTATTGCTATAATAGTTAATGACTTGCTGTTGCATGTGTTATTGAAATATGTATTATTTGTGAGATATTACTGCTACGGTTCGTCAAATAAAGTTTTATATTAACTTTTGAGCTTCTTCGACTAATTTAGGAAATACCCACTGTGTAAGTTTTGTAAAAGTATTTACAAGGAATTCTCTAAATGAATTGAAATCTGCAAGAAACAAACAAATTGGAAAAGGTGACAAAATTTTTGCGTACTCGATTGAGTCAATTTACTCACTGGAAAAAAAAGAAGTCTAGTCGATTCAAGTTAAGGAGAGGACTTACTTTAAAGATTTGTGTTAAAAAGAAAAAAAATGCTTTGCGTAAAGCTAGACAGATTGAGAATGGGGGTCTTAAAATTCGCGCCCGAAGCGTTTCAGGGAGCGGACAAAAATGCAACTTCTTTCTTTTTTCCATTTCATTCTCTGCATTACAAACGTCTCTTATGCCCTGTAGCAAAAAAATTTTTATGTATTTAAACATGCAAGCAGAAAAGGAAATAAAAAGTGTTTCAGCTGTCCAAAAAATTAGCTCCATCGAGCGATAAAAAAAATGAAAATATAAAAAAGAAAGCTTTCAATTAAAAACTTGTTTGAAGGAAGAAAGTAGGCGCAATATCAGTGGAGAACGTGAAACGTTAAAAAAACTGACGTTTTCTACCAACGCATAGCTTAATAATTAACCAGAAAGTAACCTAATTAGCATTTTTAAAATCATGATTCATACGCACTTTTACTGTGTCTTCATGAATAAAAATGCATCACGGCTTCGGCGTTTACTCTTGCAGTAATCACTATTTTGCTCTTCAAAGAAGATTTGCATTGTTTATAAGTTAAATGCACACGTTTGAGGAAAACACAGTTTGAAGATTTTGTTAATTGTTTTCTTGTACGTTACTGAAGAAAGATTCTTTTGTCTCAGTGAACGGTAACTGAATTTTAGAAGTTTCTACTTCTTTCAGTAATTTAACCCTAAAATACAGGATTTTTTAAAATGTGCTGGGAATAAGAACATGTAACTTCATTTATGCTTACACATGCTAGGAAAAATATTTTCAGTAAATATCATCATGCAGTTTCCCAGAAAAATCATGAGAAAAATTAAGTAATGTACACTGACGAGGCAAAACGTTATGACCACCAACACAGTTTTCAATGAACTCTTCTGGAGAGCACGTAATTTGGCAGTTGTTGCAGAAGGAAGATAAGCAATCATTCTTGCACTTAACGTTTGTGAGGGATGAGAAAGGCCGTTGATCTAAGCGAATTTGATAGAGGGCAGATTGTAATGGCCCGAAGAATCAGAACGAGTATCTCCTGCTGCGAACTGCACGACTGGTCGGTTGTTCACGATCTGCCGTTTTTAGTATTCGTAAAATGTGAATTATGACGGTGAAACCAGCAATAGACGTTAAGATGATAGGCGTTTACCCATCACCAAAGAAAAAGTACGTCGGAGACTGTCCCGCCTAGTACAGCGAAATCGACGGCAGGCAGTGGCTCAGCTGACAGCCCAGTGCAATGCAGGTCCCAGTACAAGTGTTTTGGAACACACAATCCAACGGATACTGTTGGATATGGGACTGCGGAGCAGACACTCACTCGTGCGCCTCTGCTTATCAAGTATCATTAGTCCGTATTCACCAAGTGCTTGACATCCGTGTTAACCCACCAAAACGAGGGTTAGATGTCGAATGGATGTATATTAGATATCTATTTAACGCCTGAAGGGGTTAACACGGGTGTCAAATACTTGGTGAAAATGGCCGATTGCCAACTACGCCTACAGTGACACGAGAACACCATCTTCAATTGTAAAACAGGGCCGTGTAGTTATATAGAATTCTAAATGAGCTGGAATCTGTTAGGAACTAAGAGATTGCAAAATGTGACAGAATTTTTAATTTGTGCACTCGCTGGGGTCAATTTAATCACAAAAAAGAAGAAGAAAAACTCAATTTAAGCAAACGGAAAAGGCATATTTTATTAGTATGGATATGTGGAAGAGAGTTGCCTATGCCTGGTCCGATGAATCCCGTTTTTTTCCTTCATCACATCAATGATTGTGTCAGGGTACGTTGTCTTTCAGTAGAACAGCTGCTCCTCTCTCCCCGGCAGCTCAGAGCCCAACCACCATCATGTCATGTTCCAATACCTCGACTTTGTGTGACCGCTGCTTAAATATTTGGTGTAACCTGTCTCCCGTTATCTACCAAGAACTCGTGACATCCATGCCCTTGCCCAGGCGAGTTGCAGCTGTTTCGCAGGCCAAAGGTGGCGAAACGCGTTATTGAGAAGGTGGTCATAATGTTTTGGCTCTTCAGTGCAGCCTAATTATTCTTTATTCAGTCCTAATACTAATATTTTAATAGTTTTATATTAATTTTCATTTAGCAATAAAAATTAGAAGGATTAAAAATTCGGGAAAAATTTGTTGGTGGATTCTCACGCTATGCGTTCGCGCTTGTTTGCTCAAAAAATAATGAGGCCATTTATTTTTGGAAACTAAAAATTATTCCCATAGTGGTCTTTTATTTATGTTAAATGCACATTTGTTCAAAAACTAAAAAATTTTCTTTTTATAACAGAAAAGTGAGAGTGTAGCCAATTGACTACAGTATGCACTGTGGAGTTAAATTTAGTATGCTCTTTAAAAAATATTTTAACAAAGATATCTATAGGATTCAAGTCTTTTGTAATTTTTTAAAATATTATTACTAAAAAAAATTCAAGTATACTGTACAGATAAATTTGCTTTTTAGTAGTAAAATTAAAAGACATCCATGAAAACCTGTATGCTTAGAAATTTCTTATAGTAATTAACGGATCCGGGAAAACAGATGTAAAATCAGTAGAAATTAACAAGTTAAAAATAAGAATAGTTAAAAAACCGGTGTTTAAAAGTTAAAAATAATTCTGAACTTTCTAATTTACATTCAGTAATAAAAAATTTACTGAACGATGGGACGACAACAGCTGAAAAAGAGTGGATGGACGTTTTGCACGACCATCCTATGGTATTTTTTAAGGAAGATTTTTACAAAGTTCTTAATTAATCTTAATGACAAATTTGCAATCTTCAATTGTAAAATGTGGCCGTGTAGTTATATGGAATTATAAATCAGCTGGAATCTGTTAGGAACTAAGAGATTGCAAAATGTGACAGAATTTTTAATTTGTGCACTCGCTGGGGTCAATTTAATCGCAAAAAAAGAAGAAAAAACTCAATTTAAGCAAACGGAAAAGGCATTTTTTATTAGTTTCACGCTTTCTGAAAAAAAAAAGCAGACTTAAAGCAAATCTACTAAGATTTTGAACGCGGACCCCAAAGTTTGCGCCTGAGGCGTTTAAGGGACAGTATTAAAAAAAAAATAGCACCTTTTTTTTTCAACTCACTTTATGCATTACAAATTTCTCGTAATTCTGGAGAGAAAAAAAAATCTTTATTTATTTAAACGTACAAGCGAAAAACGAAAAAAAAAAAATGTGTTTCAACGATGTAGCAAAATATCCCCCCCCCGGAAAAGATAAAGAAAGAAAAAAAAGAAAGAAAGAAGAACATATTTAATTAGGAACTAGTTTGGAGGATGAAAATGAACGCGATACCAATAGAGAGCGGAAAGTGTCGAAAAAAAAAAAACGAAAAAAATGCGTTTTCTAAGAACAAAATGCTTAATAATTAACCAAAAAGTAATCTAATTAGCATTTGTTTTTGTGTCATCATAATTCATACACCCTTTAACTGTATCTTCATGAGTAAAAACGCATTATCTCTACATCGTGGCAGCACATGTATTGACATCCATGAGTTGAGTGAAGCAAGAAAGTTCAGAAACCGGCAATTTGGTTAAACGTGTTGTGGACGCACAACAGGAAATTTTGGTTTTTTACTATTGCATTTTAAATAAACGAAGATAACTTCTTAGACTGTAGTATTTTGTCTGAAAATTAGTAGTAGGGGAGACCGGGGTTAGTTGTGCCAGGGGCAAGTAGTGCCGTCGAGCTTCCAGACTGAGCCGATAGGTTGCAGCACCTGTCGCGTCACGTGAGTGAACAGGTTGATTGTCTCAGTGTGCTGTAGATGTTTGGAAGTTTAGCGTTGTTTTGTTTTCGAGATAAAAATATTTATCGTGTTTTGTATTACAAAAGTAAACTTTGTGACTTACTTTGGAATCATCCTGGCCACTAGGGATACTGATGTATGTAAACTGCTCTAACATTTTTTGATTGGTAGTGTTTTTAGCTGTTATTCTATGTATTTCATTTGTTGTTCATTCCAACATTTCGGAAACTAATGAATAAAGTTCAAAATGGCGTAAGGTGGGGCTAGTTGTGACGAAGCCTTGGGGGCATGTTGTGACATACCCTCATACCCTCTGAATACCCCTAAAGCAGGGCCTCCAAAGGGCAAGCGCTCCGCTCGTAAATGTTTGAAATCTGCCATTCTAACAAGCACGCCTATAAAAGAGAAAATTTGAGCAGAATAAAAAACAAGAGAATGCAGGAAACAAAGAAGAGAAAGCAAGAAGGAAATTATATGGAAAGACCAAGAAAGACATTAAAAAAAATTACACCTAGAATATTGCAAAAAATGAAGGAGCAAGAATCAGATAGCTCTGAAAATGACGAAAATTTCGCATGTTTAGTTTGCTTGGAGCAATACAAAAATCCTAGACCAGGAAAAAACTGGGTGCAATGCATGACAGGTAAAGGATTGGCACGTGCCAAATGTACCAAAAATGATCCTTTTTACATTTGTATTAACTGCAAATCAGACGCTGAAACAAGCGATGAAAACGGGGAATTAAAAATATAGATAGGCCTATAGGATATAGGTCTACACGTTGTAGAAGGTGAAGTCAAAGATCAGTATGATTAAAGATTAGTGTTGGCTACTTTTTATTTCTTTCTTATTAACCTAAGGCTTTTTTCTTTTATTCTTATTGTTGAATGTCTCTAAAAGTAACTTTATAAAGGACCAAGAGTTTACAAGTGTTAGTAATTTAACTAGTATTTTATTCTCATTTGATTTACAGTGTTATTAAAAACATTGTGTTTATTGTGTTAAGAACGTTATAAATGAATAAATAAATTTCTCATTATTGATTTAAAAATTTCCATTTAATTGCATTTCTTACATAATGTGTATATGTTACAATGGATCTGTATGTGTCACAATGTGCCCCAAGCATGTCACTACTAGCCCCGCTACGGGGCAAGTTGTGACAAATTTCGAAGTTACGCAGAATTCATTTTATGTTATCAAAAATATTAATAATGTTAATGATAGTTTTATAAATATATTATACAAGAATTACTCTAACGTTTGATATAGTGAATGTTTTACTTCAGTTCAAATCTTGCGGATAATATCAAAAATATCACTACTAGCTCCGGTCTCCCCATGATTATTTCTTTTGTTTACTGGTTGAAAGCACATTTATTGTCCTTTAAGTCTTAAGAGGTAAATCTCTTTAAGTTTCATTTGTTCGTACCTAGTACTACAGTCAAACCTCGTTATAAGGTCACCCGTGGGGACCGTAGAAAAGTGGCCTTACAAGCGGGCTGACCATATATGCGATACAAGTAAACAGCCATCTATTTTAACTCAGATACATGTTTTTGCAAGTAATATTATACATAAATATATATTAGGAAAAGCAAAATTATACATTATTATTGGATAATATGTTTTATTTAATTGTTGAAACACAATTCAGCATTTAAAATATTTATTTATGTAGGATTGCGCTTTCTTCGGTTTAGATGTTTTTGCCACTACTTTTTCAAGATCACTAACAATTTTTAAATGTTCATTAGATGCCTCAGATAGCGCAAAGAAATACCTAACATTGTTTTCAGAAATACTTCTCACAGTAATCAAAGTGGCCATATAAGCGATATTAATATGCATAGAATTCCTATTCAGTCAGCCGGAATTTTCAAAAGTAACCATATATGCGGGGTGACCTTATAAGCGGGTGATCATATAAGGAGGTTTGACTGAACTACTATATTTTGTTTTACTATGTTCGGGTCATGGGCAAGGGTAGGTAAATGCCCATTCTTGGAGTGAGGAAATCATCCAAAATTATAAGTAAATATTTTAAAAAGCTAAAATTTGTATATATATATTTTTTAAATAATGTTAAACCAGTAATTTTACTTAAATACTGGGAAAGATATGCTAAAAAGTAAAGGATTCTTGTGTAGCTATATCACCCTTAAGTATTTTCGTAGGAATCAAACTTATTCTTCGTGACTGACAATACTAGGCTCCAAGGCAGACTAAGGCATTCGGGACTGACAATAGTCATAACACCAGAGTTTTGTGTCCTCACGGCGAGGACACGGCGCATTAACCCTTTAACGCGCAGTGTTCCCGCTCTGGGAACACCAAACTCTGCCCTTTTGACTGTTGCCATTCACGAAGAATAGATTTGATTTCTATAAAAATAGTTGCGGGTGACACAGCTCACCGAGAATCCTTTACTTCTTAGCACGTCATTTCAAAAAAAGTGGTCACGGTTACTTTTAACAGCACTGACATCTGCTGAAAAATGGAAGAATGCGAGAACAGCTGGATAGATTGCCCAATGCCGAAAAAAGGGCAGCCGTTACCATCGCTCAACTTAACTATAAGCAAGATGGCGGACGATCGAAACGTTCATCGCGTGTCACATCTAGAGACTCTGTTTTCGAAAAAGAGTCTCTAGATCTGTGGCACGCGATAAACGTTTCGATCGTCCGCCATCTTGCTGGTAGTTAAAGTTGAGCGATGGCAACGGCTGCCCTTTTTTCAGCATTGGGAAAGGGTTGCGCCTCAAAGGGTTAAAGGGTTAAATTTCGTACGAATAGTTAGGGGATAACCTGTATGTTTCGAGAAATCCAAATTAATCGAACTCATCAGCTCAGTCCCTTTTTTAAAGGCAACTACTTATAAATATCATATCATCTCCAGTTTCGAGTTCATTTTTTTATAAAAAAAAACACACCCAAAGACATTAAAAAAACGGGGGGAAATCGATACAAAGAACACCCCCTTGACAAGCATCTTTTTATGAGTTACCAAACAGCTTTACACTAAATATAGAGTCTGTTTTTGTTCGATTTTCATCACGCGATTTCCACTTCGTTTTTCGGTCGAGGATGGAAGAAACATTCGTGCGTGCGGTAAAATGACCGTTTAGTGACCACAGGTCTCACGAAACACCAGGTAATGAACGCTCGTGGCGAAGTGCAAAATTATGGAATGATGTTATTTTGACTTTTGTTTTTTGGAGAAAGGTATTATGAATCACCTGTAAAAAATGTTTTATTTTTTATTTTTGGTATAAAAAAAAGCTACAGCTAAAAGTATGTTAACCTTCATAGAATTAATGGTGCATATGTTAGTTCAAATACATAAGGTCTTACTTTGATAATCACAGAATCGCTAAAAATGTACCGATCCGAACTGTAACTCTTTAGAATATTGATACTAGATTTATTTATATACTTAAGTACGTAAAATAGTTTTTAAAAAACTATTAATTTGGTCAACAGTTTTATAATGTTATACTGGATAACAAAATTAAACTAATTTTTTACATTCCTTTCCCAAAGTACCAAAGTATGAAACAATGCATTACAGAATGTTCCATGTATAAGGCATTATAACTGCGCGAAAAATGTGGAAGTGTCTTTCTATTCTAAAAAAAAAAAAAAGAACAGCCCCTGCCGCCGCCGCCAATAGCTTGTTCTGCTATCACCTTCGAAACCGTGGGGATTTGAGTTTCGACGAAGGTGTCCACGGAATCGGAAAATTACGGGAACCTGATAAGCTGACATATATTTCGAAAATCTAATTATTTTAGAAACGATTAATAAAAAAATGAAAAAATAAACATAATGGTTGCCAGGTTTTACAATTTTCGCCAACATAAAATCATTCATGCCTTTGCAACAAAGCAATTCCAAGCATGTAGAATAGCGTAAAATTGCTAAACAAGAAGTAGAACTACACTAATTTTACTCCAATTTAAAAAGTAAGTGAAATAAATAAGTCAAAGTGCGTTCTATCGTTTTCCGTTGCGATCGCGGAAATTTTCGACTGATTCCTATGTTTCCTATTCAAGTGAAACCTGTCATCGCTTTTGGATCACGTGACACTGCGATCGGTATTTTGCTATCGCTTTTTCAAAAGCGATCGTTTTCGAGAACATTTCGAGAACTTCGTAATTATTTAAAATTACGAAGCAATCCGTTGGAATTATCAGACAGGGAATTCTGCAAAAGATTTACGCCTGCGTAAAGCTGACTTTTCTCACAGAACAGAATTTCTGTAGGGTTTATTTTCTGTCGGAACTTGAGTTCCACTCTAGCAGAAACTACGATGCAGGCGCCATCTATAGTCCTTATTTTAAATCGTTTATTGCTCGGTACATTTGATGATTGATTCAGCGCGAAAAAATTCATGAATAACGAATAATTTCTCGCTAAAATAAGCATCCTAGCAACCCTCCCAAACAAATACAAATATTCATACCATTATATTAAGGATGTCTTTGTTAATTATATATCAGAACATAAAATATATAGTAATTCTACCCCTCCATTATAATTATAAACAGCTTCTCTGCTACAGAAAAATAAAATGTAGTAGGCAAACTAGAGAACAATTATCTACTCCTATACTATTATTAATAATTTTCTAAAAAAAATCTTCATAAATTAAAAATGTATTTCCACTGTAATGCCTATAACGAAAATATATTATAAACTGCATGCTTAATGCTCTGAAAAACTTTAAGCTTTAAAAACTCTTAAAATTACGTTGGTCGCAATTATCGTATTTTTGAAGTGAAACTTCTGTAGGCGCGTTGAGAGTGAAATTTCAAGGTCGCGTCACGGCAATAGCGTCATGATGAGGCTGGGTCGATTTTGGATTTTAACAGACGGAGAGAGCTACCGGATAGATCGCCAGAGAGAAAGAGACAAAAATAGTAAGCATGCTATATTCTATTGCTGCAGAGAGTTTTCTTTCTCCTCTTTGTGCTACATTCGTTCTTATTTAATTTTTGAATTATTTTATATTTTACGTTATTTTTGAGTGTTTTCTGTCTTTGCCCTCCGAAAAAGAAGGCTTCCGATCGTCCAAAAGAAGAAATAATTACACGATCGGAAAAAGTTTTCTTTCTAAAGAGAGTTTCCCGATTTTTGATAAATAAAAACCGACAACCCTTTTCTCCGGCAAAGTCGGGTGAATTTCTAAACGAGGAGCCTATCTCAGCTCGCATCTAAAAAGCTATGGAATATTTCGACTAATATATATATATATATATATATATATATATATATATATATATATTTCTTAGCTACTGCAGCTAGTACTACGTAAAACATAGGCTAGCTATACTAGTGTAATATTTATTTTATTATTTATTCATTTAATTATTCCCATTTTTATTTATTCATTTAATTATACCATTTTTACTCTTTTTATTTATTCATTTAATTATTACTTTTTTTATTCTTTTCCTTTCCATACTTCCAAAGTATTATTAATATATCATTTTTTATTCACACTCCATGGCATTACTTGTCTATTGATTGCATTAAGCCTTCTCTAATGGCAACATGCACTAATACTGCCTCCATTACTGAGCTTTGATCTTCGTGTCGGTCCACTTCCTCGTTGTTTATTTCTAATAGCTACGGTCGCGCCCCCAAGTTACAAAAGGACCCTAATTTTGGTCAGGTAACTTGCAGAAACCTAGCTATTATTGTTTTTTTCGATTAAATTGAAATGTGTGTGCGGTGGCGCCTGATGATAGAGCACACTATTTCAATATTAATTCCATTTTCCGTCTATTTCTGGTTACATGTGATTAGTCCTAAAAAGCACACCAGTTCTAATTTGGCGCTTTATATTCAATTTTTCCACTCTTTCATTGCCTTAAAAGGCTATATTTAAACACTTATCCGGTATAAGCTCGTTAATTGGCACCATGTGCCATCTACTTTTTTATTTTTTTATATTTTTTTCACTTTATCATTGGATTATCTTGGGATTTCACTTTACGTAAGTAAGCTATTATATATTATATATATACTATATATATATATATATATATATATATATATATATATATATATATATATATATACAGTATATATATATATATATATATATATATATATACTGTTATGGACGAACTGCTCAGCTTTCGTTTAAAAAAAATCAAGTGTCTAGGATAATTTTTTGATCAGCTAAAAAATTAATTAGTAAAACCCGTACGGAAATAATTTGAAACTTCCGAAGACAGAAGAAGTGATTTTTCGACTAGCTTCACGTGACATTAAAATGAAGAACCAGTGAGGGAATAATTCTTTTCTCCGGAGAGTGTGTGGGTGGAGGTCCGGAAAAAAATAAGCATCCTTCTGT
This sequence comes from Cheiracanthium punctorium, assembly GCA_038373885.1. Taxonomy (NCBI): domain Eukaryota; kingdom Metazoa; phylum Arthropoda; class Arachnida; order Araneae; family Cheiracanthiidae; genus Cheiracanthium; species Cheiracanthium punctorium. Next base: position 205,716 of record JAWZYV010015126.1, on the reverse strand, counting down.
TTTTTTTTTTTTAAGTGAAACTTTTTAATACTATGCCTCAATCCTTTGACTACCTACAACATCTCACTTTTGATATGTTTTCAAATGTTATCTTTAATTTTAGTCTTTAATTTTTATCTCTGACTACTCATTTGATAATCGAACAGATTTTAATCAATCTCGCCAAAGAAGTTTCACTTCTGATACGTGTACTCTGTACACACGCTCTTTTCTAATTATAACTGCCCTCAACCTTCCCCATCCTTATGATAAAGACATTATTTTAAGTCATGGTTGCATGAAAACAATCAGTTATGTTTAAAAATTACTTGTATTAGTAAAATGACAGTTAGTAAACTCATAGTATTTGATGAAAATTACTAAACTCCAAATCAGAATGATTTAAAAATCACCGATAAAATGAACTATCCCGCTATATACCCAGACTTTTCGTTGCATAAAAACGATTGCAAACACCGGTTTGTCGACGTCTAGACTTTATTTTCACACTTAAAATAAACGGTTGAAAGCACTAAAAAAATTGACACTCGAAAATTTCCTTGACAAACGCTCTTCCACAAATTACCAAACAGCTTTATCGTAGATAGGATTCCAATATTTTCATTTTGCCTCACGCAATTTTCCAGTTGTTTTTCTATCGAAGGCGGACGGAACGTTCTTTCGTGATTTGAGATGACCGCCTAGTGACTGACCACAGCCCATACTCCAGGTAATAAGCGGGCACGACAGTTCGAAAATTATGGTGTATGATATTTTTTAAAACTGTTAATTTCTAGCAGGAAGTTTTATGAATTATCTCTTAAAAACTGTCCTCCCCTCTCCCTCTCCCCGAAAAATAAAGGCTTTACAAGAAAAATTATCGTATTTGTGTGAGCAATGACTAAATAAACTGTGACATTAAAAATTGTTGGGTCTCTAGAAAACACTCAAGTTTGACAGATATAGGCTGACCGCTTTGAACGGACAATTGATAGTAAAAGATAACTCCAAGACTTTTTAATGTGCTTATAGGAGGATTTCAGAATTTTCAAAGAGTGTAAAAATTGATAATAATGTTAAACTTGAAATTTACAGTATATCATCTATGGCTAATTGGTACTGTCATGGTCGAGGCTACTAATATTGAGTACAAGAACAAATCTCTATGTAATTCATCCCTCCCCCCACCCCCCAAAAAATTACATTTTCTATTTTATGATGAGCGATGTATGGGCAAAACCAGTCTTTAGCCTTTTAAGTTTGGAAGTACGTAGGTAGTTCCATATAAAATAGGTTTTTATAAACTAATATGTAATACCAAAAAGACTACAGGATTTAGAGGTATGGAGGCATTGGAGCAAGAAAGAAGTGGCGATTCCTAATTTTTATTTTCACCCAGTTAAACAAGCCTTTCTGTGACATGTGCGTCGATGCATTCTTTATGTAACATCGATATAGCTTGTGATGCAGTTCATCACATATTTTAATTAATTTTTGTATTGCTTTTCTGTTCTAAATTTAATATATTTCAGCATTTTTAAATAAATACGGGCCTCAATATGGACTAATTCTTAAGTTTCTTCTCTAGACTTTTTGGGACCCTCCTAAAAATAATACCCCGGATAAATTTTTATATACCGTTGAAAAATGTTTCGGTACTCTGCGTAGAGAAAGTCGTGAGTAAAATTAACTATGACTAACGCGATATTATTAGAACTTTTCACGCTAAGTGTCCAATGAGAGAAAAAAAATTTTGCATGTCGCGTCGACTCATTTCCGTTGCATTTTCCAATAGAGTTGCCAGATGAAGACGGAGAGAAGGGTATATAAATTGTTGAAAGTCGCCAAGGTTTTCAAATTTTGATGATTTATCGCCAATTTCGTGGCAAATATAAGTCCTCAAAACTGAATCTAGCTTGGTGATATGTTCCATATTTGGCTAGAAACTGGCAAACCCTACAATTTATTTCAACGGAGAAGCATAGTGAAAATATATCTGGCGAAGAATATAAAGCAGTTTTAGTAGACAATTTTGATTCCAAAGAAGATTTATAGAATAGATTAAAAATAAATGTTTACAAGGAGAGCAAATGCGCTACACTCATAGACTATAATACACCTTCCAAACAGTATTCATACAGGTGAAGTACAGTTAGAATATGCCTGACGGAGATTGTAAAACAGTTTTAGTAGGCGATTTTAATGTCGATTTCGATTCCAAAGAAGTGTTTTATGGAACAAGGAAGAAAAATAAGGCACACTCATAAATAATGATGCACTTTCCAACTTAATGGCATAAGAAAGGAAAAATAGGAAGGAGATGCATGGATTATGGTACGCTTTAGCACTTAAGTGCGTATTTAAAATATGAAAGTTTTTCAAATTTCCTTTATTATTATTACTTTTTTACTAATACGTGCAGCAATAGCAGTTACACTGGGACAGGTGAATTATTTTTAGTGGTGCTTTGGTAAAAATCATTTTAACAGATGATTCATCAAACCTTTACCGAAAAAAAAAAGCATTAAAATAACGCTAAGCCATACTCTGCACTCTGCCGTGTGAGCTCATTACTTGGCCTTTCGTGAGACCTGTGGTCACCAGACGGTCACTTCATGACCAGCACGAATGTTCCTTCCACCCTCGACAAGAATATGACTTGGAGGTTGCGTGATTAAAATCGAACAAAACAGAACCTGTAATGATGTTTGGTAACGTATGAAAGGGTATTTTTCAGAGGTGTTTTTGAGTTTCGGATTTCTTTGTTTATGTATTGCAGCGTTTTATTATTATTTTTTTATACAAAGAAAAAACTAAATCTGGATGAAGCAATGTTTACAAACAGTTTTTAGTCAAAATAGCGTTCCAGGTGTATAGCTGGGGAGTTCGATAAATTGTAGAACTTATAAAAAATGTCGTACACTTTGATATTTCTCATTAAATTGTCGATTCACAGTTTAGTTACTGTACGGGATGATGGTGTCACACGTCACTGTTATTTTATAACAAGTTAATTTGTAATAGGTCAAATAGGCTTAACTGTAACCGGTACTCAGCACTCGGTAGCGTTGGCTGAAGTCGCATGGATATGCCGGCATCTTGATAATTTATGTTGATTATGTATGTTGTAACTATTAATAAATAATTAATGTCATAATTAACTGCGGTTTTTAATACATATAAATAGAACGTTTAACAGAAGGAATGCTTTTAAAATAGTTTTTAAAATTAAAAGTGTCATATTTGTTTTTATCTGTTAGTAAAATGTTTTTGGTAGACATTTTATAATGTAACTAAACAATGCTGAAAAGTGTTTTATATTTCTTTTTTATGTATGTTTCTACGTTAAACTTCTGTAAATATTCTTATATTAACACTAAATTTATTAAGATTATTTATTTAATATCATTTCATTTTAACTAATTATTAAAACTAAATGATTTATCCGTTCTTGACTTAAAAAAATAGTTTGGTGTTTTTTTCAGATAGTCATAATATATTTACAATATAAAATGTGTGGTTTAAGCAATTGCTGCTTAATTCATTATAAATCAATGTAAAAGTCTGTAGAATTTCTTAAATTTTAAGTGACACATTTTCTAATGACCTACTTGTTTTGTATTAAAGATTGCTGTAATAACTTAACTAAATCACATGATGTGCTTCAAGTATGCAATAATTATTTAAATTAAAATTTTTTGTCGTCATAATGACATTCAACACACTTATTATCTTAACTAGGCATGTATGGAAGGCGAAACGATACAAAGATTTTTATGTTTCATAGATCTCATAAGTTAAACTTTTGTAAGTATGCGTAGCTCACTTTTTGAAGAGACATCCTAAATTTTCTCAGGCTTTTAGTGTATTTGGATACATTAAAAAATGGTCAAGTTCAGAAGATAAATGATTCTTTTTTTTAAAGGACAGCAATAAAAGATTAAGGCTGTCCTTTTTTATGAAATCATTCAACATTTGAACAGTTTATTAAAAAATTCAATTGCGCTAGGTACTCGAAAAAATTTAGAATGTTTCTTCACAATTTGTAGTGTAAACTATTATAAACAATTAACCTACAGAAAGTACGAAACATTCAGGAAAAATAATAAACATGCGACATTTTGCAATATTTCCCTAAACAGGTTGCAATATTTCCCTTCGGCCCATTTTTGAAGGCAAATTTTGTGCGTACAATTTTTTTTCTGGATGTTGCATGGTACATGTAGGTTTACTGTTAACATCAGTTTATAGTACAGTTAGTGGAGAAGAATTATTAATGCGTTCGAGAATATAATATTATAATGCCCACTATAAGAAATTCCCAAGCAGAAAATTATTTTTTCGTTTAAATGGCGTTCTTTTAAGTAAGATAATGTAAACATAAAAAAAAAATGCAAAAAAAGATTTTTTACATGTTTTTTCAATGGTAACACTATGATTTTAAAACTCTTTTAAGCATTAAAAAACATTCTTTAAAAATTACTTTGTATCTAGTGAAAAAGCATATATTTTCTTACATATAACCAGTTTCATTAATTTTTTCTCACAATTAAATATTATTAAAATAGTAGAAAAACCTATCTTTGGAAACATGTTTTTCTTTGTTGACTTCGGCCATATTGCTTCTAAATTATTTTTCATCTATTGATACTGGCAATTGCGCACCCAGACAACTACTATTCTATTAGTTAAAGGTACAATTAATGGTTTTATGCCTTCAAAATTACATTTCGAAAATTTTTATCCCTTAAAAAAAACATAGCGTTTAAAGCACAGTAGCAAGTATGCTACCATGGCCATTGGAGGGTTAATATCATTAGTTTGTCTTTAAAACAGTTCAAAAGTCTTTCGACGCCTACAGCTTTAGATGTAACGCTTACAACAAACCCATACCGAAAAATCTGCGAGCAAGTAAATGTTTTACCTAAATTCTTTATGTTTTTTTCTTTGTATATAATACTAGCTGAAGTACCCGTTCTTCGCACGGGAATGAATGGACTTTTTTGATATTACGATTTGTGGTGATTACTATTCATTGTAATAAACAGATATAGCAAAGTGGATATCGCGTTATATTGTGTCCAATAATCATGCATACCGAATTGCAAGGCAATCGTTTGTACGGTGCAGAAGGCCATGCGGCGTAGCGCAATCTAGTGGCGAGTTTTAGCAAAACGGATACGGCGAAAATATTTTTCGCCTTCAGATATCGATGTATACGAATTTTCATGACTATCGGCTGGACAGTCCTGAAGTTCATGTGTTGACGCGACATCTAGTGGTAAGTTATAGAAAAATGGATAGCGCCAAACTCTTCCCCGTGTTCAAATATCTATGTATACCTATTTTCATAGCGATTATTTGCACAGTCAAGAAGTGATACACTGCAGAGCCATCTAGTGGTTCAATAAAGTAATGATTTGCTACAGCGCCGTCAAGTGGCGAGTTATAGCAAAATGGATAACGCCAAAATATTCTCATTGTTCAAATAGCGATGTATACTTACTGATTTTCATAGCGACCGTGTTCAACTATCTATGTATACCAATTTTCATAACGATCATTTGCACAGTCAAGAAGTGATACACTGCAGGGCCATCTAGTAGTTAATTAAAGTAATGATTTGCTACAGCGCCGTCAAGTGGCGAGTTATAGCAAAATGGATAACGCCAAAATATTCTCATTGTTCAAATAGCTATGTATACTGATTTTCATAGCGACCGTTTGAATGGTCAAGAATTTGGCCTGCTGCAGCGTCATCTAGTGGCGAGTTAAAATAATAATGCATTGCAGTGTCATCTAGTGGTGAGTAACATCAAAAGGAACGCAGTTAGAATATATTCTTCGTGCTCAAATGTGTAAGTATAAAAAAATTTATGCCGATCAGTCGAACGGTATAGAAGTTGATGCTTTTCAGCGCCATTTAGCGGCAAGTTACAGCAAAATGGATATTGAAAAATATTCTCCGTGTTCTAATATTCGCGTGTACCAAATTTCATCGAAATCGGTTGGACGATATTCGCATAGCAAACGGCTAAACGGAATAGAATTCAACGTTGTGCTGCGGCACGAAGTGGCAAGTTAAGGAAAACGGATAGCATAAAAACCTTCTCTATCATAAAAGACTTAGGTGAACCAAATTTCATCGTGCAACGGTGCTCAACGGTGCTGGAGTTTTTCAACCTCATAAACACATACCAACATTCATTTTTATCTATAGCCAGTGTTATTATATATACCAGTCTCAAATAAAATCCAGTTTCAAATCTAAGCCTCGCCAAAGTGCCAACATACGCCATTTTGCAAGAGTTTTTTCAGGGAATCATACGAAGCATTGACTTAGCAGCAATCAATATGGGAAATGGTTCGACCGCCAAAGAGTAGCACGCATTTATTTGAAAATTGGAATCCCTTAATACAGCCGATTTTTTTTTTAATTATCAACTATAATGTGTTTTATTCATCGTTACTCCGATGTACTAAATGAGAAGATTTCAATTTTCTGAAATTTGGCGGAATTACCCCAACTTAAATCAATGTACTCAATTGGCGAGAATTCTGAAGTTAGATCGCTTGAAATCCCTTAATAACTGCATTTTTTCTTCACGGATCATTAAAATTTAACGCTGTATTCTACTAAAACCTTTGCACTTGTTTTCAAAAATCTATTTCCTTAAGCTCTCAATAAATTGCGCCAAGCCGAAAACTGTGCAAACCGCTAGAACTCACTTACTCAAAATCCATATTTCAGCCATTTTATTTTTTCGCCAAACTAAAAAAAATTACACATTAGCCTGGGAAATCTTCAATTCTTATTGTTTTGCGTATAAAGCATTACATTCCTGCTCTGATTTCCCATGCACACGATATTATAATTTAAAAAAAATAACCTTACGAATATAAACTAACAAAAAAAAATCATTATTATTCTTTTATTTTTACTTTGAGAATTTAAAACATTTTATTCGGCAAAATCGCCACACATGGCAACCACGATCCTTATTTCACACTTTTTTCCATACAGGGGTTACAATTACGGAAAGCTTTTTGCGTGAAGAGCATAAAAAATCTCTTAAATTCCGGGAGCGGGTGGACTTTCAAAGTTTTAAAGTGGACTACGATTTATTCTATATTATTTTACATATCTGTGCTAAATTTCAGGCCGATAGGTCCATTTTTGAGGATTTGTATACGAATCAAATCCACAAACAAACAAACAAACAGAATTTCATTTTTATTTATAAGATGAGATGCGAAATACACGCACCACGTTCCAGATTAGCCAGGTAATGTGTTTGTGTACGTTTTGTAGGAAGCAATAGGATTAACACACTACGAGTAAATTCTATGTGATATTTTTTCAGGTTTCAACAGTAGAAGAAATTTCCAATTTCACCTGATTAGGCCAGCTTTCCCTTTTAAAGTCCATTGTGGTACCGTAGCCGATTTCAGAATTTTTTGGATTCGTGAGTGTGTGTGCGCGTAGTATGTCGTGCGCGTGCTAACAAATTATCTCATTGACGTAATTAAAACTACTAATAGTACTACTTTATTGCTAAGTATCTATTATTACTATAGTTATTATTACTTATTGTTTTTTAAAAGCAGAAATTTCATTTTGCTTGGTAACCATTTTGGCGCTTTTGCCTCCGTTATTTTGCCGCGCCATTTTGGCTCTGTTAGGCAGCTCTACTGCATTCTGCGAAAGACATCCTAAACTTTGTATTAGTGGATTTTATGCATCTTTTAAAAAAATCTTAAAAACTAATTTCGTGTGTTAAAAGGAGTCAAAACATTATTCGTGGAAAATCTAAAAAATACTATATAAAATATAATAAATTTTTTTTGCGATTATTTCATAACTTTTATAGGTTGTACGTTTGTAAATATATGTAGCTCACTTTATGAAGAGCCATTCTAAATTTTCTCGAGTTTCTATCGTATTTTGGATACTTTAAAAAACGTTCAAGTTAAGAAGTTATATAATATTTTAAAAAAACACCTTAAAAGATTAACTCTGTTCTTTTGGGAGTTCAACATCATCAGTTTGTTTTTTGAACTGTTCAAAAGTCCCTCGACACCTATCGCTTTCCAAAAGGAACACCGTTAATCAGACAGAAACGTGTCCGAATTTGTATGATATTTTTAAAAAACACCCTAAAAGATTGTTCTTTTGAGAGTTCAACATCATTCAGTTTGTTTTTTGAACTGTTCAAAAGTCCTTAGACGACTATCGCTTTCCAAAAGGAACACCCTTAATCAGACAGAAACGTGTCCGAACTAAGTTCTTCTTAATTTAGACGTAACACTTAACACAAAATCCATACCGAAAAATCTGCGAACATGTAAGAGTTTTGCCTATATTTTTATGTTACGTTCTTTTTTTTTTTTTACCTATATATGAGATGCGAAATACACGCACCGCGTTCCAAATTAGCCGATTAATGTATTTTTGTAAGTTTTGTAGGAGGCAGTAGGATCGACTCGCAACACGTAACTGGACATTTTCGGCTTTTTGTTGTCACGCGATTCCGGCGTCTATATCGATTTCCGACAGCGCATGCAACGCACAGAGAGAAATGACCACTGCCACAGACGATTGTGTAACATGTTGCCAATCACCGGAAGAGGTAAAAAACATGCAAATTGCTGGCTTCTTGGTGGCGAAAAAGTTGTGACGTGAACAAATACATGCTGTTTATGCTCACAAACATGCGTTTCAATCAGCTCTGGCGGAGGAGGGATGGGGGGAGAAAATTTTATCAATGTGAAACTTAATCTAAAGCTCATTTATTTTTCATCTATAGGCATAAATTCTATTTCAAGCATTTTTAAAAATGCATAAGTCAAGAAAGAGTTGAGTAGTGATTCATAACGTTTCATTTTCGATTTCTTGTAATTAATTGACGCACACAAAAAAATGGGCTTTACCGTATAGACTTACTTTATCTTTGCACGAAAGAATAGAATGCTAATCAAAAGTTTTCTGCAACACACTGAATTATAGAATGGTCATCTTAGAATACAGGGAACATTTGAACGAATTTTTTGCATAGCAATCTAACCTTCACAGTATTAGGTGAAGGTGTAGAAGGTTCTGCATCTATAGACGATGACGGAAAAAACAATACTTTATACCAATCGATTTTGCAATGCTTGTATGAATTTTTACAAACAAATCTGTATTAAACATGGTGCTAATGTTTCTTTAAACATTCTTAATTTTTTTTTTCGTTTAACTCCATCATAACTTTAGAGCTCCTCTAAGCCAACAAGGGGCCCGGGCAGACATTTGTCAAAGGGCCTCTTTCATATATGGCCATTCACTTTACAAAATTTAGAAAGCCTGGAACTACAGGCTGACTTAAGTTCCAACCTTTCTACTCTTGTGGCTGCTTGGAAATTTTTTGCAACTGAAAAAGGGGGACCTTTTGTACTTACCAATATGATTATATTGACCAGATTTTTATTATTTTACTCAAAACGTTTTTTTTTTTTTTGGTACAATTCAAACCTTTTTTTTCAGTGCTATTTATTAACTTTTTTTATAATTCCTTTAGCAGAGAGAGAGGATTAGTTTTCTAGAAATAAAACATTTCTACAAAATACAGCTGGAACATTTCTTAAATCCCTTCCCCCTCTCTACTGGGGCCCAGAGCAGCTGCCCTAATTCCCTAACTTAGTTAGGCTCTGAAAAAATTTTAAAGTTTTATAAGATTTTTGAAAAATGTATCTAAAAGAACAAAATAAACATTATACTGAAATTGAAAATACGATGAGATGTAAGTGTTTAAAGATTATAATATTTAACGGAAAATAGGTAAAATAAATTCGTTCTTTCATTTCGTAAATTCGTTATCAATAAATAAATCCTTGACAGCATTTGTCTTTGATTGCTTCGTTAGGATGGATCAAATTTGCACTTGAGTAAAGCTAAGTCCTAGAGAAGCATTCAAACTAATGTTTGCCAAAAAGGAACACAGGGTACAGAAGTTAAAATATTTCAAATATGGTAGCAAACAGTTTAAACTTGAGTCTCCAATCAGGACAGAGTGGGATTTGGGGGATAGAAACACACACAATAGGAATTTTTACGTAAAGCGGCTTACCAAATACTGAATATTAAAAAGTGTCATGACCTTTATCCTCATATGGGGTCAGATGCAATTCGTTTAAACTATTTATTTTACGCGAATTCCACAAACAGATTCGAAACTAACAAGGTAAAAATACATTTGAATGAATAACAGTAATTAAGATAGTAGGATCATTCGGAAAAATTATATCAGTTGCAAGAATTAGGCCAAAAATATGAGTGTGTTCAGGACTTTTTGCTGAACACACTGATTTGTAAGCTGCACTGTAAGCTTATTCACTGGTTTGCCATTAGTAAAGATAGTTTGTATTTTTTTGAAGTAAACACTTGTGTTTGCGATTACAAAACATAATTGTAGATCAGTTGAATTCAGAGCTATAAGCAAGGAAAGAAAAGTATGTTCCTATATAATTATGCCCTCTTTTCCTCAAGGTTAATCTTACATGAGACAGCTGTATGCAAAATGATCTGCTTGCTGATTCGGATCACTGATGTGAACAAAACAATCGTATTTCATGGTGCAGGGATCCTAGATTGAAGCCTGGATCAATCAGCTATCGTTCTCTTTAATGATGAGTCCGATTTCATCCTAACTGCTAGTTACCAACTTATTGTCATATGTAGAGAATCAGGAATCTGCTACCTGCTTTCTTGTGTCTTAGATATTGAACATTATGCCAATGGAGCAAGAGAGGTTTGATGTTTTAGACAAAAATGTTGGATAGCCGCACTCTACATGAGGTCTTTTAAAAGGGCCTTGCGATTGGTTTGGAACAGAGATGAGATATTGAGTTTTATGTTCATCTTTTTAAGGGTGAAGTTATTCCTGATTTCATTTCGATGGAATACAATTCAAAGCCATGCAGAATTCTTTTGTTCGGGGATTTTCTGTAAAGTGAAGAAATTCTCTGGATGGACTCTCGGACCAGATCTCAAGATCTTAAAAACCCATACATTATGTCTAAGACGATCTAGGGAGGGCAATTTTATACTATTGCCTTCCTTCTAGAACCAACCATTCGGCCATGAAAACAGCCTTGCTCAATGAACAAAACTAATGGCCATAGGAACTGAGGATTATGTAACTCTAAAAAAGGGCCCTTTATTCTATTAACTCCAATTTTTCGATTCTGTTTCCACTGTTTACTTACCACTCATGCGATAATTGTTATGTCAGATCATATGTGTATATTATGTGAATATTAACAATTATTATTAGTAGTATATCAACCTATGTTCAAACGAAATTTCATGAAATCTGTCCAATAATTCTGGATAATAGATTAAATCTGATAATTGTGTACTTGAACTCTAGACACATGCGGCTCTTGTTTATGGGTGCATATATTTTTTATAAAAAATATATTATGTGGGAGAATAAAACGTTATAACGCACTTTTGAAGCTACCCAAACGTAAGTACTTACCATATTAATCCAGCGGCACGCACATGGTATAACATACCCATTACCCTTTTTTTTCCGATGTGCCTTCCTAACCTTTTTTTGAAAATGCATGAAGCCTGGTGTAGCCCACTATATGGTCATAACCTTGAAGGGGAAAAAACTTATTTTGAAATTCTTCAAATAGATTTTCGGATATCGCCACGTCGGGTTTGCCATACCCTGCGCGAGTAGTTCTGCTATTGTTCTGAGCTACCCTTCTTTTTCGATGTGTCCTCCTAATAATCTTTTGAAAATTGATGAGGACTGGTATAATTGACTTTAAAGTCATAACCTTCAAGGGAAAAACTTGTGGTCGAATTCTTCAAATAGGTTTTCAGATATTGCCACGCCATTTATATCATATCCTGTGCGAGTACTTCTTATATTTTTTCTGAGAGAGACACTAGTTCTGAGTACAGAAACGCGTTTTTAATTGTATTTTACATAAATGTGTAGTTACAATTGCATTCTTGTATTTATTTATTTTTCCTTTTTAACTCTTGTGTATCGATTTTACGGTAAAAAAAAACCTAAAAATAAATATCCTTGGGTATGAGATACCCTGAGGAGTATCCTGGGTTAATATTATAAATTTTGACTTAAAAAAAAAAAAAGAAAAGAAATACGTTTTATATAAACTATATGTAAAACAAAATTTGCCTTGTTCCTTAACTATCAGCGCAAGTTTGCATTAGCGATACAATCCCGTGCATTGTTAGGCAAATTCTGTACTGCATTGCGTGAAGTGTAAAACAAATTTGCTTTAAGAGTGTGTGTGTATATGTATGTATACATCACTGTGTCTTTCGATGACACCGAAAAAAGGGGCAGGAAACTTTTGCTGAATGGGAGCTAGAAATTATATATCTCTCCCTCCATTAAACAGATCGATGTTATCGTCACTCAGAACAAATAGCAACCGGGAAGAAAAGACACAAAATAAAAGAAGTCTGAAATTGCATGACAACAGTCGTACAGCTTCGTGGGTTCTTGTATTTGAGAAGGTCTCTCAGTTATATATGAAGAACATTCGTGTTCTGGAAATGAGTCGAGGGAATTAATAGAGATAATTCTGTTGCTATTCGATTAATGGTTTGATTTTTTGTAGTATTTGGAAATTAATGGATTACAAAATATGACTGTTAAGACATGAAATTTATGAAAAAAAGAAAACATACATAGATTGTAAACATTCTAAATGTTTTCGAATTTCCACCACAGTTTAATTCTTTAAAAAATCTATTTAAAAGTTGCATGATTTCTTAAAAGAAGAACGTTAACAACAGATGTATTAAAATTTTTCCTGGTTAAAAAGAAAAAAAAACTAGAGTTATCACACTCGACTTTCCGAACACTTGATCTTTGCAAGGGATTAAATAAATTTTATTCAACTTAATCGAATCCAACGCTCAGACGCTAGTGCACTTGAACTAATTGATGTAGTGGCCGCAATGTTTAAAAATAATTTTTTGTAGCTCCGTAAAAAAATATAAGTCCTATACATTCCAAAATCCATACAATATGTAATGCAATGACCTATAATATGCGTACCTAATTTAAGCTTAATGCTTTCCTTACATGGTACATGTTCGGAAAGTAAACAGTTACTTCATTTTTTAAAACCATTTTCTAGTGGGAGAATTTCTTTCGCACAAAATTCAGGTGCTATGTATAAATCACATCTTCATATCTTCCGTAACAACCATGTAGAAAATACAATTGGTTTGTAGCAAATTAAATACACATACCATAAAATAAATTATATTAGGTAGCATTAACATCTAACGCATAAAAAATACTGGAAACAATATTTCAATGTTTTTAAAATGAATCTATTTTTTTAATTCTAATTTAATTTAAATTATTAAATAATACTTTCATGAAATAAAAATAAATATAGTAATTTGAAATGAACCCCCAAAATACGTAAATATAAGTAGCCAACATTAGCATAAATATTTCTATTATATGAAGAGACTATAAAAGCCTGAATGAAAAGGCAAATTTTCCATTCAAACATCTTCAGCACTTTACTAAATTACAAAAGTGGATAAAAAAAGGCAAAGGAAAAGGAATTGGGTTACGATGCAGGTTTTTCTTTTAATTTTCTCTGAGTACACCTAAAAGATTTTTTGATATTTGCATAACTGAGTGCTGCAAAAAAAAGTTCCCTATATTTTTATCATGGGCTAAAAAATACATGAAAATAACTACTTTGTGATTTAGTACGATACAGTATTTTAGTAGAAGATAAAATTTAAGTCGTAACTGATGCCGAGGTGAAATTTTGTGTTCAAAATCCGTACAAAAGGCTTTTCTTAAGTGCGTGAGATTTAGGTTATTTAAATCATTTTTCAGTTAAACATGACACACATAAACTGGAGCTTTCGTGGCAATGTTAAAATTACGCCAAAATCGCAGTTATACTTCAGGACTCCGAACGCCTATATGAGAGGGAACCGATACCATCTTGGCGAGTATACCTCAGTTGTATGGCGATCAAATTTCAGTGGTCGCTATAACACACGAGTACTTTAAGATTTCGGTCTTGTGGTTTAAAATAGGGGAACTATGTTTGTGTGTTTTTATCAAAAGAGCTACTTGAAATACAATTCAGCTTTTAAAATTTTTAATTTTGAATATCCTGCATGTAATCTTAAATGTGCAGGGTGTCCACAAACAGAACACTGTATTTCAAAGCTATCTACGTGCCCCACTATGTCCGAATAAGTAAGATACGCAGAATGGTAGACGGCTGAAGTGTGAAGGTCCAGCATTCTGGCCTGGCCTATCGCGCGGCTGTCGATCTAACAGTCTGGAGTCTTAGTCAATTTTCTCCAGATGTAACCTGAATACGTGTTAGAAACCCTTAAAAAGTACTCCCATCAAGGCACACTCTCCATGTGCATGGCAGATAGTCCTTGAGTATCTTTGCCATAACATAACGCAACTACAGTCAAAACTACTCATCCGAAAACTGCGCAAATTTGTAGATCATTTAGAAGATAGGGTAAAATTAGCACTAAATGTGATCAATAGAGGGCATATTAATGATGTATTACATACTATACAAGCTATAGAAGCAAGTAAAATAGAACCAAGAGCTCCTAGAAAACTTTTTATGTTTCATTACACAGGGCGAGTACAGATTCTAGATTTGCTAAAATTCCGAACTTTCGAAATATTGTCCTAAAATGGTTTCATGTTTTAAAAGTGGTCTTGTTCCTTTTTATAAAATACGGTAAGAAGTTCTCTCGAGCATCTTAAATAGTAGGGCGTATTAAGACAATTTTTCAAAAGTTCTGATTTTTAGCAAATTAAGGAACCTTACAAGCCCTGATTGCAACTTCTGCGTGACGTCAGATAAGTTGCATTTTACAACTTTTGACATTATTACGCCATCTGGGTGATGTTTTGAATATTTCTTCCCTCTCTGAAACAAACTCTCTTCTGAATGTGATGCGTAAAATTGTACAATTTTCTGATGACAAAATTCGTCTATAAAAAGCTATGAATCTCTCTCTTAACTGTGGATACCCCCCTTTATAACTCATGTAAACCAAAGTAAAACAATATTGCTTTACAAATAAAAGATATTCCTATGTTAATGAGATTAAATCCCTTACAAAATGTTTTTCTAAATTACTAAAAACATTACATATATCTGTATTTTATTGCCTAATTCTTTGCAATTTTCATGATATCAGGAAATCAAAGAAACATGCATTTTAATTACAACAATGTTTAAATTGGATATTGTATGTACATCAATTTTAAAATAGTATAATTTCATTGGCCCAGAATACAGATTGAATCTTCCGAAAAAAATTACTCAACATTTTACTCAAATTTCTTATCAAAACAAGGCAAGAAATCTCTGTTGCTAGAAAGTTTAGTTTACCTTTCTCTTTAAGGAACACGTCTGAATATTTTTAATTCATTCTGCAAAACTCAATGCATTTTTTTTAAATTACGTTAAGTTTAATACAGACTTAAATAATATATTTGAGTAATTTCCAAAGGCGTAGAGGTATTCATTATTTCTTTTTATTTATATTATTTTTTCTACTGGTTAAATATTTAAATTATTTTTTAGGAAAAATTTGAATCTTATTCGGGGGATTATGATTGCATTCATGATAAAGATATTGAAATAATTTTTATGTTTATATTACTTGTTAATTTTCGTATCTAAGTTTTCATTTTTAAATGGAATAGTTTCTATTAAGAAATGTGTTACACAAAGTATTACACAAAGAAGATAGATGTAAAATTAAAATTAGCACTACTCGAGCAACGTAATTATATAAAGAAAAAAAAATAAATAAAATGAAATGCAAAACTAACCCAAGCAAATTTTTGCATGGAATTAAATAAAAATTTTGTAAAATAACACACATAAAAACATGCTTGCCAAACTGACTTTTTGGGGGTAGTACGAAGGGTACGCCCTTTATTAGTTGCATCAATAATAATAATAATAATAATAATAATAATAATAATAATAATAATAATAACCTTTCAAAGCAACAAGAAGGTTATAACAAACAGATTTAGAGTTCTAACCCTTCTGACTGTGTGAATGGCGGAGCTGCTGTTGACCCGAAACAATCATTTCCTTAAATATTTGTTTAATGTTTGCTACTTTACTAAATTTCTTATCAGTTTTACCTTTTAACACAAGTCACCTTTACGCATCCTCAAAAATGACGATTCTGTAGGAAATAGAGTCAACTCTTACAAATTAAATACACAAATCAGAAAATCCATTATGCTTGTATCAGGTTGTAATGAAAGTTTTCCGCCAAATCTGCTTGAAAAACTAACTTCTAACTCCTTAGATAACAGTCGTGTGGCTAATTACTGATCTTCTTTCACAAGTTCTTGCAGGCTGGCCTCATCAACATGAATAGCCTAGCCAGAGCTATCTGCTTCTTGAATGTCATATCCCTTGTTTTTGAAATTTCGGTACCAAACCTGCACTGTGTCACATGATATAACAATAGTACTTAAAGCTGTACACATAATTCATTGATATTCTGTAGCAAACTTTTTGCAACAGAACTGGAAGTAAGTGATGCTTAATATCCGCTACAGTGATAGTTCCATTTGAGATGCCTTGTACTTAATGATAACTATATTTTTTTACAGATTACAGAACACATTGGCGGGAAACTTTCGTTACAACCTAATAGATTTAACAATCATGCACATTAAAAATATAGTAAACAGTATTTTAATGTGTTTATGTCATCTAAATTTTTTTAAATCAAATTTTAATGTAAATTAATTTATGAGGCTTTGATAAAATAACGGTGAGTATGAAAGGTTTTCATAATTAATTTATAAAACCTTTAATAAATTAATTTCAATTAATTAGTTAGCATATTTAATTAATTTGTATTTAATGCATTTAATTAATTAATAAGTAATTTATAAATAATATAAAATATATAATATAAATAATAAATAATATAAAAACATGGTGTATTTAATTAATTAATATATCTAATTAATTAGTATTTACTATATTAAATTAATTAATAAGCAACTTATAAATAACATAAAAGTTCTTTATTGAGTGATCTTTTCAAACGTTTGCATACATTTATAAATTAAAAAGTTAATTAGCTGAATGTCTCAAAGGAAGTAAATCTCGACTCTAGCACTTTTTTATTTTATTTTATATTTTTTAGGGGCTGTCTTCGAATTTTTTTTTCACAGCCTCTCCTGACTCATCACAAGTTTATCCTCTGTCGAACATCGTCGACATCCATTTAATTGATTCGTATCACTGTGTTGGCGTGGAGTGGGAAGGGAGATATGTTCCTTCGAACAGTCTAATCTGCGCTAACAGCTTAACAAAAGGTTTCCCTGCCTTCTCCAGGAAAAAAGGAAAGTCGAAACATCTTGTCGAAGCTTTTAGCCTAGAATTTTTTAATAGCCTAGTGGCACGCAATGTTTCTGCTGTTACATATAACATTATCCGTGGATGTATTGACTCTTGGAAGTGGAACTGCAGAAAGGATTTTTTAAACCGGCATTATTTGCTATGAAACATAGGAAAATATTTAATGATCTTTATACGTTACGCTCCATAAATAAGTTAGACGAGTTACGTGTGTGTGTCAAGCTTAAATGTTTGAATATTATAAATTTGCTTTCTAGTGAGAATTTTCTGTCAATTTTTCTGCCTTTTTAAAGATATAAAAAAAGAAAACCTATATACAAGTGTTTATAATTAAAGTTTCAATACTCCGAGCGTCGTACAGCAAAACTGTCTCGCCAAAATATTCCCAAATTTGCAGAAAACCTTAATAAAACCATAGAAAAGAAAAGTTCTTGGAAAGTACAAGATTAGCTCAAAAAATCACTGTAAATTTCGTTTTATAACGTTTTTGTGTGAATAAAATAGGCAAATACCCATTATCAAACGAATAAAGCAATGTAGAGTTTATGACTCAAAATCTGCGTAGTAACAGATTTCACATATCCGTAATTCGGTCTAAAAGTCTCTTTATGGTGATTTGTTCAACTTTTTTTTCAAGTAAACCTTCTTCCGATCGTATCATTAAGGTTTCCTGCAAATTTGGTAGCTGTCTGACTATTATTTTTTGCTATACACCGTATTGAGTAGAAAAAATGTAATTATGAATACTCTGTATGTTACTATAGTATAACCTCGATTACTTAAAGTCGAGCGGACAGCGAAAAAATTCGAGATATCGAGTTTTTGAGATTTTGAGATGAAACGAAAGAAGGTCAGTTTATAAGGAAAAACACATTTAATTGAGCTATCAAAAGATTTCGAGGTATATAAGGTTCGAGATATCGAGGTTAAGCTCTAAATATAAAAGCTAATAATCTTTTTTTTCAGTTAAACAAAAGTTAATAACTTTAAAAATTCGTAAAGAGGTAATACGGATATACATTTATCCGTAAAGACATAACTTTCTTATTACCTTTTTTAAATGTATATTACACTGTTGTTAACCTTTTACAGGCCGATATTCCCAGTTGGGAACATCGAATTAAAAATTCATTCAAAAATGAAATTTGATCAATATCGACTTGAAAAAACTAGCAGATACAATTAAAAGACAGTTGATTTTTTGAAATAGAAGATGCATTTCTATCATTATTAGAAAATGAAAAAAAAAATTAGAATAGCCATTTTCACAAATTTTTACAGAGCTATTTTATTACACCCCTCTCCCTTCAAACTTACTCCATATCTTTATTTAAATTTAAAAATAAATCTTTTATTAGTCCCTAATATTTCACTTACTTAAACTGCACATCGGTATGTTCCGTTTTTGAAACCATTGTAAATTATAGTCAGAAATGACCCATGCTCCCAAATGGAAGCAGAGTGAAAATTGTATAATACTTTTCCCCGATTTAAATGATATATATCTTTTAACTAACGCATTAGAAGACAAAATATCTAAAAAACTAATTTAAAGTATGCCTAGATCTTAATGCGGTCTGTAAAAGGTTAATTACTGTGTAATATTATATTTTAAACATTTGTAACATGATCCGAGTTAAACTGGCATTCAGCTTATTCAAGCAGCGGAGGAAAAGAAAGAAACAAATGGAAACTAGAGTTCCCGAAGTAACGTCACCTATTTTCTAAACTACGCAAGTGAATTAGCTGTAACAAAGAAAAGAAGTCTGGTCTTTAATAATCTTATTTCATCCTTTTTTATGCGGGCAGTCTCAGAGGGGTTATTTTTTTCCACAGCCCCTCCTGACTTATCACGTGTTTATCCTCTGCTGTACATCGTCAACATAAATTAAATTGATCCGGATTGGAGATGTGAACGTTCTTTCGAATAGGCTAATATGCGGTGACAGCTTACAAAAGGTTTCCATGTTCTTGCACAAAAAAAATTTGAAGTCTAAACATCTTGTCGAAGCTTTCAGCGTAGAATTTTTAATAGCATTGTGGCACGCAATGCGTCTGCCGCTACAAATGACATTTTTCATGAATGCATTGGCTATTGGAGCCGGAATTTGCTGAAAGGGAATTGTAGGACTTTGTTTTTAAACAGCGCTATTTGCGATAAAGAGTTGAAGAAATATTTTGTGAGTTTTATGCTGTTCATTTTTGAAGATATTTAGTGATGTTTACAAACATGACTATGTGTTGTTGTTTTATACTGTGCATTTTTGAAGATATTTAGTCATGCTTACAAATATGTTTGAGGGATTTCGCTAACTGCTAATCTTTAAACATTACACGTTTTCTTTTTAGTGAACATTTATGAAGTTATTGTTCCTTATTATACAACTTAAAAGATAATGAGAAGGAAAAACGATATATGTTACTAAATAGGTAAACTAAAAATCATATTTTGGGGGGATTACACAAAATTCATAATTTGAACTGAGAATTACGTGATACAGACACTACTTTTGATAGATAGCTTTATTCTATAACCGTTAATAGTATATATCAATTTTGTTCTGCTTGAAATGTCTCTAAAATAAGTTTTAAAGAATGACTGCCCATACAGCCCATAATATATAGGAATACTTCCGGGTAGTCCTGTAAATGAACTTTAAATCTATATACACTGTTTTCGAAGGAGAAATTTATTTTGTAACCCTACATAACTTAAATCAATTTTTTTTTTTGCTTGAAATTTCCTAATATCTACAAAATATGCTTTAAAAGAATGAATGAGCGTAGAGAGTAATGCATTGGAATTCTTTTGGGTACTCCTGTAAAAGAACTATAAATTCCGAATACGCCATTTTCAATAGGGTTCAGGATACAGTACATAGAAATAACATCGTAGGAATCCATAATATCGTAGAAATCCATGCCTATTGAAACCACGGACGGACAGACAGAAAACCGAAATCATGAAAACTTTTCAACCTTATTGGAAAGTGTTAATTACACTCATGTCCATAAATTAAGGATAATTCAGAATCACACAGAAATTGATCTCTAAAATAAAAATTTCACCTGTGGAATGATCACACACATCTTGAAGAAGAATATGCAAATTACAGGAAACCACCAGATGGCGTGGATGGTACGTCACAATGACGAGAGTGTAAGAGAGGGGTATATAAGGAATGGTGGCAAAGAAGTAAAATTGTTCATAAGCGCTGTGAAAGCCTTTCAGTGCAAAAACCGCATAGTTATGGCACAAAGGAGGCATTTGGATGATGCTTTACGTGGCAGAATTATCGGACGACTGGAATGTGGACGTACCCAGCTGGAAGTATCCGAGGAACTTGGAATCGCCCAGAGTGTCATCTCCAGGCTTTGGCAACGATTCCAAGATGATGGTAATGTGAGTAGACGTTACAGCACAGGTCGCCCCCGAGTTACAACGCCGAATGAGGACCGCTATTTGGCAGTTACTGCCAAAAGAAACAGACGGAGTACAGCATCAGACCTGTCTCATCAGCTCTCTTCAGCTACCGGTACGACAGTTTCAAGGCAGACCGTGTACAGACGCTTAGGGCACATTGGTCTATATGCTCGTAGGCCTGTCAGATGTGTTCCACTTACCGCAACTCACTGTCGCCTGCGATTAACCTGGAGTAGAGAGCATGCATTGTGGACACCGCAACAGTGGTCTTGTGTGATGTTTTCCGACGAGTCCAGGTTTAGTTTGGAGTCTGATTCTCGGCGGACATTCATCTGGAGAGCGCCAGGTACGCGTTACCACCAAGAGAACACCATTGAAAGACACCGTTACGGTGGTGCAGGATGGCTCGTTTGGGGAGGAATTATTCTTGGTTCCAGAACTGACCTGCATGTTCAGAGTGTAACGATGACAGGCCACATCTATCGGGATGTCATTCTGGAACAACATGTACGTTTGTTTCGGGGCGCCATGGGTGCTGAATTTGTGTTTATGCATGACAACGCCCGTCCTCACCGTGCAAACATTGTTGACGAATGCCTTCATTCGGAGGATATCACCCGTATGCATTGGCCAGCATACTCACCGGACTTGAATCCAATAGAGCATGTGTGGGATATGCTTGGCCGACGAATTGCAGCCCGTCAACCCCCTCCCACCTGTCTACCGGAACTTCGGAGTGCATTGCTTGATGAGTGGTGTAATATTCCCCAAGATCAGATTGATCATTTGATACTCAGCATGCCTAGGCGTTGTCAGGCCTGTATTGCATCGTCCGGGAGACATACTCCGTATTAACCATCCTACTAACCATGTTATACTGTTTTTTGTAAATAGGTTCTTTTTTGAAATTTGGTCAAGGGAGTAAAACTTGCAATTTTTATTAATTATGTCAAACATATAGCATCTTTTTTGCTCTTTACTTTTTGTTTAATAAATAGACTTTACAAATAAGTCAAATTTGTTTTGCTTCTTTGTCTTTCTTTGCCTGAACTTCATTATCCTTAATTTATGGACATGAGTGTATATTGAAATAAGAAATTATAGAACGCAAACGTCAATGAGGCCTTTTCATCTGCGAAATATCTTAAAATTCTAAGCGTGTGAAACACAAAGGAATGTACATGAAAAAGAAAATTATTAAGATTTAATATTTTAAAGCTTGCATTGTAATAGCCTTTCGGTCAATACTTTCATATTAAATCTAAAAATTAGATTCATCTGTCCACTATACTTTTTTCACAGCGATGAAATACAGCAAAGGGTTTTTTTTTGGTTGTTTTTTAGCACTCGGGTGCTATTTCTTTCAATCACGAGATTTTGTCTACGCGGCGCGCCATGGTCACTTTTCCGTTTGATTCATGTTTTCTGCAGAGTGATTTGATATTGCTAACGGAATACTTTGTTCGAACTGGATTCACGTTGGTCGACAGTAGTTTCCAAAACAGAAAGCCATCTGGAGTTGCTAACGAATCCTGTTGCTAACGGAAACATGAACTATCCCTTCAGATGATTTTCAAGTACCAGGATTTACTTGGTCAAACGGATAGCCAGTGGTTTCCAAAACAGAAAGCCATCTGGAGTTATGATTTTTATAAAGCAAAACTTTATAAAAATCACTTTATAAAAAGAATATGAAACACTTTACCCGTGCCTACACGAGCCACATCAATGGTGTTCAAATGGTCATTGCGTATATTCAAGATAAAATGAGATTTGCAGTTACATACGCTAGTCCTCGAATTTCTTAATTTATGGACATGAGTGTAAATGGTTAATTTATGCACAAATTTCCATTCTTAAATCCTCCAGAAAGGGTTAATTAACAAGAATACTAAACAAAAATTTGTATTATAATGTACAGCTAATAAAAACTCTGTTTAAGAACACACACGAAATGTAACCTATGTAAAATGTAACCTATGTAATGGTTGATAGATAAGTACTATTTTATGTGTATTTAATTAATTTTAAATTCTTTCAATTTTCTTTTATTGTTTGGATTACAGGGTTGTTAAATATCGTGCAATACCGTTTCCTGCGTAATACTCAAAGCCAAGAAAAGCGGCTTTTAACGCTGGGGAATATGTAGAGGGCACTTTTTTTTCCCTGTTAGAACTGATCATCATGGTTTACATACAAACAGCTAGAAAGCACAAATATTGCCAGGAAATAAGACCGCTTCTAGCGGTCATTTTAGTGAACTAGGCTTTCGTCCGTTTTCTTGCTGAAAAACACGACTTTTTCCCGGCCTCGAGTATTACGTAGGCAAGAGCCATACTCTGTTTCCATTGTTGTAATTTAAGCAGGGTTGAAACTGATATTCAACTTATTAAAGCAGAGCAGGGAAAGAAACAAAAGTTCCTGCACATACATCTCTTTTGCTTTTCTAAAATACAAAAAGGGAATTAGCTGCACAGGGAAAAGAGAAACTGTTTTTAATACTTTTATTTTCTCCTCGGGCCTTGGCATGGCCGAGTGGATAAGACATTGATTTGTGAAGGTGCCGGGTTCGAGCCTGTTTCGCAGTTGTCGATCTAACGGTTTGGAGTTTGGGGCTTTTTTCTCTAGATGTAACATGAATACGTACATGTTAGAACCCTCAAAAAGTCTTCCAGCCAAAGCATCTCTAATTCTATAGTCTGTTCGCAGAGTCGAGCGAACGAAACTAAACAATTGCACGTGCAAACTATCGAAGAGTAAACACCTGGAATTTTTCCAAAGAGCCGAGCACAATGTAAATTTCTTCTTTCTTCCATTTACGCTGTTTGGAATTAAGAAAGGTTAAATTTGCCTAACTAGGGATTGGTGCCAAAAAATGTAATTCTTTGTTAACCCGTATGTTTACTTTCGTTCTCTCGTTTCCGCGAACAGACTATAGGCAGGTTTGCTTAATACACAGTATTTCCAATACCTGCTATTTCATCCTTTCTTTATGGGCGGTCTTAGAGCTGTCTACTTCACAGATCCTCCTGACGAAAAACGAAAAAAAAAAAAAAAAAAAAAAAAAAAATGAAGTCTAAACATTTTGACGAAGCTTTCAGTGTAGAATTTTTAATAGCCTGCCTTGTGGCACGCAATACATCTGCCGCTACAAATGACATTTTTCATGGATGTACTGGCTATTGGAGCCGGAATTTGCTGAAAGGGAATTGTAGGACTTTGTTTTTAAACAGCGTTATTTGCGATAAAGAGTCGAGAAAATATTTTGTGAGTTTTATGCTGTTCATTTTTGAAGATATTTAGTGATGTTTACAAACATGATTATGTGTTGTTTTTTATGCACGAGAGTTTTTTGGTGGATAAACTCTGGATATTTTGATGATGGATAAACTCATCACGAGAGTTTATCCACCATCGTCCATCGTCGATATCCATTCTGTTGATTCGAAATGGAGATGTGTGAGCTCTTTCGAATATTCTAATCTGCGCTGACAGCTCACAAAAGGTTTCTATGTTCTCGCCAGGAAAAAGGAAAGTCGAAACATCTTGTCGAAGTTTTCAGCAAGGAATTTTTAATAGCCTTGTGGCACGCGATGTGTCTGCCGCTACATATGACATTATATATGAATGTAGTAGCTATTGGAAGGGGAATTGCTGAAAGGGAATTGTAGGATTGTTTTTTTAAACGACATTGTTTGCAATAATATCCAATAATCTTTGAATTCCACATTTTTGGAGTTATTTAGTCACTTTTACAACGATGCTTGAGGAGTTACTTCAGTCTTAGATCTTTAAAAATCCAAGTTTTCTTTGTGGTGAGCATTCCATAAGCTTATTCTACAATACTATATAATTTAGTTCCAAGAACTACAATAAGATATAATTTATTTATATCCGTAAGAACACAGCAACTTTTCGAATTTTTTTGTGTTTCTTTTAATTGTTACACTGTTGTTAATTGCCGTACAGTATTGTGGTTTCAGAGATTTAATTCAATCAGGGTTAGAACTGACATTCAGCTTATTCAAGCAGAAGAGGAAAACAAAGAAACGAAAGTTCCCGCGCAAACATTCCCTGTACTTTTTTCTAAACTACAAAAGTGAATTAGCTACAAGCAAAAGAAATCTGGTCTTCAATAATCTTATTTCATCCTTTTTTTTTAGTAGGCGGACTCAAAGTGGCTTACTTCACAGCCGCTCCTAACTCATCACGAGATTATCCTCGTAGTACTACATCGTCGACATCCATTTAATTGATTCGAATCAAGAGTGATAGTTTGAGGGGGGGCGGAGGATGAATGTTTTTTCGAATAGTCTGACATGCGCTGATAATTCACAAAAGGTTTCAATGTTCTCACTAGGAAATAAGGAAAGTAGAAACATCTTGTCGAAGCTTTCAGCGTAGAATTTTTAATAACCTGGTGATACGCGATGTGTCTGCCGCTACACATGACATTTTTCATGAATGTATTGGCTGTTGGAATTGGAAGTATCGCAAAAATCTGTTATAACAGTTGTACTGTGCATTTTCAAAGTTACATAGTCATTCTTACAAACACATTTGAGGAGTTACTCCAGTCTTGAAACCGTTAAAAAATCCAAGTTTTCCTTGTGGTGAGCATTCCTGATGATTATTCTACCATATCTTAAAAAAAAATTTAAAAAAAAACATATATTACTAAATCTGTAAACTAAGCATGATGATTTTTGCGGTATTAAACAGAGGTAAATAGCTTTAACAACACGGAAACGAATGCACGGATATATTTATGGCTGTAAGGAACGCAAAAATTCTTTGAATTGTATTGTTTCTCTTCCAATGATTACACTGCTATTAATCATTGTGAATTATTGTGATTTAAGACATAACTGCTTTATTAGCTTTTTTATTTGCATATTACACTGTTGTTAATTACTGTACAATATTATATTTTTAACGATGTAATTTATTTAGGGTTACAACTTGTATTAAGTTATTCAAGCAGTGGAAGAAAACAAAGAAGCAAATGGAAACTTTAGTTCCTGGAGTAACGTTCCGTAACGTTTTCTAACCTGCGTAAATGAATTAGGTCTACCGATTAAAAGAAGTCTGGTTTTTAATAATCTTATTTCATCCTTTTTTATGCGGGCAGTCTCAGAGCTGTTTTTTTTTCACAGCCCCTCCTGACTCATCACGAGTTTATCCTCTGCCATAGATCGTGAACATCCATTAAATTGATCCGGCTTGGAGATGTGAACGTTCCTTCGAACAGTTTAATATACCCTGACAACTCACAAAAGGTTTCCATGTTCTCGCTAAGAAAAAAGGAAAGTCGAAACATCTTGTCGAAGCTTTCAGCGTAGAATTTTTAATGGCCTAGTGGCACGCAATGTGTCCGCCACTATGGGATACATTATCGGAGAATATATTGGCTGTTGAAATTGGAACTGCTGAAAGGGAATTGTAGGAGGAATAAACAGCATTATTTGCGATAAATCATTGAAAGCAATGTGTAATGATCTACCTTCTGTGCATTGTATTAGGTTAGAAAGTGATGTATCTTTTTTACACTAATTTCAGATACATTTTCAACAAGTTTTGAAACAAGCAAGATGTGCTTGGTCCGTGGTAGCCCAGTACGTAAGGCTGAGGACCGGCGGCTGTCTATCTAACTATCTGGAGTTTTGGTCGGTTTTATCAACGTGAATACGTGTTAGAATTCCTTAGAAAAGTCTACGACCGAGACATTCCCATCCTAGGCAGGTCGCCAATGCGTGTAGCAAGAATACAAACATGGCTGAGGACTAGTAACCGTAAGGTTGCGGGTTTAATATAGGCATGCTTCTGAAGACTGCCGTGTACATACAATGCACGTGCACGTTAGGTCTGTGGCTCCAGACGTCCACTCGGCTGTCGCAAGTAGTTTCTGAAGAATGGTAATATTCAGAAATCCCCTCACTCTCTTGAGACCCGAATTGAGGGAAGAAACTCCTGGAAGGGCGCATGCAGTTCTAATTGACACATTCCTTGACGTGAGCTCTTCTCTCCTGGCACACAAACAAATAAGGTGCGACTAAAAAAGTGGATTTATATTTCTTGTAAAGCAAGAATTTTATAGATAACTTTTTCTTAATAGAAAGAAAATATGTAAAAAAGGGAAAGTGTGACCACCCACCCTTATTGAAGGGCGAATTTCAAATATTCTGAATCTGAATAATTAGATATTCGTGTGTGTAACATTTCATTGCGAGAGTTTTAGGGAAATCGTTCTCTTTCTCAGAGAGATACGTGAACAGACCGTTTTAGTCCCCTACTTTCTTTTCGTTTAGAAATTTTGAAAGTCGTCTCTTATCAAACACCTAAACTGGAAATCCCACATGCACGCAAAATTTCAGTAGTTCCAGCTAATCGAAATATAACAAAATCGACATTCATTTCATAACTATCACTTTTTTTTTATCAAAGGGTGGCCACTTTCTCATCAACCATTCGCCAGTACTAAAGCACAAAATACGGGAGAATTTTGTTATGGGAGCATCAGTTCGGCGGCCAACATTACCCGTATGAAGGGAAGGATTACTTAAAACCCAAGCTCAAGGCAGGAATTGAACCCGGACCCAAGATGTGATATGGTTCTTTTCCATATCACATCTTGGTGGTTACCCACTACACCACCTGGGTAATACTTTCAAGTTACCAAAAATTCGCGTTCTTTAAGTTCAGAAAACTTTTCTTTTCTTTCTTTTTAAGTTTATTTCAGTTTCAGATATTTAAAATCACTTACCGCATGTAATCAAGTATAAGCCGAACTTGTAACTTTACTTAATTAACTAAAAATCGAAAACCGAGTATAAGCCGAACGTCAAAATGCAGCAGCTAGAGCTGTTTGACTGTACGAAATTTCAGATGAAAAAGAAGAATTTTTTTAAGTTCTTATCTCAAGACACGCATTTATTGACTTTTGGGGTTTTCTGTCCTTTTTCAGAATTCGGTAGGTATCGAAGAAACAACTCCGCGAAAAATATTCAAGATGATATTAAACTGCAATTTTGACCGATAGGGTAACACCATGGTTATTATTTTCTAGTTTTTGTTGACCCTTGTATAAATCGATAAGCAGACTTTTTAACCAAATACTTGTCTAAAAGTTTTGGATATATACTCGAGTATAAGCCCAGGTGGATAAGGTATATTTTGTTGGTTTTTGTATTACTTGATACTTTTTTAAAAATAAGGTACGTAAATCTTCATACAGTTTACGAGCAGTTACAGAAGACTTTTCATCATTATTATCATATCTTGAATAAAGCAAAGGCTACAAAGTTTACTAAAATCAAAATACAGTAAAATCTGTAATAAAGGGAACTTTTTTACTTCACTGCATTGCAAAGAATCAAAACATATTTTACTATATGAAACTTTCAATTGAAGGCCCCTCCGTAAAGAAAACTTTTTGAAACTTTACAAAAAAGAAGACGTAGATAAAAGGCGTTTTACCGAATTGCCTTTAAGTTACTCAAACTAAAAGCATTGCACATTATGTTTATTTCAGTCATTAAGAAAAAAATTATTTATGTGAGTAATGAAAATATCGCTTAACTAATTATTAAAAATATTCTTCGGGATAATTTAGTTTGAAACATCATGAACATTATAAAAGAGACTTTTAGATACTTTCAAGTAGATATTTTATTCATTTAGATATTTTATTGTTTTTAGTTGGAATTGTGCTATGTTTATTTGTAAATAAATAAAAATTGATGTTTAAGGGTTGCCTCAGTTTAAGTAAACATCAAATTTTATAATTTAAACTGAAGAAAAAGGTGCTAATAGGCACTGACTCCGAATATACATGTAATTTCTCGAAGGGGGGGGGCATTATGCAAAAGCATTATGCATGAGCGTCAATGTTTGAAGCTCATCGAATGTATTTTGCCTGTGAAACTCCTTTTACTGCATAATTGTAATAAAAATAGGAACACTGACTTTCCTTTCTAAATGATCTAAGCTGAAATTTTAAAGTCACCTGCCACAAACAATAATTTTTATCTTTGTTGTGACATTTAAATTTTGACAATGCCTTGATTTTATAGATATTAAAATTCAGTCAAAATGAATAACAGCATTTCTTTAAGCAAACATTAGGTTTAAAGTAATGTCGTTGGAGGCTGCTTTCTAAACTTTCCTTGCCTGTAAAACTCCTTTTTCTGCATCAAGAGTTGCAATGCAGTGATCTGCGAACAGCGACCTTCTCTTCTAAATACTATACTCTGATATTTTCAAAACATCTGTCACAAACAATAATTTTAATCTTTTCTCTGCCTTTTGAATTTGACCACAACTAGATTTGGTAGACATTAATATTCAGTCTCAATAATAATATTGCTTTAATCAAGCACTTAGCTTGAAGAAATGCCGTTGAAGGATACTTCCTAAATTTGCCTTGCCTGTAAAACTCCTTTTTCTGCATCAAGAGTTGCAATGCAGTGATCTGCGAACAACAACCCTCCCTTTCAAATGATATCAAGTGAAATTTTGAAGGCATCTGTCACAACTAATAATTTTAATCTATGTTCTCTCTTTTGAATTTTGACCAGATATAGATTTCATAAACATTAATTTTCTGTCTCAATTAATAATTACATTGCTTTAATCAATCATTTGGCTCGAAGTAATGCCGTTGAAAGATGCTTCCTAAACTTTCCTTGCCTGTAAAACTCCTTTTTCTGCATCAAGGGTTGTAATGCAGCAATGTGCGAACAGCGACCTTTTCTTCCATATGCTATCAACTGATATTTTGAACGCATCTGCCACAAACAATAATTTTAATGTTTGTTCTGCCGTTTGAATTTCGATAAGATTTAGATTTTATAGACATTAATATTCAATCTCAATTAATATATATATATATTTTGTCGTGTCTATCATGGTCGTATTAAATAATTCCGTGTACCTTGATCACGGCTTGCGCAATTTCAAGAACACTCAATTAATAATAATATTGCTTTAATCAAGCATTTAGCTTGAAGTAATGCCTCTGGAGGATGAGTTAGAGTTCTTAATTTTCCGTGCCTGTAAAAATCTCCTTTTACCAGTTACAATTCAGTGAAATGTAAGCAGCATCTACTACCTTTGAAACGATATCGCCATTTTAATATCTACTGTCAAAAAAAAAAAAAAACCTCGAACTTTAAACTGTCTTTTGATTTTTAGGTGAATATGTTTGATAAGGATTTCTTTTTACTCCAAGTGAATGACAAAAGTATTATCCTGAATGAGTGAAATTGATTTATGTGTTCACTCATATCCATGGAATATGTTTCATGAATTTCCACTTGCTCGTAAAATTAAATTTTCTGCGCCTATAATTTTAACGCGCATTACAGTAATAGCAACATTCAGCCGACTGCATGGATGAATTTTAAAGGAGTTAATTGAGATCAGAAGGAGAGAAAGTGAGAAAGAGAGTGCAATTAGAGCAGGAAGGTCATATTCTGTCGTAAATAAATCATTGACCAAGAAATGGCAGTGGGCAATCTAATTCATCATCTGTTTATTGATCTTACGAAAGCATGTGTTTTCCAATCACAAAGTTATGAAAGGTACTAAATGAAATAAAAATTAATCAAAATATCTACAGAGTAGTTCAAGAGTATTTTAGACAATCAAAAAAAAAGTGGGCCAAAGATTATCAAAAGGTTATATAGCGGATAAAGGACTCAGACAAGGACTCTGTATTTCCTCAACACTTTTTAAAATTTATGTTAAAGAGGGTTTAAAAATTTGGAAAGAAGACAGCAGCGGAATGATATTGAATATGAATGGAACACCACACTTTTTACAATTTACAGATGCCGAAATCATAATTGCGAAAAGCAAAAATGATTTAGAGAAAATGACAATAAAAATTAAAGAAGAATATAAAACATGGGGACTTTACATGAACATCTAGTACTACCAAATACCTGTGTATAAGAGGAAATGAGGCGAATCTAAGTCTCAATAATAATTTGAAAGTTGGAAGGTGTGAACATTATAGATACCTTGGAGTCGACATAATAAAAAATCTGGAGTGACTCCACTCGATTTTCCGAACACTTACAATTGTCATTACCAAGCATTTAAACAAATTTTAATCTATGAATAATTCAAACATATATACCAAATTGAAGCTCAATTGAATGCGCCGTTTAAACGCTAGCGCACTTTCAAGAATCTCTCCCCATACGCCATAATGTAAAAGCAACATTTGTTCTAGCCCTGTCGAAAAACTATAAGTCCTATACACATCAAAATCAATACCGGTCTTACGATGTTAGTCTATAACATATATACCCAATTTGAGCTCAATCGAATATACCGTTTGAACGCTAGCGCACTTTGAAGAATTTCCCCTCCATAGGCCATAATGTAAAAGAAATCTTTGACGTAGCCCTGTAGAAAAACTATAAGTTCTATACACATCAAAATCAATACCGGTCTTGCGACGGTGGTCTAAACATATATACCCAATATGAGCTCAATCGAATGTCCCGTTTAGGAGCTATCATGTTCACTCACATACACACGCATACATACATACATACATCTCGTAAAAATAGCATAAACGAATTCAGAAGACCTCAAAACGTGTAAATACATCAAAATCGCGAAGTCGCATCAGAATCGTCGAAATTTTTCATGATTACAATACTTTCCTTACATGGTACATGTTCGGAAAGTAAAAAGGCAGAGACTCACAGAAAATTAATTACAGAATTTGTCAGGGAAGAAAGGCCGTAAAACTATTAAATTCTATTTGGTGAAGTGAGGAGCTTTCTAGGAACAGGAAATATAATATATGTAACAACTCTATTGTAAAATTCATTTATTATGCATTAAAGCATTGTTATATGGAGCAGAAGGATGGAGAATAATAGAAGCAGAGAGAGAAAGAAACGAGAGGTAGTGGAAATGGATGCCCTGGGATCATGTAGGGTATCAAGAATCGAGAGAATAAGAAATGAAAGAATCAAAGAAATGATGAAACGAAAGCGATTTTAGATGACCTGAAGGAAATATCAATCAATTTGGTAAGGCCACTTTAAAATAATGGGTAAAGAGAGACTAACTAAAATCGCATTTAACTATACATCAAACAAAATGCGGAAATAGGAAGACCTCAGAATAAATGAGTTTAGACAACATTAAAAAAGCAATGAGAGATAGAGATCTGCAGGAGGACTGGACACTGGACAGGAAGAAGTGAAATAGTTTAATCTTAGATTCGTCGGAAGGCGACACATGACACCAAGAACCGAGTTTATATACTATATACTATATATATATATATATATATATATATATATATATATATATATAGATAGATAGATAGATAGATAGATAGAAGATAGATAGATAGATATACAGCGGTCGCGCTGGCTTTTCTTAAAATTTCGCCAATCCATTCGCCAAATTAGATTTTGCCGGATATCATTAAGAAATGCAATTGCAAATATTTTCGGCAAATTGTATTTTCTTTCGCCAAACTAATTTTATTATCGCAATTTGCGACGTTGGCGATCGACAGAGAGACCCCTGTTTACATATATATAAAATTTTAATTCGCTGAAATACACCGTACGAAGTCGTTTATCCGTCCGTCAGAAATTGGTTATAAAATCTGCACGTTTTGCTAATTGTTGATTTATTTTCTTTCTTTATGTGTTTTAATGAGAAAACAAATAAATAAATATGCAAAAAAATAAAAAAGTCTACAATTCAGAATGGCCAAGGTCCGGAGAATCCGAAATTTTGACTCTGCATTCTATAAAAAATGACTATTGCTTTTACAAATAATACAAATAACCATTTTGGATTCAAAAGCACATCCTTGTTTATACTAATTTTTAATTTTAGTTGAATTTATACATTCATACAAGTATAATTTTAGTATCAGTAAATAGCTGGAATTTTACAACGATTAATAAAACTTGAAATTCGCAATTCCCTAAAATTGTTTTAAAACATTTTTAAGCGAACCCTTATTGGATGTGGAATTACTTTTTTCTGTCTGAAGAGTTATAAAACAGAAAATGTAAACAGGGCCGTTTAGAACAAATTTATCCAAGTTTGTAATCGTAAACATAAGTTTGGCTGTTTGTTTATACTTTTACATTATGTTTCGATCTATATGTTTATAAATATTTGCTTTTGTCTTAGCAAACATTTAGTTTTGTTACCAGTAAACAGATTTCAAATTCTGGTTAGACTAATCCTTTGTAGACATTTCATGAATAGCAGTTTTTCTTCACAGTAAAGCTCTCCTTCTCTTTTAGGTTATGAAGCAAGGTAGAAAAGATTATAAAGCAGTGAAATTCAAACAATTAGTAATTTTATTGTCAATTGCCTTTAATGCATTTATGCCCAGTGTCTTATTTACAGGACACTAACTGCTTAAAATTTTCACTGCTGGCCGCAACAGTTCGTAAGTGTTATTCACTTTTCCTACCTTCAATTCACGAATATGAAATCGTATTTCCATAAAATGTATTAAATAGTTTCACAAGTGATATTTTCACTTTTATACTCATAAAAGAAATGTTATCAGTTAGTAATGCAACTGATATCGGAAATTTATTTATTCGTGGAACTGTCTTGAAGAATTTTGCAAATCTGATTGAAATGGCTAGGTGGAAACTTATTAATGAAGTTCATGTGACAAGAAAAAGAAAAAAAATCAATCCGTTGTTTTTTTCACGTTTTGGATTTTGTTCAAAACATCGAATTCAGATTGTTTGCACTTAATTGTTTAGTCTTAACTGTGACGAATAACTACTGTTTTAATTTTCATAGGTAAAGGAATTAAAAACAGTGATTTTTTACACCAATTAATTCCTCAGTCACACTCATTAGCACTTGCACGAATTTGTAAAGTAAGCAGGAGCTCTGAAATACATATATAGATTTTAAAAAGATCTGATTTCAATGAACAGCTGTGATTCTAGATCGTATTTTACACTTAATATTAAGCAATAACAGTGTTAGTGGGTCTAAGTGCCGTAAATATGGGTTACTTTGGTCCAGGGATATATCCAAAATCGAAAAAAATATATAATATGATGTGAATACGTATTACTAGCTGAATGCTGAAGGTTAGTCAAGTAGAGTTGTAACCGGCTAAACTGCCAGGCTAGAGCATTCGTAAAAGAAACGCCATTTTAATATAGTTAGTTGTTGTTGTTTTTCTTGTTGTGGGATTAAGGACAATTATCTACACGATGTATCTAGGCCTGTGGGTGGGGTTCCCACAGTAGGAGATCTTCCTAAGGGTTCCTGGCCCATATTTACGAGAAGTTTCGGAAGGAACCACGGAAAACTCCGAACGGTTAGGTCATCAGGCGCGATCTGGATTTGAACCAGGCACCTTCTGTCTCTGCAGAGCGCTAGGCACTCTGCTACTGGTCAAGATCAATATAGTTAGAGCAATCACTACAAGGTGAACTAAAATAACTTGTAAATGTGCCGAAGTAACTATGTATACCATGAGACATTCTAATCTATGAAGTGGTTATTACAGAACGTAAGTGTAACTAGCAGTAGTTGGTGTAAAATAACCTGTGTTTACCGTACTATTAGACATTCTGATCTATAAAATGATGATTAAAGAATGACCTGTAACTTAAAGTAATCAGATCTGAAAGAACCCCGTTTACTGTACCACAGATATTGAGTAGGACACATAGAACATCTCGACGAGTAAAAAGAGGCAGTTTTTACAAAAGGTTTAACAACATACATTTTATTTAAAACTAGAGGTAGAAATGAAATTTTTGTCCACTATATATACACACATTATTGCCCATGTATAAATAAAAAATAATTTGATGTAAAAATTAGTTTTTAGGAACTAAATAACTTTTTACGTGTATCTAAGAAAGTTTTTGAATAGTATGTCTGTTTGGTACACCGGTACAGTTTTCTAAAAGAACTATTAAGTTTATCAACTTTAAAATTTGTTATGGTATCAAAAAACATACTATCTGAGAATAATTAGAAGCAATTTTCATCTTGGTTAAAATTAAATTAAAAGTGTTTTAAAAAAGACTTAAAAATATCCTAAAATATAATTAATTTTTAAAAACTTTTTTTCACTCGGATTTCTAATGTTTGGTATTTTTAAAGAAAGAACTTAGTTAAAATATTTTGCACAGTTTCACTTATTTACCTGAAATGAATTTTTAGAAAAGTGTACCAAAACATAAAAAACACATTAAAAAAGGCAAAATCATGAAAACGTACTCACAATACTTAAAATGTATTGCTTTATTCCTGCTCCATAATTTTTTTATTTAACATTTCTGCATAAATTTTATTTTGTCTTATAATTTTTTTTAGCCGTGTCTGATTTAGAGATTTTAAGAACTAGCTGATGCTTCTCGAACTCGAGCCTCATCAATTTTTTTCAGGGAATATCTCATATTATGGCTTGCGTCAGTTGCTAAATATTTATAACTTTCGTGTGTTGCAAGCAGTACACTTAAAACAGATAACAGCATCTAAAACACCCAATTTCAAAGTCCTAATTGAGACAAAAATATTTTTCAGTAAGAGTTCCTTTAAACAACGGTTGAAACTATCATTTGGATTGTGAGTTCTACTATTTGCTCATTCGCAGCAAAGTTTTTTACTAGACAGAAAACAGAAAGCACTTTTAACCCTTTAACGCGCAGTGTTCCCGCTCTGGGAACACCAAACTCTGACGATTTGACTGTTGCCAGTCACGAAGAATAGATTTGATTTCTATAAAAATAGTTGCGGGTGACATAGCTCCACGAGAATCCTTTGCTTTTTAGCACGACCCAGCTGGCTGTGCGCGGGCACAGCCAGCTGTCGTCAAAAAAGGGTCTCTTAGATCCGTGGCACGCGATGAACGTTTCGATCGTCCGCCATCTTGCTGGCAGTTAAGTCGAGCGATGGCAACGGCTGCCCTTTTTTCAGCATTGGGGGCAAAGGGTTAACAGCTGAAAGTGTAAGTTCTGGCAAGGAGTGTTTGTGAGTGTACTGTTCACTAATATTTAAATCTTTATTTTAGCCACACTACGTTTATTTACATTTTAAAAGCCATATTTTGAGTGTTTGCATATTTTAAACCTACACAAATTATACGGGGTGTCCCCAAAAAGGTGGTAACGTGATTTAGTTCTTTATCTATTAGAGATAAGTGACCACTGTAAATTGGGAATTTGTTCAAAATAAGGTCGCAAATAATACTCCGTTAAGAAAATATTCCTCTCGTTCCTTTACAAAATGTTACACTTTTTAAATTTATATATGACCCCGTACAAAAAAATTCCAGATTTACGAAATGTGCCTCATACACTAATGAGGTGATGTACCAAATTTCAGACTTTCATCATGCAAAATCTCAGAGATATCTTTAAAGAAATATGATCGGGGTCTATACTTCATTTTGTATGTAAACTTTTATTAGCAGAGTGGAAAAATATTATCTTTCCTAATTTCTGTACGACCCTTGAAATGTGAACATTTGACGTGCTTTTTTGCCTTCGAGAGTCATCGAAAAGTGGTTTAAGTCAGTGTTATATTTATCTTCATATCTCATACTTTTAAGGATATACTTATCAAATTTTGTAGGTTACCTCATTCGTCTATGGGCCACATTTTAATAATTGAGAATTGTACGGGGACAAATTTAATGTACGGGGACAAATTCAAAACGTGTAATTTTTTGAAAATGAATGAAAGGAGTTTTTTCGTAGCATAATCTCTTTTTCCGAACTTACTTTGAACATTTTTTTGCAATTTACATGACCCACTTATCTCTAATAGTTAAAGAACCCGTTACTACCTTTTTGGGAAATCCTGTATATTTATGGTATCGCTTCAATCTGTTCTATGTTTAAGGATGATAAATGAACATTAGAACCATGTTATGTTAATTGGTTATTAAAGTATGTAAGTGTAATTGACAGTAACCCCATACAAAATAACCACCGTTTACGGTACCATGAGACAGATTCATAAAGAGGCAATAAAACAATGTAATTGTAACTCTGATAGAAACCCAATCCAAAATATTCAATTAAAGAATGAAAAACAGCTTGAATGGAGGAAAATGCCACATAAACCCTCTTGTTTTACTGATTTGCAAATGCGAATTAGTTTCTCAGAAAAAAAAAGAAAATCGTGCCTTTAATAAGACTTTCCTTTCTTTTTAATTTTTACAGCCGGTGTCTAAACTGCTTTCTTCATTGATTGCCCTGTTTCTTCACGAGTTTATCTTCTATCGCATGACATCTACATCTGTTTAATTGATTCCGCTGGAGAATGCTGGAAGTTGGAAGTGTGTGTCCCTCTGGAACAGTTTAATCTACGCTGACAGATTACAAAAAGTTTCCATGTTCCAAGCGAGGGAAAAAGGAAAAATTTGAAATGTCTTAAAGCTTTCACTGAAGAAATTTGAATTTCCGTAAGGTATTCAAATTACTTAGTATAACAATGTTGCTAACTGTATCTGTTTTTGGAAGAGGAATTAAACAATTAAAATAGTGCAGAGGGACTATAAAACAGCCTTTTTATAATATAAGACAGAAAATATGAGCAATAAGTCTAATTCTGTATAGTTTGTTTGTTTGTGGGATTACGACCGATTAGCTCCAAGTGGGCTCGTGGGCTCTAGGTCGAAGGGTGTGATGCCCTCCGTGAGAGTCTTTCTAAGGGGTCCTAACCCATATTTACGCTAAGTTTCAGAGAAAACCACGGAAAACTCCGAACGGTTAGGTAGACGGACGCGCGATGGGGATCCGAACCCGGGACCTTCACACTTCGCCCGTCTACCATTTAGAGTGACATAACCACTGTGCCATGGTGAGGCCCTGTATATTTACACTTCCGTAAATTACACCAGGTGTCTCAAAAATGGCCGACGATTTGAAAAACCAATTAAAGAAAAACTGAACGCGATAGAAATGCACGATTTGCTGCATTCTGCTTAGCTAACCAGGGATTTTTTTATTGCCAATTTTCGAAATTATTTATAGAGTTCATCAACAAGTGGCGCAGCTGACAAGGAAAAACTGTAAAACACATTGTTTACAATGTAACCACCGTTTGCAGCAACATTGTGACGCAGTCTGAGGATAAATTCGCAAAAGCACGCACAAGCATTTCAGTTGGAATGTTCTGACAAGCAGCAGAGATGTATTGTTCCAGTCCATTTACAGTTTGTGGATTGTTAGGATACGCCTGGTCTTTCCAGCCCCCCCCCCCCCGCAAAAAAAGAAAAATCGTACGGCATCAAATCTGGCGAACAGGGAGGCCAATCCATGCCACTCTGAGTATGTTTTTCGTAGTCAAGGGCAACGTACTGTTTGACATTGATTTTCCTTTGAAAACTGCACCTCCTTTCAAGAAAATTTTGATCCAGGTGATGAAACTCCAAAGCGAATACACCCTCTCCGAAGCATATGCTAGGATGTAGAAATAATACAGATCTGAAAGGACTGAATTCTTACAGAATAGCAGCGCCATCTATTGACCAGCTTTGGAACTCATTTTGAAAATTAGTGAGAATAAATTCCTTGGTTCACTGAGCAAAATGCAGCAAACCGCACATTTCTATTGCCTTTCGGATTTTTCTAATCGCCAGTCATTTTTGCATTTAAATTTGTTGTTTCATTAAAATCAAATCACTCAGAATGAAAAAAAAAATGTAAGTTTTTCAGAAATTTGCAGATGAAATGCAAGTTCAATGTTGTCATCACTTCATTGATTTTTCATTTAATACCATTCAATACCGTTCTTTAGAATTTTAGAAAGCAGAAAAAAAAATAATAAACTATGTTTTTTTTCTGCTAAATTTAGTGCAAAAGACTTCAAAAAACAAATGTGTACTTTTTGAAAAACTAATTAGTTATTCAGAAAACTGATGTAGGAAATTAAGCTTACACTCGTTGCTAGTGTGTTACCGGTAGCAAATGTGTTTAAAATTCAGGCATTTAAGGGTTATTTCTTATTTATTTTAATGCTTATTAAACAAAAAATATTTTTCAGAACGATTTTTAAAATAATTTTGGAATTTTTAAAATTGTATTTATTTTCGCATAGATTGTTTTATTAATTTTATGTGTAAGATTAAAAGAGAAAAAGGATTGTATAGAGTTTGAATGCCAACTTAATTTCTAACGATTTTCAAACAACTGCTCTGTAACAATACATTCCTCATACACAGGGTGTTACAAAATTAGAAGGACAAACTTTTAGAAGAGGTAGGTTACACCAAGACGTATCAAAATCCCATAGCGATGTAGGATCCAAAATGTCGTTTTCATGTACCTGTTTATAATCTTAGAAGAGTTCAAGTAATATAGAACTTTCCGATCACGTATTTTCAAAAACTAATGCATCTTTCAAAGATTGCACTTGAAAAAGTTTATGTTAACTCATATATATATATTTTTTCTTTTTCATTGCAGTGATGAAACTGTCGGAGGAGAGCCCATTGTTTATGAATCTAGGTTAAGAAATTAGACGAACACTTAGACACTTCTTCCAAACTTATAATTAACAAGTACGTGAAGACGACGTTTCCGACCTCACACTGCTATGTGATTCTGAAATCTCTTTTTATACTTTCCTGAAAATGTGTCCCTGAAATTTTGAAACACCCTGTATATATACGCGATTTTGTACAATTGCTCAAAGACAGAGACTTGGAAAAATCTAAATCGTTTTCCGGTTATTTTGGAACAGTTCAACGTCTCTTAAACAATGCCTGGTATTAGAAAAAACTACGTAATATTTATTCAAGAACAAACTAAACAGCCTTTCATATCTGTCATGGGTAGCAAAAGTATGATATACACCGCTCTGGATGAAATCGTTCATGGCATGTACGGTAAAGTCATTACATTCATTACAGATAAAGAAGATAATATGACTTCAAATGTAATTGATTCACAAACGTCACGCTAAAGAGCTTTAACTGTATTTGAACTCAGAACGTCGTAATATGGCGGCGTTGGCTGATTGAATTCGAGAGGGAAAAAATTGTAAACCCTAATGAATTGCTGTGTTGGTGCGGTTGAAAGTCTGGTGCAGAAAGTTCCTGAGGCAAGTCGATTTCTTAGATTGTTGTTGTTGGAACATTTATTTTCAGACTTGTGTGCTTGGTTTCAAAAACCCCAGTCGTCAAGTAGAGTTCGAATATGCAAGACAAACATTGTAAAATAGTTTTAGTACGTGATTTTAACATAGATTCCAGTTCTGAAGAAGTCTTTTACGGAAAAAAAAATACAAATACGGCGCACTCATTGATTATGATACCAATTCCAACTTAATGGGAAAAGAAAGACAAATAGGGACAACACCTGAATTATGAAACGTTCTTAATATACTAGCGCGAAGGCGATCTCGTGCCGCAACAGTACAACTCCAATATTAAATTGTTGAAGAAATATTAGGGCTGATTTTATGTTTTAGAGTACACACTAATTATAAAAGAGCTGCAGAGAGTTAAAAACGATGTGGTGTACGTGACAAGAGCTATTTTATGCACTAAATTGTTTAACACTAATGCACATTGAATTCTTTAGGGTTAAACACAATTTCTCTATTTACAAAAATATAGAACTACGAAGTATGCCTGAACATATGCAACACTTCAAATGCAGACTGACATTCTTTTATATTCTCATCTGTTTCTTAAATATGCACTTTATTTATTTAATTTTTATATGTAAATAATGGAAGAATGTGCAAAAAATAAAAATAAAATCATTTATCGTATTCAACCAGAGATTTATTATTTTTATCGTAACTAAAATGTTCAGGTATTATTCTTTTCTGACAGTCAATAATAGCTTGGAAATCCATTGTATCTGGAATAAAATTAAAAATTCAATATCCTTTTAAGAGCCAGTAATTTAATATTCTATTTATTATTTATTTTAAATTTATGTGTCTTTATTATTTGAGTTCAAGAAATCTAGAACGTTGTTTGAAAGTGGTGGTTTATATGAAATATATAATATAGATATTTATATGTATTCCATAATAGTTAAACAATAGTTTGGAAATCCATTGTATCTGCAATAACATTAAAAATTCAAGTACTTTTTAGAGCCAGTAATTTAATATTCTACTTATTATCTATTTTAAATTTATGTATCTTTATTATTTGAGTTCAAGAAATGTAGATCGTTGTTTGAAAGTGGTGGTTTATACGGAATATATATATATATATATATATATGTATATATATATATATATATATATATATTTATTGTTATTGTTTTTTTCGATTAAATTGAAATGTGTGTGCGGTGGCGCCTGATGATAGAGCACACCATTTCAATATTAATTCCATTTTCGGACTATTTCTGATTACATGTGATTAGGCTTAAAAGCACACCAGTTCTAATTTGGCGCTTTATATTCAATTTTTCCACTCTTTCATTGCCTTAAAAGGCTATATTTAAACACTTATCCGGAATAAGCTCGTTAATTGGCACCATGTGCTATCTACTTTTTTATTTTTTATATTTTTTTCACTTTATCATTGGATTATCTTGGGATTTCACTTTACGTAAGTAAGCTATTATATATTTTATATATATATATATATATATATATATATATATATATATATATATATATATATATATATATATATATATATATATATATATATATAATTATTTGGCTCATGGATTAATATTTAGAAATATGTAACTGCTACTGAACTAAAGTTCCCAAAACCGTTATGATTATTCAGACTCAGACGCCCATGGGGGCCCTTAAGGGACTAGAAATATTGCACAAGCACAGTGAGAAAATGGAATGCAAAAAAGCTAGCGCACAGCATTGAAAATCCACATACTTTTAAGTAATTCAAATTACAGGGTGGTTGTTAATTAACGTGAGGTGTTCAGAGCCCTCTAGCAAGTAATGTATTGGACGAAACCTAACCAAATTTGATGAGAATGCATAGTAGACCATGGGATTTTGATTACAAAAAAAAATAGTTCCAAAATTTGCCACCGCGTCAATTTTGGCGCTGCAAAAGGGCCCCAGAGGTCCCCCGATCTCAATCCTTGAGAATTTGGGTTGTGGGGATTTCTTAAAGGTGTTGTTTATCAAGGACATGTATCCGATATTGCAACGTTTAAAGGATCGAATAACGTTACACGTGAGGCAAATCAACTCTGATATGATGCGAGCGGCAGTAGAAAATGTCGTGCATCGTATGCAGTTCTTGGTATTTACCAATGGTGCGTTTATTGAACCAAATTTGTATGTAAAATTGATGTTTGCTGCATTGTTTGTCAATTAGCCATTCAATATTTACGCTAATGCACTTTTGCAGCGCCAAAATTGCCCCAGTGGCAAATTTTGGAACTATTTTTTTTTAATCAAAATCCCATGGTCTACTATGCATGCTCATCAAATTTGGTTAGGTTTCGTCCAATACTTTACTCGCTAGAGGGCTCTGAACACCTCACGTTAATTAATAACCACCCTGTACTTAAAATGTAATACTATCAAATTTATAAATATTCTTCATAATATCAAATATAATATAATTAGCAATATTATCAAATTATTTAATTTGATATGAAGTATTTTGATACTTATGTTCAATCTTTTTTTTCAAGCAATAAGACATTTTAATGGGACTAAGTACTGCAGGATATTTTGATCTAAAAAGTTACTAATAAATGTCACCGACACACTGTCAGTAAATCTATCCAAGTACGCCATCAAGAAGCGAAAAACAAACTCAAATGAAGGTAAAAATCCAACACAAACGTTTCCTGTACTTTGCTAAAATACCAAAATGAATTAGCTGATCGAAACGAAAGAAAATCTGGTCTTTGACACTCTCCCTTTCTTTTTTTATATATTTTTTTTTATTTTATTCTTTTATGGGCAGTCTCATGGGATGTTTTCTTCACAGCCTCTCCTGACTCATCACAAGTTTATTTCTCCGTTGCACATATCGTCGACATCTATTTAATTGATTCGGGTAATAGGGGAGGAGGGGGGGGGGGGTTGTATGAGGCGGCGGCAGAAGAGTTCCTTTTTGAAACAGTCTAATCTGCGCCGACAGCTCACAAAAGGTTTCCATGTTCTGTCTGGAAATAAAAAAAGGGAAGTCCAAACGTCTAGTCGGAGCGTGGAATTTTTAATAACTGTGCGACACGCAAGGTCCCAGTCGCCACGGAAAATGTTATTCTTGGAAGTATCGGCTATTGGAATCGCAACCGGATAACAGAAACTGAGTGGGGGCATTATCCGTTGTGATGAAGCATTGGAAATACATGCATGGAATAGTAAACTTTGTTCCTAACCAATGTTTTTATGAAATACACTGGATCCTTCTTATTTAAGTAGCCATTTTTTCATGAAAACTTATTCTAATAAGCGGAATATTCCATTATCCGGGATAGACTTAACAAATTAAAATGGTTTGATACATTGAAAATTTTTTTTCATTAAGCGGGATATTCTTTAATACTGTATATTTCAGCTTCTAAAGATACATTTTTTTAAAAGTGTCTTCAAAAATTTGGTTTTTTTTAAATAACAGCTCAATACTTGAATAATTCCACAAAAGAACATATCTAAGTAAAAACCAGCCTTAGGCATTACCTTTCAATTTTAACACTTTAATGTGAGCTGGAATGTATACCAGGACCTTACAACAGAAAGGGACAACCAGAGAAAACTCGATTTTTCATTTAAATTTGTTTTTCCTGGTCGGACAGTTGTAGGTAACCCGCAGGTATACCGTTTTGCATCGGTCTGCCTTTTGAAATCTCGGAGTTTTAAGCTAAGGAGTAAGGCATTGTAATATCATCACGAACTTAGTGACCTCTCACTTATGCGTCTCTCAGTTATACGTTATATTTTATGCGCGAATTTCGGAAGGCCCAGTCACGAGGAATGGGAAAATAATTATATAGATCTCTCATTAATTTTTGAATTTAAAAGGTTAAACTAAATTGTAAATTTAAATATTTTAAAAATCATATATTTCGTCTTAACTAAAATATTATTACGCATTTTTTATGATTTTGTTTCTTATAATTTAGATGAAGAGTTTGGAAATAAGACCTCTCAGTTATGCGCGACTCTAAGTTTTACGTGATTTTAAATCGGTCCCTTAAAACGGGTATAAGTGAGACGTCACTGTATAGGAGAATCATTGACTGGCGGTAGCCTTCCAAAGAAAATACTCGACTCCCTTTTAATGATTAGCTACATCAACTCCCTCTAGCGAAG
This sequence comes from Cheiracanthium punctorium, assembly GCA_038373885.1. Lineage (NCBI taxonomy): Eukaryota > Metazoa > Arthropoda > Arachnida > Araneae > Cheiracanthiidae > Cheiracanthium > Cheiracanthium punctorium. Next base: position 161,597 of record JAWZYV010015126.1, on the reverse strand, counting down.
CATATCGATGGATTCAGGAGTAATCTACCACAAACGCACGCATGATCGCAACATACATTTAATGTTAATGATTACGACTCACAGCGAAATCTGACAGGCAAATTTTGTTTATCTCTTTTTGAATACCTCGATGACCAACCTTTATCCAACGAAGCACTTGCGAAACTTGGAATTCCATTTCCTAACAACGCAATTTCGGGATTCACCTTTTCTCTTCCAAGGTCCTGATACCCCACCTAATTTCAGCATGTTTATTGTCCGTCGCAAACTTACATAAGCATTAGTTAATTTTCTTACTTTCGTTTCACTTTTAATATATTTTATTTTTTTTAATAATAAAGTGAGGAAAATAAATGTTTGAATCGTTTAGCCTTTTTTGGTGAATATTTTTTATGAAATTGAACTATATTTATAAAATGAATTTCGAAAACACGTTTCTCATTACAAGCATCTACAAAAACTGTACAATAGGAGAAAAATGATCGACTTGCAGATGGTTACGGATAAAAATTATTTGACTACAAACTCATTTTAATTATCAAATCATGTAATTGTGTTGCAGTAAAATCTGGAGGTTAGTGAACTGAATTTTACGACTTAAGGGATTAAGACCATCCACCCGGAATGATTTATACTCATGCTCGTTTTTTACCTCATGATGTATGATTTAGAAAATTTATTCACTAAAATTTGACAATCGCTTGTAATTTTACATACAAACCAAACGCATTTATTGACCTATGAGAACGAATACCGCAATCGGGTGAAATTCCAAGATATATCTCTAACATGACATTTCAAAAGAATCGTTGGAAAATTCTGGGCGATTTAATGTCAGATGCTCGGGGGCTCGCATTCATAAATCCGACGCAACCTTTAAGAACATGACGGGATATCAATTGTTTGTCAAAACGGGGATTTATTTTAAAGTTCAACCCTCTGAGCGTGTTGGGAAAAGCGGAAAAGTGTAGAGTAATTTTCGTTTCAGTATAAACACAGTGGAGTTAAGGAAAGATGTTATAATAACGTTTAACCCTTTTAGGAGCGATGTCTGAGTCAGTGTGTTACCGTTTACGGTTTTTTTTAAAAGTGAAAAAGAAGAATTTTAAAATTACTAATTAAAAGTTTCACTGTTCATCCAGCTTTCTATTGCTAACAGATGGCAGCACTATAGTCTAAAAGTCTCCTCATCTCTTCTCTTCTCTTCTTCTCTACTTATTATAAAAGAAGGTGTCGGCAGCGTTACGGACAAACGGCTACACCTAGAAACACCAAATTTGGTACTCGGGAAGATGTAAATATGTAGTTGTGCACCTCGAAGCGATTTTTTCAAAATTCGACCTAGATTTTTTTTATTTTATGTTTTATGCGATTTTTGGCATTTTTTCTCACCTAATTCGAAATGACGGCGGAAATTACGCTCGCAGCAAAACGGCATTTGTATCATCGGATAGAGGAGAAAATTTTCTTTTAAAAACAGTTTGTTCTGAATACGTAACATGATTTACCGATTTTTAGGAATTTTTTTACTAAACATCTGTTTCGCGATTTTTTTTCGTAAAATAATTTTAAAACTGTCGCATCTTGAATTCTATCCGTCATAACTTTTAGATATTTTGACAAATCGTGAAACATTCTTTTCTCCCTCTTTTAAAATAAAAACGAAAAAATTATGTAAATTAGATGATTTTTTACGAATTTTAATGCAGCCTAATGTTTAGAATTTAATAGCATCAACGCGATCTTACGCCATTCATTACATTGCGATCATGGCACGAGAATTTATGTTCGGTTGTTGCCACAGAAAGGATTAGAAAAAAGGGTTTTTTCAACCAATCGAGTTTTTAAATGGGATATCAGAATTTCAATTCGCAAGTGAGGATCTATGACGTCAAATGCTTTAAGATACGTAAAATTTACGCCATAATTTTAACTCATTTATTCCAGCTCTATTTTCAACACAGGGAGACGATATTTTGATTAAAATTTACTGTAGAAATAAACTAATAAATTCACGATTATTATTATTAGAAGTGGTATTTTAATCCGGTGCTTATTTAAAAATTGAAATGTTTTCACGGCGCTGAAAATGTTCATTTTAAAAGTTACAAAGTTCGTTTCAAAGCGCGATATATTAAAATTTTTCTATTTACTATTTTTATTTTTGGCATTTAATTTAGCGCAGGCGTTGCCTAACATACGCATGCAGGTTGCGAGTATAGTTTTATTTTAACGTTGAATTACGTTCCTCCATAAAGGTCCCACGCTTAAACCAAACTAGCGAAATTCGATCAGTCGGAGCGAAAAGTGAGCCAGTTTTCAAAAGTGAGCTTCTCCTTTAGGAGCGTTTTTCGATCACAAGAGCGGAGCGGAATATAACAATAAGCGAGTACGGAAGTTCTCCGAAAAAACAGGAAGGGAAGAAAGAAGTTCTCAGAAAAAAGACTGCTTAATGAGCACTTTCGCGGAAAAACCTGTCGGTTTACATGGAAACTGATCGCTCCGCGATGTATCGTTTTTTTTTTCGCTCTTTGGGTTTAAGCGTGAACGCAAAGTTTTAATGATACCGTTTGAAAACAATTATGCGAAATATCGAAATTAACTCCCTCAATCTACCGGGGTATCCTTTACGGCAGTCAAACAGTGACGTCATAAATTTAAAAAAACTGCGTGAAATTTGTAAACTCTGCAACTCTAATGCCCTGTCACAATTAAAATGAGAATAAGTAGCTCCTCCAGATTACACAGTTTGATGTTTTTCAGGAGACAGGACTATGGAGGATATAAAAGATATCGCTATATTAGATACATGGATATTTAAAATGGCACCCCTTGGATATTTTCTTCCCACAGTAAGATGAAATGGTTTGCGGCGCTAAATACGCCAATCTTATAAAACTATGTATAAATTAAATATATATGGAGAGTTTCCTTAATGGCAACCATTATGTGAAATGATTATTATTTATGCTAATGCGTAAATTGCAAAGAATCGCCACAGAATCAAAAGATCCCATTGAGGCCAAATAATCTAAGCTAAGAGAGCCTTGAAGAGGGAGAAGCGAGTATAGATAGTATTAATGCACGTAATAGGTAGTATTATTAGATTTGAAAAGGTAATATGAATAAATCGCAATGTACCACGTTAATAAATATTTCATGAAATTAAAAGTGTTTATCCTTTTTCAACGGTTGTCTTACAACCAACTAAACGAAAAGTAATTCTAATTAGCGTTAATATATCCCGCAGTAATTTCAACAGTAGAGATTACTTGAACTTTTTTAAAAATGAAATTCTGTTTTGTCACATGCAGATATGATTTTAGTAGTAAAATATTCCCTTCTTCCCGTATGAAGAGCGGGTACGCAGCTATTTTAAAAACATCTCTTGAAAATAGCATAAATGAATTCAGAAGACCTCAAAACGTGTAAATACACCAAAATCTCGAAGTCAAATTTTTTCATGATTGCAATACTTTCCTTAAATGGTACATGTTCGGAAAGAAATAAATGGTGCTCCATTTCATGTAGTGTCTTAGGTATTTAATGCTACAACTTGAGCCTAAAAAACAGTATGATGTAGAAATAAGACATTTTGAAAGCCAGGAGTTCTCTGCAAACCATTAAGCTTTCCACTTTTTTGATAGTGAATGACACTGACGTAGTTTTTTGAGTCATTATACTGCAATGATCAGGTTAGTACTCATGACACAAACTTTACATTAAGAGTCAAATAATTTTGCTCTTTTTTTTTTTTAATTCCACATCACGAATAATTTCGAATTACACATGTAAGGAAAATTTTCGTTTCCTACCGTGCGAAGAACGGGCACGCAGCTAGTTCTTAAATAAAATGGTTGCCTCTGCCTCTGATTTGCCAGGCAGTGGTGCACCCAGAATTTTAGTTTAGGGGTGCCTGGAGAGGACGTACACAACCCATACCACTTGCCAGGAGATATTCATGTCAACGGCGGGCCACTTACATTTTCTTCTAACACACGTACACATTATACATAAGTGTATATGTAAATACAATTTATATTAAAGTGACCGGCCCATCGGGAAAACTCCCGGGATCCCGGTGGCTGGGCTACAAATTCTGCTGAACTCGGTTATAGTGACCTCGATTATAGTTATAACTTTATTATAACGTCAAAATAATCTGTGCCACTTGACTTGACCATAGAACAACATGCGCACAAGCAATATAACTCGTTATACTCAAATAATTATCTGATCTTTTCAGTATCGTTGAAATCGAGTTTAACTGTGTTTCGTACACTAACTGCATGTATTTATTTAAAAACTTAACTTCTTTTTGTAAAAAGTACTTTAGAAGTAATCTAAAGACAATTTAAAAAAAGAAATCTTTAATTCATTAGGTATAGTTTCCAAATTTTAATGCTTTTCACTTCTAACTTTCCACCTTTAGGGGGCATGAGCCCCTATAGCTCCCTCCGTGGGTGCACCTATGAGGCTAACCATCTATTTGTTTCAGTGTTGCAAGATTTTCTGTGACTATGTAGGTGATTACTGTATCAAAAAAAAAGATAAGAAAAGAAAGAAAAAAAAACAGTTTCGGTACTTACATCAACATGTACTCCTTCCATGTGGAAATACTGCCCAGGAGGCCTGTCCCGCGGCACAAACCTAAAGAACTCGACGTCATTCCTGTACCATTTGATGGAGTAGAGAGTGTCACCCTCGAGATCAAACTTGCACGCTAATTGGATAGTTTCTCCTACGATGACTCGTGATGGCACTCGAAGAGATATCATGCGAAGACACCAAACACCTGTTGAGCAACAAGAGAAAAAAAGTATGTCAAGTCTTAGTCAATCGTTGGCCACTTTACAGGCAAAATTTGAAGTCTATGGAAAGCCATTATCCCAGGTAGCACACACTTGTTCAAAGGCCGTAATTTCCACGTTCAGATAGTATGTTACCATCCCGTACAGATTTACAGTGCCGCTTATGTCAGAATGTCCGGACAAAACACGTACAATGCTCGTCAAAATCTGGGTCCAGTTCAGTGTTCTCCACACGTACTTAAAACATCGTATGGCTAATTATGCAGGACGTACTATAAAATTAAGTATATAACTGATATTCTACAGATTTTTTTGAATCATTTTCGTTGTTTATTTGAATCGACGGCTAATTAATAGGATTGAAGTTGCTTATTAAAATTTTCGAATTATAAATGATATTTTGAATTATAAATATATTACAACATTGTTTGTGTAATTTGCACTTTGTCAAGGTACAGAACTGCAAAATGTCCAACCACAAGTCTGGTGGCAAACAGCACTGATTTGGTTGAGGTGTCTTTGGACTTCTTCTCTCTGGTCTAAGCCATGGAGCTAATTTTCGTTGTGGCCCTCTAGCGGGTATTTTTGTCGTCGTTTTATACAACATTGAACCTCTTTAGTATGTGGTAGCCTACGTGGATTACAGAACGGATTGCAAAATCTGTTGTGTGTACAGTAAGCAGTCCCAATAAGAAAATCTTTCATCGTGTATACTTCAGAGTACTGCAGTAAAATATGAAGCTGAATTAGCTGAAGCACAAATTTTGAACCAGAACGCGTTTTGCACAATGTAAGACGTGGTAATCACGTTCCGACAACTTGTATGTGCTACCTGGGAGGGCATGTGTAAAATGTCGTAAACTAGCCGGCAATGCAGGTGAAGATTCAGGCATTCCACTCAATGCGTGTCTGTAAAACGACAAATGAGAAATCTGCACAGTATCCAATAGTTTTACTGTTTTATGTTTCATAAGAAATAGTATAAAAACCTAGAGTGACTCTACTCGACTTTCCGAACATTTACGATTAAGATCATTACCAAGCATTTCAATAAATTTTAATCGATGAATAATTCAAACATATATACCAAATTGAAGCACAATCGAATGCGCCGTTTAAACGCTAGCGCACTTTCAAGAATTTCTCCCCATAGGCCATAATGTAAAAGAAATCTTTGTCGTAGCCCTGTAGAAAAACTATAAGTCCTATAGACATCAAAATCAATACCGGTCTTACGATTGTTCACCCACACACACACACACGCACGCACACACACACGCACACACACACACACACACACGCACGCACACACACACACACACACACACACACACACACACACACATACGTACATACATACATCTCGTAAAAATAGCATAAATGAATTCAGAAGACCTGAACACGTGTAAATACATCAAAATCTCGAAGTCGAATTTATTCATGATTACAATACTTTCCTTACATGGTACATGTTCGGAAAGTATTTAAGTGAGACTCCAAATAATTTTTTTTTCTTAGTTCAAAAAGTAAGCTCTCATTTTATTTTGTTTTCTTTAATGAAAAATTCATACACTTTGTTTTGCACTATTATATTCCTTACGAATTTTGAATGCAAGATTTTTAATGTCAGTCTTTTTTTCTAGCATTAGTATTTTTGAAGAATGAATTTCATTTAAATAATAGCCTTACCATAACCTTCTCATATTTTGTCTAATCACAAATTGTCTTTTTGTCTGTTTCTATAAAAATAGTTGCGGGTGACATAACTCCACGAGAATCCTTTACTTTTTAGCACGTCATTTCCCGTAAAAAAAATGTCACGATTGTTTTTAACAGCACTGACATCTGCTGAAAAAGGGAAGAATGCGAGAACAGCTGGATAGATTGCCCAATTCTGAAAAAGGGCAGCCGTTGCCATCGCTCGACTTAACTACCAGCAAGATGGCGGACGATCGAAACGTTCATCGCGTGCCACAGATCTAGAGACCCCTTTTTGACGCAGCTGCTTGTGCGGCACAGCCAGCTGTCGTCAAAAAAGGGTCTCTAGATCTGTGGCACGCGATGAACGTTTCGATCGTCCGCCATCTTGCTGGTAGTTAAGTAGAGCGATGGCAACGGCTGCCCTTTTTTTCAAGCATTGGGAAAGGGTTGCGCCTCAAAGGGTTAAAGCCCGTTACACCTTTTTGGGACACCCTGTATATAAGAGGGCGAGAAAAAAATATATCGTTTTTTACATAATAATCAAGCAAATAAATTTTTAAATGTTTTTACTTACAAGCTAGCTTTTCCTTAACACAAAATTCATATTTATTACATTTCAAAGCAACAATTTTATAGGTAATGTATTTTTTTCTTTCGCGAAAGATGGCCACACTTTTCTTACGTCTACCTCCTTTCAGGACAATATTCAAATTTTCCCGAAATTGACTTTTAGGTATTCGCGAGTTGCAAGAATTTTATAGCCGTCTCCTTTTTTGTTTCAGATCACGCGGTATACGTGAAAGGGTTTTCGCCACCTCACTCCCACATAGTTTACGAACTTTGGAAAAGCTCTCTAATTTAGCACCTTTATTGAAAAACCCGTACGCTTCAAATTTACCATTATTAGCTTCAGTAGTTTTGTCTAGGCTAAATATATTGACATACGAAAAAACAGCATTACTTCATGGTCCTTTTAATAAAATGAGTATTGAATGAAGAGCTGTTGATAATTTTTGAATGCTTTGGACTCTTGACGTTCATACAAATGTTTGTTTTCTATATTTTTGTTAACTCATTTATTTGTTTATTATTTTATTTTATTTTTCTGCACTCGCGTAAAGTTTTCCTCTCATTGTTTTCTGTTTACATTTTTACACAGTATTTCTTAGAGCATTGGTCTCTTTTTCCTAAACTTTTCTGTTCGCGAAATGGCAATATTCCAACCCCGTCATAAAAATGCATTTCCCTAAGTCGTTTCCTTTGTTCATCTACACCCTTGCTTTTGTTTCATAAGTCTACTTCACAGTTTCTTAAACTTATAGAGCAGAACTGAAGCTAGATGTTTTTGCACCCTTGGCAAACCGTCCACAAAAACAACTGTTAAAAATGGCACAGTGGTAAATAAAGTTTTCCCATGTTTTTTTCTTTTCTTTTTGGTTTGTAAATATAAACAGTTTTATAATACTATTCAAACGCTTTGTGCATCTTTATTTTAGTGGTTTTATTTGTCAATAAAATATATGATGTGGACACCAAATGAACACTTTGTACGCTTATTAAATGATAAAGATTTTCAGTTCACTTCAACTTATTTCATTTGAAAGAGATACAGTACTTCAATTATAGTAAGGTTTAAGAATTTCTTGACAAATATTTGAAGTAGCTCCAAGTTCAGTTCAATTTCAAAAACTTGCTTTTGACACTGAAGTTGGCGATATTTCACCAAAAGCCGCCAAGCTTGCGATAGTTTGGAGTATTTTGGATTTTGTTGAATCAATGATTGACCAGAGACTTTTAATGAATTAAAGGTATCCGTAGACCTTAATGAATTAAAAACCTTTTGGGTAGCTCTGTAAATAAACTGTAGAGTTACATGGAACCAAAAAGAGAGGTGCACGGCTAGGTGTTTGAACAATCCTAAATATAAAATTTCAACATTCTAATACTCTTTGAGTCAATAGTTTTTGAGATATGCGAGAAACGTTAATGCGTACGTACGTACAGACGACTGGATAAAACTAGTCAAAATGAACTTACAGTTGGTCCGTAGATTGCCCACGCATTTGTACATACATACAGGCTTACGTTGAGATGTCTCACAAATTTACAGGTAGTCCAATTCGAATTTTTCATCAAAATCTGTATACCGAAAATTTTCTCCATTACTAAAATCTAGCTTGATTTATTTTAGCAGACATTATTTATGTTTAGGTTCCTTTTAATTAAACCTAAAATCTAAATGCTCAAAAATAAATTACAGCGAGTGACTCCTCAACCATGATGAAGTCAAATTCCCAGAGACCACCCGGCTGAAACACGCCTGCATCATTTACTTATCGGATCAAATGCAAAAATCAAGCCCACAAAAATGCAAATATCAGCAAAGCAAACACGTGAGAAGCTCTTCATTATCGCTTGCATATCATTTTTTTCTTCTTTCTGGAATGTTGTTAAATTTAATCGTCATTTAGCATTTCGCCACCTTCCGTGTCGTAGGTAGTAATGTTCCACATGTATTTTGTGTGTCCATTAATCGGCCATTTGCATTAAGGCATCCCTTTTTCCCAGATGAAATGATTTGCCTCTGCCGATTACGCAAGCGGCCCGCTCATTTGCAAGCTTCCCGGAGATGAAGCTAATTCTTCCAAGTGAGAATCATTGAATTAATTTAATATGGAAATTTATTTTTTACTCCGTTGGCGAAATTGTTTATTCCACCTTCGTTGTTAACCTATTTTTATGAAATTAGCCACCAAAGCGTCCAGCTTTGCTGCCCCATACCTTACTGTTCCTTATACTCAGTGCAGTGTTGACTAAATTTCAGGACTCATTTCATTGAAAATCATGTTTCTTTGTATTAACAGTATTTGTCATTTAATTTATTTAGGTTAGGGTTGCTACACATTTTGAGTGTCATCATAAAAGCTGATGTGGAAACAACAGCAGGCTAAAATGTGGTTTAGCCCAATATATGGTGACATTTTTTAGATGGGCGATTAATGCGCATGTAGGATTTGTAGCTTTTACAAAACAGGAGGAGCTCCTGTTAAGAAGCACCGATGAACGATAATAGTGATTTGCAATTCTCCCTCTGTCGAGACGTTACATTGTATGCATTAATTCTGTGATAACAATGGCTAGCCTGAGGGGCATTTTTTCTAATATATGCTAAAATATTTAACACATGTTTTCCACTAAGCGGCTTTCAAAAGCGCTATGTAGCGTGTGTAATTGCTGTATTTTTATTACTTTTAAATAAGATTTAATTATATATATATAGGCATAACTTACGAATCAACGTAGCATCCACTTGGCAAATACAAAATTCTAAATTTCCATGGAATGATAGATGAGCAAAACAATGAGCTTAAAATCTTATATAAATACAGGAATGAGCAGACGCATCCAGCAGATAGAAATCCAAACAATGGTAAATCAGAAAAAGAAAACGGAATTGGATGGAGGAAAAAATGGGTAGCAAGCATCGGCTAAACTCGTCAGGCCCCACGAACCGAATACTTACTACCAAGATAAACAACAAAATAACAGGATTTCAATGCAGTTACTTAGCACAAAGAAAGCTAAATATGTAACTACAGGGAGCTATCCTGTTAAGAAGTAAAAAGTAATCATAAAGACATACCCAAAAAAAAAGTAATTATGAAGAAAAAATGGAGATGAAGAGACCAAAAGCATTAAGCCTGAAAGCATGGCTCAACCATGGAACTGTTGCCAATTGAAGAGGAAAAAATATACATTGCCAGAAAAAATTGGAGAAAAGTTGAACAATAAGTAAAAAGTTAGTAGAATAATAATAATAAAGAAAGAAAAAAATAATGTAGAGTAAATTTTAAAAATTAAAAATAAAAATTATTATTAATAAGAAGAAATATTGGCATGATATATATTAGTGTTATGATATTTTAAAGGAATACATCTAACTACTTAAATAGCTCACTATTCGCATTATATGCCTGGAGATATTTCAGAGATTATATTAATTAAAGGAAGAGCATTTATAACAGGGTGTTTTACAAAATTTATGGAGAGATAGGGCTTAAACTAAGGAATCACATAGCAATGTGGGATTGCAAACGTCATCTTCATATAGCTGTTAATAATCACTTTGGAACGGCTGCTGAAACAACAGAGAACTTTCCGACCATAGTTTGTCAAAAACTAACATATTTTTCTAAGAAAACATGTGACTAAAATTCATAGTTTAAAAATTCTATTTCATTTCATGGATGAGATTTTTGCAGATAAGCCCATTCTATATGAAACTTACACTTGAAAACACTTCAACGCGTTTCACAAAGTGATTATTAATAGGGAAGTGAAAACAGCGTTTTTGACCCCACATTGCTATGTGATTCTGATTCCTTATTGTGTGACCTATCTCCCCTAAAATTTAGTAAAAAACAATTTAGAAACACCATGTATATGTAAGTATTTATTAAATTGACGAAGTTTGCTTTTCATACATTCGAGTCCGTTTAATTTTACAGAATACAGGGTGAATCTAAACTCTTGGACAAAATTTTAAGAGGGGATAGGGCACATAATAAGGAATCGAAATCACATGGCAATGTGTGGCCGGCAATATCGTTTTCATGTAGCTGTTGATAATCACTTTGGAAGTGCTGAAACAACAGTGCACTTTCCGACCATTGTTCGTCAGAAACTATATTTTTTCCGAAAACAGAAGACTAAAATTCATAGTTTATAAAATTCTATTTTATTTCATGGATGAAATTTTTGGAGACGAGCTTATTGTTTATGAAACTTGGTTAAGAAATTTGACGGACGCTTCAATACTTTTCACAAAGTGATTATTACCGTTTAAGTGAAAACTGCGTTTTTAATCCCACATTGCTATGTGATTCTGATTCCCTATTATGTGCCCTATCACCCCTTAAAGTTTTGCCCCAGAGTTTAGATTCACCCTGTATATGCAATAAAAGCAAAACTGTCGCTGTACTTTTGCAGACGCCATTTATTTTCCTAATGCTCCTTGTAATTAAACCAATGAACAGACGTTAACGTAAAAAATAAATTACGCAGAATAATTCTGCATAAGTTAATGAAGGAAAAATAGAAAGAAAAAAGCTTACAAATTGCTTGTTTAACAGTACCCGCATCATTCATTTATTCCATCTGAAACAAGATCAAGCAACTGAATGCAAATATCAGCAAATCAAATGCAGAAAGGTCCTCATTATCTCTTGCATTCTTTTTTTTTTTTTTTTTTTGAAAATATTGGTAAACGTAATCGCCATTTAGCATTTCACCACCTCGCGTGTCGAAGCTAGTAATGTACTACATGCATTTCGCGTGTCCATTAACCGGCCATTTGCATTAAGACATCGCTCTCCCCGCAGATGAAATGATTTGCCGCTGCCGATTACCAAAGAAGGCAGTTCATTTGCAGGGCCCCCGGAGGTAAAAGCGCGAGAACCATTGCTCTCATTTAATAAGAATTTTTTTTATGTTCCTGCCTTCACTGATAAAATTGATTTTTTTTCCACGTACAAATTAAATATTCTTTTAGAAAAAGGGGAGAAATCACGATGTTTATTTATAAGGAACAAATGGGGGTATATAATTCTTTGAAGCGCAACCATTTCCCAATGCTGAGAAAAGGGCAGCCGTTGCCATCGCTCGTATAACTACCAGCAAGATGGCGGGCCATCGAATCGTTCATCGCGTGCCACAGATCTAGAGACCACTTTTAGATCTGTGTCACGCGATGAATGAATCGATTGCCCGTCATCTTGCTGGTAGTTAAGTCGAACGATGGCAACGGCTGCTCTTTTTTCAGCACCGGACATTCTATCCAGTTGTTCTTCTGTATCAATGTATTTCCATCGTATTCTTGATTTTTCAGTAGAAGCCAGTGCTGTTAAAAATAATCATGACAATTTTTAATTAAATGATGTGCTAAAAAGGTAAAAGATTCTCGAGTAACTATGTGACCCTCAAGTATTTTTATAGAAATCAATTTCATTCTTCGTGGTGACAACAGCCAAAATGTCAGAGCTTTATGTTCACACGGCGAGAACACCGCAAGTTAAAGGGTTAATAAGAATCCCCCACCCACCCTCTCTTCGCTGATAAAAGGGATTTTTTGCACGTACAAATTAAGTATTCTTTTATAAAGGGGGGAAATCGCGATTTATTTATTAGGAACATGTGCGAGTGTTAACCGCAAAAAGAACAACTTTAGTAAGTACCTGAGAGTCAATACTTCAGAACGGTTTCCGAAAGTACCAGGTTGGTTCAAAGGTAAAGTAGGGCTTGAAATTAAGGGTGGTCCGCTGGTCAGAGACCACTAAAATATATAACGGATCAGTAGAATAAAAAATTTGTTGGCCTTTCCGACCACTAACGGTTTATTTGCATTTTTCTCTCGCAAACGTTCCGCATTTAGTTCCACAGTACATGCCATCTAATTTTACCAATAAATCTCATATTATTTGTTCTATTAAATAGTTTTATAATGGGTATGTACATTTTTTTTAAATTCAGCTCTTAACAGAAATCAATATATATTGCTCATATAATTTCTTTTGTTTTTTATTTTTTTAAATCATGTATACGGCCCAAATATAAATGTTACGGACAAGGGAAGTCATGGAGGACCACTTACTAAATATTCCAATTTCTACCTCTGTTTAAAGTAACAAGTCTTTCAACAAAAAATTTTATTCCCTAGTTCCAAGAGATATACAAACATACTATAGAATATAGTAAAGATTGTTTTCAACGTAGCATTTGTTACACCTGTATACCAGTTTATCAAAACCCGCATATAAGAAAACAGGGCCTTGTTAGCTGAGCCGCTTCACGATGGCATCATGAACAGCGACATCAGCTTGGAAATTTCATCCTGACAGGTGCTTCTTAAAAGCTTCTCCCTGAAGAGCCAGAAATCAGTGGGTGCGATATCAGGGCTCTAGGGAAGATTTTTCAATACGTTCGATCGGAAAAGCTGAAGCCAACCACGTTTAACAGAGGTCGTATGCGGGAAAGCGCTGTCAATAGTGTTGCCAACTCAGCAGAAGAAAAAGTGGCTGAATTCAGGGCTACAAGTACTCAGAAATGACTACAAATGTTTTCAAGGAGAGAGAAAATGATTTACTTGCTGTAGTTAAAATAAACAAAAGCTTTGTTAAAAAACATACTTAAATTGATACTTATAACGAGATACGATCGTTTCGACTGAAAATTTCGTCAGTCGACGAAGAGCTTTGACTGACGAAGACTGAATAAATTTTCAGTCGAAACGATCGTATCTCGTTATAAGTATCATTTTATGTGTGTTTCTTCACAAAGTTTTTATTTATTTTAAAGTTTAACACCAGTATTTTGAGTGTGTTTTTTCTGTACTTATTGTCGTTTCCTGCTAAACGGCTTTGCTACTGATGTATGTTTACTTGTGTGCATTTATTTTTTATGTCCAAAATAATTTTGAAAAAAAATATTTTGGACAATTCTTTCGTAAGACGTCCGAACCATAATATTAATACCATATGCTCATTTTTTATGAAACATTTTACAGTTGTGTCGAACTTATACTGCTTTTATAACTTTTTTAAATAGATATCGAAGGCATGCTGCATCGATTTAATATAGTTCATTAACTTGTTCCGGAAATTTAGTAGAAACCAAATCATCCCTTTAAGTATAACTTCCAGTTTTACAAATAAACATATAATTTCATAATTTTAGATTAGAAAACACAAAATTTGAATCAAAGTACCTGATCATTTTAAAATCTTGTAGGGCAGGTACATTTCACAATTAAAATTCTTTTGAACAAACTTTTTACACAAAATGGTATTGTATATGAATATAATTTTATCTGCAATTTCATCCGACATTTCTTTCTTACAGTTCTACAAAGAAACCGTGATTCAAATACAAGTGACACGTTCCTTTTTTTTATGAACTTTTTGCAGCTGTGTCTCTTAACATATTGCTTCTCTCGTTTTATTAATGGTCGCACTAATTCAAGACAGTCTTAATTTGTCAGGGAAACAGGATAGATTTAGTACCAATTGAAATATCGTCTAAGATATGTCAAGAACAAGAAAGATAAATCATGGCAATTTTTTTTTATAAATTTCCTTTAAGTAATATTAGTCTTATATATTTGTCTACACAGTGATATCTTGAAATATGAGTTTAATTCGTCCTTCCTTAAAATACTCGCACCTTGTATCCATTTTGACAGTTAAAATTAACTTTTATGCGATTAATCTGTATTAAACCCAAAAAAAACCTTTTCAGTTTTTATAATATAAAGTATTATAAACACATATTTTATCGATGCAACTTAGGCATATACGTAGATTAACACATATTTTACATATGTAATTTATTTATATACGCAGGTAAAAATGCACATTTAAAATACATAGGGTTGCACAGAGCCATTTACCATGCGGTATTCATTGTTTCTTTTATTTCATGTTAGTCTAGTAATTCAACTTTTCAAGTTCACAAAATATCCTTCTCCTTTTACTCCCATTCTGTTCGAGTACAAAAATATCTGTTGTATCTGTCTGTTTACTGTTCTTTAGACGCTACCTGATACGATACTTGTGTGAATCATGTATAGTAAGTTACTAACGTCACCGAAGATTGCTGGTATCCCGAAATCCAATACGTATTTCAAGCCGCATCTCAAAAAATAAAAAATAATAAAAATAATAAAAAAAATCCTTTGTTAACCCTTTGAGGCGCAACCCTTTCTCAACGCTGAAAAAAGGGCAGCCGTTGCCATCGCTCGACTTAACTACCAGCAAGATGGCGGACGATCGAAACGTTCATCGCGTATCACAGATCTAGAGACCCTTTTTTTGACGACAGCTGGCTGTGCCAGATGCGTCAAAAAGGGGTCTCTAGATCTGTGGCACGCGGTGAACGTTTCGATCATCCGCCATCTTTCTGATAGTTAAGTCGAGCGATGGCAACGGCTGTCCTTTTTTCGGCGTTGGGCAATCTATCCAGCTGTTCTAGCATTCGTCCATTTTTCAGCAGATGTCAGTGCTATTAAAAATAATCGTAATAGTTTTCTTTACGGGAAATGACGTGCTGCAAAGATAAAGGATTCTCGTGGAGCTATGTCACCCGCAACTATTTTTTATAGAAATCAAATCTATACTTCGTGACTGGCAACAGTCAAAACGTCAGAGTTGGGTGTTCCCAGCGCGGGAAAATTTAAAAAGGGTTAAGGCACTCGTATGTCAAAGTGCCAATGTATAACACTCACTTCTTCAAATACTAAATAACTGGTTAGCTCTTATTGTTGCACAAAAGCAATGGCGGAGATTCCACTTCAGTGGTTAGCGTTGCTTTCCCGCACTGGTCTTTGAATGCTCAAAGGAACAGAAATTAGTGCAGAATGGAACTTTGACCGTAGAATTAGAATTTTAGACTGCCACCCAGATGGTGTAGTGTCTTAAGAACCAATCTACCCTGAATTGGGACAGGATTCGAATTCCTGCTTAGGCATGGAAGTTAACTTGTCCTTCTCAACATAGGGGGTAACGCTGGCGGACCACTGGGTGCCATCACAATAAAATGGCCACAATTCATTCGGACAGTTGTAGTGGACATAGCGAGCAAAAGCTCACCTGTTGGGGAAAAAAAAAAAAAAAAAAAAAAAAAAGAAAGAAATTTCAGGCTGTCAGTCTTTGAAATAATGAGATCTAACAGCATTAATTTAAATAAAACAGAATATTTTGTTGGTTCCACTGCTCTTGCACGTGATCTATGAGGTTGTTTTTTCTTTCTTCTTTTACAATAGTAATGATGGAGATCATTTTGTCGAACCTCAATACACTAAATTAATAATAATAATAATTTATTTTAAGAAAAGCTGTTTTCGTTTGTAAACCTCAATAATTCATAATTAACGTGAATATATATATATATACATATAAATCCATGCAAAGACGTGTTATAATTAACGCTAGGCTTTCATGAAACTTTATTATTGATATAACTATTTTCAAATAATGTTCAGTTAAGTAAGCCTAATATCAAGTCTTACGTGGAAAAATAAATTAAATTTTTCACTTAAATGTTAGTAAGGAAATTTTCAAAGGTTTGTAATTAAAACACTGTTTTTGAAATTATAATCAAAGTTTTCTTTTTATATTTTTTGAAATGCTAAATTCAAACAGTAAAAAAGAGGGAGACAGTTGAATTTTTAAAATCTGAAATATATTTATATGTTTTAACATATAGGGTTGACCCTCTAAAGACAAAACCTTCTAGTAAATACAATGATAAAAAAATATTTGCGAAAATAATACCTATTTTATGACAAAATTCAAATCCCTCTTTTCCATCCATTTCTTAATTAAACTAATTTCTAACATGTTTTGTAACTTACCTGTTTTCTATTTATCTCTTGCACTTGTTGTATTAATACTTACAAATCACAAATTTATTTCTGAAAATGTTTCACATTAATGAATTAGGTTTAACCTATATATTCTTTTTTTATTTTTTTTAAATAGCTAAATCGTAATCTTCCCATGAAATGGCAAGAAAATTTAAATGAGAACCTTTAAAATTTAATTCGGAAGCAAATCTCGACTATTCACGGTTTCGAAATTCACCTTTTTTAAACATTTCCATGGCAACACTAGTTTGACATTTTAAAAACGTGGTTATGTTTACAACGAAACTTTTAAACATGATAGAATAAAAAGGAATTGATTGCAGTATTTATCTATATGCAGTATAAGCGTAATATATCTATAAAAGTTTTCTCATAAATTTAGCATAAAATGTTTTTTTGGAAAAAACTAATAACTTTTCCATCATTTGAAGCAGTTATTTTTGCATGCGTTTGAGTGCGTTATTTATTTACAAACACGTGAAACGCTTTTTGTTTCTCCTTTAAAATGGAGGAGGGGACATTGGATGCATGACTATTCAGCGATCTGTGCATTACAGTTACGCTTATTGCATCTAACAATAGCTTTTAACTCAAATGTAAGTGTTTACATTTTACAAATATTCGATTGATTTGAGAGTAAACAAGCATGAAATGTACTCTAATAAGTTGGAAGCAAAAACATAACGCATGAGTAGCTTTTTTGCAATGCGGGTAAGAGCAAAAGTTTTATATAAATGTTACAGGATTGCTTGAGATAGCAAACAACTTAGAAAGGATTGTTTTACTTGTAAAGACTAGTGCAGGAAAAAATAAATATTGATGTGAATAAAAATGAATAGTTTCGTATTCAAATTGTCGTATATATAGATCCTTCATTCACTTAAGAATATTTCTTCCTAAACTTTCATGAACGAAAAACACTAACTTTCATTGCTTTTGTTTTAAATGAAAACTATCTTACTTGAGAAGTGGTATTTAATCTATGGTAAAATTAATTAGCCATTCCACACCTGATTAGATAAATTTTCTTTGAATTAAATATTTTTTCTTATAATAACAGAGATTAAGTTTGTAATAAAATGAAATAAATTCCTGCATATTAAACTTTTGAGGAAAAATGGTTTTCTTTTAGGTGCACAAATTAGGATATCAATCCTGTACGACTGTTTAAGTAATTTTATGTCTTCAAATGTGTACGCAAGCTGTGAAAGGTTTGAAAACTTCAAAAATAAAACCCACACTCTCTCACACACATACACGCAAACAAAAAACAAAATAAAAACTTAACAGAATTTTTTTAAGCTATTATATTTAATTTTGCTTTTCACGTTAAATTCAATATTTCATTCTTTGAATTTAATAAACCTTAATTGTTATAAACTCAAATTAATCCTCTTTTAAGAGACACGACATGAAAAATTATTGTAGCACGTTTCACGAGAATCTAAAAGAAAGGCTAGAAGAAAAAATACAAAAAAATATATGTGCAAAATATTCTTTTTGTGTTTTCTACTTTTGAGATCGCGTGCTGTTACAATTCGGAAAAAAAGAATTTTTTTTTTCTTTATTTCGTCAAATAAATTCATTTATTATAAAAAAGAAAATTGCTTTAAAAACGCCAATGAGTCGTTTAGGGAATAAAATTAATTCGTTTTCACAATATACAGGTAGTATTTTAATTAGGCTATTCTGAGCACAGCTATACATTTAGTCTACACTCTGAAACAAATTCGGTCGATTGCTTTAGGAATCAAGGCTTACCTGAATTTTTTTATTATTACTAAAGAATGTTAAGTATATTTTTAGAAGGGTGGTTTACTGTATTTCATATTCATTAGTAGTAATACAAAGAAAATACTCTTAAGCTTGGATTCCTCGATATTTTTTGTAACATTGATTTTTTTAATATTATTGTAACACAGCTACAAATTATGTTTCATAGATAAGAGTAAAAATGTAAACAGTATTTGAGAAATTGGCCTATCTTTTCCTAAGTAAGTTTCCTAAATCTAAATAAATGCATTTTCTAGTTCTTTTTCTTAAGTAGGTTTCCAAAGACAAAAAGAAAAGTACAAACATGCACAAACTTTCTCAGCTGCT
Organism: Cheiracanthium punctorium; assembly: GCA_038373885.1. NCBI lineage: Eukaryota > Metazoa > Arthropoda > Arachnida > Araneae > Cheiracanthiidae > Cheiracanthium > Cheiracanthium punctorium. Next base: position 142,568 of record JAWZYV010015126.1, on the reverse strand, counting down.
ATTGTTAAAAAAAATCTTTAAATTTGGTTTGAAAGTTTTATTTTACTCTAATAAACTACAAAAATACAAAAAAAAAATGTAAACATAAAAAGCAATTGATGTATTCCAGTGCTTCCAAGCACAAACTTTGAAGGGAATAAATTATTTTGTCAACAATGGCATAATACGGCCAAATATTAAATTTTACTTATTTGTCCAAAGAGAATAATTGCTTCAAAAGAAATCAAAAAGAGCTTTAAGCTCGAAACGATCATACTTCTGCTAAACAATATGTCTTAAGAATTTATAAGACAGAAACAAAAATATGGAAAAACTCAAATTTCTCCGTCAAAACTCAAAAAAGAAAACCTTTAAATTTGGTTACACACAATTTATTTTATTCTAATGAAAAACAAAAAATAAAACTTTAAAAAAACTTTAGGCATCCCACCTATTCCAGTCTAAAACCTCTAAGAGGATAAGTTATTTCCTCAACAACGTCATAATGCGGCCTAGCATTAAGTTTTACTTATTTGTCCAACGAGAAGAATTGCTTCAGAAGCAATAAGAAAGAACTCTAAACTCAATGTGACCAGATCTCCGCAAAAATAGCTTAAAAATACCCCAGGAATAAACGGGGAATACCTTAAAACACATTTTTGAGCAGTTCAAAATGACGTAACGCGGGGAGTTCAGAAATTTCACAGAGAATGTCTCAGCAGTAAAACTAAATTTCGTTCCGAGCTAGAGAGAACCATTTTTACGAGATTCTGTTTTATTTTACGGCGCGATCACGTGGCTTAAACCCTAAGGAAGAGTATGGGAGTGCGCGTGTGTGTTGGGAGGGGACGAGGGTAAGGAGTGTGCTTTGTTAGTTTTCTATGGCAACAACGTCACTGAATTTTTCAGCATAGCTCCGCAAATAGAGTGAGGAGAAATTATTTCTTTACAAACCTAAAGTTTAGTTTTTTTTTCAGGGGCAGAAAAACCTTAAAATGGTTTTTCTGTCTTTTTACAGACAGGAAATGACGTATAAAAACAATTTCATTCTTGTCCTGGTGAGTTTGGAAGTTGGAAATCCTGGATAGCTCGCTTTGGTGCAGTCTTATTCTTATAAAGAAGAAGTTTAGTTCGGATCATTATTGCTTAAAACTTGGTAACTTAGTTTATACGAGGTTGCTAAGACGGAGGCGGACTGACAGATGAATTGTTAAGAATAAAGAACAATTAATAGTGAAAAGTTTCATGCTGGAAATCTTGTAAAATTACTTTAGTTATCATCAGAAATTCAGTTCCTCAAAAGATAATTCTATTTGAAATCTGCTATGACATCCTGAATGGTGTTTTAAAGTAGGAAAACATACAATTCTGTGCTTGAACTGTTTTTAAATGTTAACCATATATTTTCGAACATGCATGCACTACACAATACATTAAAAACATTTACCCACTAAATTCCGTACACCAAAAACAACTCTCAAAAGAAACTGTTGTTTAAAAATGAAACGATTAAAACTTTGTAAAATAACGCACAAAGTCTCTTAACAAACTGTACTATGGACGATTACGAACTATGAAACTCCGAAGCTTTGATATTAATCATATGATGGAGGGATGTATCTAGAAAAAATTGTTGGAGGGGGTCCAAAAATTTCGGTCCAAACGGTTTAAAAAGGTGGAATTTTTCAAAAAAGAAAGACTTTAGCATTATCATTTTAGTAACAAAAATCAAAATTTCGGGGGGAGGGGGTCCGTACCCCCTGTACAATCTCTTAAATATATTATTGGTATCATGTAATACATAATGGATTCAGGTTTACAATGAAATATTCTTAATAAATTTCTGAAGGACATCATATTACCCACTTCATAATTATTAAGGTTCATAGTTTGTAATCGTGCATGGTAAAGCTTGTAAGAGGCATTATACAACAGTTTTAGTCTATAGCACAACTAAATTTTTGTTAAAAAGCTGTCCAAAAGTTGCACAGTTCTTTTTTAAATAACCACCTTAATAAATCTGGAAGCCGGCGAAGTGCTTTAGTGAAAACCTAAGCAAGTAATGTTTTCAGGTGTCCTTAACGAAAATCGACCATAAGTAAGGTCCTGCAAAAATCAACACTTTCCTAAAATTGGTCATTCTTTCAATGTTCTAGATCTGCGTTGAAAATTTTCACAAAATGTACAGAATTTAGTAAATGTTTTTAATGTACTACTTTGAAAGCGTATCCGTATTTTATGTGTATGTGTATACAGTTTAAGTCTGAAAAAGTGGCAAAAACTTTATGGGGTGATAGGACGCATCTACATGAGCAAATTTCGCCATGGAAACTATGGGCGAAACGCAAACGGGAAGACGCTAGGTGGCATTGAACATGGAAAGTTGATCGCCGAAATGTGGCGATATAAATGGTATGAATGGATCGATCCTCGCATCCAAAGGTATTTATTAGTCCTATAATCCTTGTCAGGCATTTATCAGTCGGGAAAGGCAGTCCCTATCCTGTAGGTGTGAAGTCTTCTACAGCTGGTAGACGCCCTTTTCAGCAATTTCTTTAAACATGTACATCAATTCCATTACTGTTAATACAATGTTTTCTGATATATCTCCCTCAATTCTTTAAATCTGAAAGTGAAAAACTACCTCTTAACTTCTCGCCGCTTGTGTTCCGACCAACCTTTTACACCATTTACAACGCCACCTGGCGGCTCGCCGTTTAAGTTCCGCCCATATTTTCTATGACGAAATTTGCTCGTGTAGATGCGCTCTATCACCCCATAATATTTTGGGCCACTTTTTCAGACGCTCCCTGTATTATTCCTAGTCAGAGTGTGTTATTCTTGTCGAGAACTTATCTCTTAATCCCGAGGTCTCCAAACAACCTCTGGCCCGCGGGCCAGATGCGGCCTGCGAAGCTCTCTCATTCGCCCATGGAGACCTTTTTATCTGCTTAAAAAATTACGGGAATTTACGTGTATTCTTCCAAGATCAGCCACCGCTTACTGGACGTTACATCTTTACCGTATTTTAAAATAGAGGTGTTCAGTAGTGTGTTATTTTTTTTAACCGATCACTACATAGCAAAACCTTATTCGCTACTAACGCTTTCTATATATGTTCACAGTCAATGAGATGATATAACAAACTTGTATACGGTAGAAGAACAATTTTGTCTGATGATAATCTCAGGCCCATGTTTGTGTTCGGGATACCAATTCTAAAGCCGGAAATGTTTGCTATTTTGGTATTTAAAAAAAAAAAAAATCACCATTTCCACTAATTTAAGTGTTCATAAGTAGTGAATCAATGTGTTATTATAAAATTTTGCACAGACATGTATAACGGTACATGAGAGATAGCTTTAAAATTCTGCTTTAAAATTCTGAAAATCCACCTGTTCCGTAATTTTTTAACAATTTTTCGCAATTTTCGGGGTAGAAATATACTCAAATGTCCGATTTGAGTTCATCAGTGAGCATAGTTGACAAAGTCAGATTTATTTATTTATTACCTTCAATCAGCGGTTCTCAACCTTTTCACGTCGCCCCCCCCTCCCCAACAAAGGCTAACTTACGGTGGCGCCCCCCCCCCTCACATTTTTCAGCATACATTCAGTTTTTTAATCTTTAACAATGAACATTTTGTCGAATTTTGTACAAAATAATGTTATCAGTAAAGTTTGAATGAACATTTTAAGTGAAAATGGTTATGTTTTTGAGTAAAAATGAGGATAAATAAGATGATTTTTTTAAAAACATTTCTCTCGTCTCCCCCTGCAAACGTTCTGCGCCCCCCTTGGGAGTAGCGCCTCACAGGTTGAGAAACGCTGCTTCAATAATTCAAGTGAGATTGACGTCATTGATTGACGATTTGATGTCAGAAGTATAAAAATGCATTAGAAATCTTAATTAGGTTAACAAGTTTTTTACAAGAAATTACACCACGAGCGAAATAATAAACTTTCATCTTATCAGATGCTGTAGAAAAGTAAAAGAAAAGTAAAATAATGTGTTTTTTTTATTCTTCATTCACTAATTCATGTTAGACATCACAACTGAGAATGATGTCATTTTAACGTCATGAGTTTAAAAATGAATAAGAAATCCAGTTAGTGCTGGGATACAGACCTCTATTGACGATCATTATAAACCCGTTTTATTGACGATTCCAGTTTTTAAACTAATAATAAAACTAGAATCCGTCAATAAACTGGTTTATAATAACGGTAAATAGAATCTGCATAATGCGCGAGCTACCCTTGGCGATTTTTGAATACTATAATTCTTCAGCAAACATAAGAACGAAAGGAAACTTGCACATTTTTAAATCGCGGAAATTCGAATGCCACCCTAAGGTGGAATATACTAATTAACGTAATACATAGTATTCGCTATCGGTTTGACGACGGTCGCCATGTGTATTCCCTGAAATCGTGCAAACTGGATATTTTCCTTTATAGCGAGATTAAATATTTTGCTGTGCTAAATACGCCGATCCTACAAGAATTGTGCTTTAAAATATATGGAGAGGTGTTTTAATGGCAACCGTTAAAAAAAAAAAATATCGTTTATGCGAATGCATAAACTGCAGAGACTCATCAGAGTAGAAAAGGCACCATTGGATTCAAATATCTAAGCTGTTGTTTTAAAAGCATTAAAGAGGGAGAAACGAAGATAGATGGTAAGTATTATGAGATAGATAATATGACTAAAAGATAGCATAAGTGATAGGTAGTAATAGTAGATTTGTTAGGTTAATGTGGATTAAAGCACAGTTGTGACGAAGTTCACATATTTTTCGCGTCTTAAAATAATGTTCCTATGTTTCGTCTAAATCAAAATTACGTATTCCGTATTAATCTCTCTCCACTTTGTTTTTTCGGCTCGATAAAATATTCTTTCCTTTTGCGCGACGCTATGTCTGGGATTTTTCGGGGTTTCCCTTCTAAGTTTATTTCGCTTTAGCATATGCTGTGTAAGTTCTTGGCGCCTCCCGGTCTTCCGTCGGTGTTTTCTCACGGGGTTGTAGCCTTAAGTTTTGGCATTCGCCAAATTCTGGCACTTCTGTCTCTGTGTTAATCATTTAATCCGTTTGTTTCAAATTTTTATATTGTTTACGCCTACCGGACGGTGGTTGTCACGTGGGGCAGTGGCTTATGAGTGCTCATATTGTACTCGCCAACCTGTAGTGAGCTGGCAGTTTTGTAGGAAGATTTTAAAAGACTTCTCGATTGCTCTCCGTCAGAGGAGGTTGTGTTCGTTTTCTTTATGGAACTCCGGCATGCCGTGTGGCCGGAACAATTAGATATATTCCTGGTGTTATTTTTATGAAGCAATGTACGGTGCGTAATTGAACTTGTTTCTTTAATAACTGTTTTGTGAAGATACCTACAATAAAGTGCAGCTTTTTTGTGTATTCCAGTTGTCCGTCAGTTTTTCTCAAATACCTTTTGTACACTATACGTCATGTAAGCGGCCGAGGGAACGTTTCTCTTAATCGACCTCCGACAACTCCCTCATAACAGTATATCACGTTAATAAATATTTCGTGAAATTAAATGTTTTTCAACGATCGTCTTACAGCTAATTAAACTATAATCCTATGCTACGTTAATATATCCCGCGGTAGTTTCAACCATGGTTTCAACAAAGGAACTACATGAACTGTATTTTTTTTTCGCACAGGTAGTTACGATTATATTTTACAAAAATATTCGTTACCTACCGTGCGAGGAACTGGCACGCAGCTAGTAAATGAACAAAATAATATTAAATAAGTAATTAAAACAACATATATGTATATATATATTTTTTTCAATTCTTTTTATTTTGACCTTGAGTGTATTGCCGGCACCCAAACTGCTGCTTCATAGTTAATGCGGTCCTCTGAGCTAAAAAGTTTGGTAACCTCTGTTTAATCCATTGTTTTATGTTACAGTTTTATAAACTATGAAAAGCAACATCTAGTTAACGGGCATCTGTATTTATTAAATGCTCTAAAATATTCATTTTTGGGGTATAAAAATAAATTTCAAATAATCTGTTTAAAATGATCTACGAAATTTCCTTAATTTAAGTTAATATTTTCAGTATAAGTTTTGTCTTTTAATCGACTTACGAGAAAACACATCTGAATATTTCGCAGACGGCCAATTTTATGCATCATGTATCAATAGCTACCATTTTAACTTCAAATGAGACAAAAATACAAATCTACTTCTTTTAAATATGCTAAGTGTAGACTTTACTTTTGAGACAAATCCTATTTTAAAATTCTCTAGGTGATTACTATGAAGAATAATCATTGAGACAGAGCTATTATTTACTTTTTAAATTATATTCCTTAGCATCACTGAGCAAAACATGCAAATGTTATTGTAAGCTCTCCGCTACTTCATATAAATTTATATACAATAAGTTATTTAATTAAATACCATATTACAGAAATGTCAAAAAATAATTAGCTTAAAAATATGCACTTGATTATTTCTCATCTATTATTCATGTGCGCTATGAGAAGATAATTTTATTTTAAAAATAATATAGTACAAAATTAGTTCATTCAAATTATTTTCTGTTAAAAATATGTATACTATTTTTTTAACATCATGGTGTTGGTAATATTATCAATGTAAATATATAAAGTTTGACTTTACGATGCGTTTGCACATATGGACCTAATTAACTGTAAAATATTTTATTTAAATTCATGCTCTCATTTTGATCATCATCATTCATTCTCAAGACTGCTCAAAATAATTTATAAAGTATTTTTAAGTTATCAGTCGGGGTTGGTGGCCGAAAGCGATCAGCTTATGGTTAAAATTTTACTAAAATAACACAAATTTTTAAATAAAACTTTAGCTATATGCTACCATATTTTACCCTATATTTTTCACCATAAACATATTTTAATAATATTTTAAAAGCACAATCAGTAATGAAAAAAAAATAGAATTTTTAGAAAGTGTCTGAAGGAACATTTTACCATCAACCCATTGGCAAAATGATCCTTCATCTTATAAATAAAAATGAAATTCTGTTTGTTTGTTTATTTGTTTGTTTGTTTGTTGATTTGATTCGTATACAAATCCACAAAAATGGACCTATCGGCCTGAAATTTAGCACAGATATGTAAAATAATATAGAATAAATCATAGTCCACTTTAAAACTTTGAAAGTCCACCCGTTCCCGGAATTTAAGAGATTTTTTATGCTCTTCACGCAAAAGCTTTCCGTAATTGTAACCCCTGTAGTGAAAAAAGTGTGACATAAGGATCGTGGTTGCCATGTGTGACGATTTAGCCGAATAAAATGTTTTAAATTCTTTTAAATGTAATAAAAGTAAAAATAAAAGAATAATAATGATTTTTTTTTGTTAGTTTATATTCGAAAGGTTATTTTTTTTTAATTATAATATCGTGTGCATGGGAAATCAGAGCAGGAATGTAATGCTTTACACGCAAAACAATAAGAATTGAAGATTTCCGAGGCTAATGTGTAAATTTTTTTAGTCTGGCGAAAAAATAAAATGGCTGAAATATGGATTTTGAGTAAGTGAGTTCTAGCGGTTTGCACAGTTTTCGGCTTGGCGCAATTTATTGAGAGCTTAAGGAAATAGATTTTTGAAAACAAGTGCAAAGGTTTTATTAGAATACAGCGTTAAATTTTAATGATCCGTGAAGAAATAATGCAGTTATTAAGGGATTTCAAGCGATCTAACTTCAGAATTCTCGCCAATTGAGTACATTGATTTAAGTTGGGGGAATTCCGCCAAATTTCAGAAAATTGAAATCTTCTCATTTAGTACATCGGAGTAACGATGAATAAAACACATTATAGTTGATAATTTTTAAAAAAATCGACTGTATTAAGGGATTCCAATTTTCAAATAAATGCGTGCTACTCTTTGGCGGTCGAACCATTTCCCATATTGATTGCTGCTAAGTCAATGCTTCGTATGATTCCCTGAAAAAACTCTTGCAAAATGGCGTATGTTGGCACTTTGGCGAGGCTTAGATTTGAAACTGGATTTTATTTGAGACTGGTATATATAATAACACTGGTTATAAATAAAAATGAATGTTGGTATGTGTTTATGAGGTTGAAAAACTCCAGCACCGTTGAGCACCGTTTCACGATGAAATTTGGTTCACCTAAGTCTTTTATGATGGAGAAGGCCACTTGGTGCCGCAGCACAACGTTGAATTCTATTCCGTTTAGCCGTTTGCTATGCGAATATCGTCCAACCGATTTCGATGAAATTTGGTACACGCGAATATTAGAACACGGAGAATATTTTTCACTATCCATTTTGCTGTAACTTGCCGCTAAATGGCGCTTCAAAGCATCAACTTCTATACCGTTCGACCGATCGGCATCAAATTTTTTATGCTTACACATTTGAGCACGAAGAATATATTCTAACTGCGTTCCTTTTGATGTTACTCACCACTAGATGACACTGCAATGCATTATTATTTTAACTCGCCACTAGATGACGCTGCAGCAGGCCAAATTCTTGGCCATTCAAACGGTCGCTATGAAAATCAGTATACATATCTATTTGAACAATGAGAATATTTTGGCGTTATCCATTTTGCTATAACTCGCCACTTGACGGCGCTGTAGCAAATCATTACTTTATTGAACCACTAGATGGCCCTGCAGTGTATCACTTCTTGACTGTGCAAATAATCGCTATGAAAATAGGTATACATAGATATTTGAACACGGGGAAGAGTTTGGCGCTATCCATTTTCCTATAACTTGCCACTAGATGTCGAGTCAACACATGAACTTCAGGACTGTCCAGCCGATAGTCATGAAAATTCGTATACATCGATATCTGAATGCGAAAAATATTTTCGCCGTATCCGTTTACTAAAACTCGCCACTAGATTGCGCTACGCCGCATGGCCTTCTGCACCGTACAAACGATTGCCTTGCAATTCGGTATGCATGATTATTGGACACAATATAACGCGATATCCACTTTGCTATATCTGTTTATTACAATGAATAGTAATCACCACAAATCGTAATATCAAAAAGTCCATTCATTCCCGTGCGAAGAACGGGTACTTCAGCTAGTATAGAATAAATCATAGTCCACTTTAAAACTTTGAAAGTCCACCCGTTCCCGGAATTTAAGAGATTTTTTATGCTCTTCACGCAAAAATCTTTCCGTAATTGTAACCCCTGTAGTGAAAAAAGTGAGAAATAAGGATCGTGGCTGCCATGTGGCGATTTTGCCGAATAAAATGTCGTTCGTATACAAATCCACAAAAATGGACCTAACGGCCTTAAATTTAGCACAGATATGTAAAATAATATAGAATAAATCGTAGTCCACTTTAAAACTTTGAAAGTCCACCCGTTCCCGGAATTTAGGAGATTTTTTATGCTCTTCACGCAAAAATCTTTCCGTAATTGTAACCCCTGTAGTGAAAAAAGTGTGAAATAAGAATCGTGGTTGCCATGTGTGGCGATTTTGCCGAATAAAATGTTTTAAATTCTCAAAGTAAAAATAAAAGAATAATAATGATTTTTTTTTTTGTTAGTTTATATTCGTAAGGTTATTTTTTTTTAAATTATAATATCGTGTGCATCGAAAATCAGAGCAGAAATGTAATGCTTTACACGCAAAACAATAAGAATTGAAGATTTCCGAAGCTAATGTGTAAATTTTTTTAGTTTGGCGAAAAAATAAAATGGCTGAAATATGGATTTTGAGTAAGTGAGTTCTAGTGGTTTGCACAGTTTTCGGCTTGGCGCAATTTATTGAGAGCTTAAGGAAATAGATTTTTGAAAACAAGTGCAAAGGTTTTATTAGAATACAGCGTTAAATTTTAATGATCCGTGAAGAAATAATGTCGTTATTAAGGGATTTCAATCGATCTAACTTCAGAATTCTCGCCAATTGAGTACATTGATTTAAGTTGGGGGAATTCCGCCAAATTTCAGAAAATTGAAATCTTCTCATTTAGTACATCGGAGTAACGATGAATAAAACACATTATAGTTGCTAATTTTTAAAAAAATCGACTGTATTAAGGGATTCCAATTTTCAAATAAATGAGTGCTACTCTTTGGCGGTCGAACCATTTCCCATATTGATTGCTGCTAAGTCAATGCTTCGTATGATTCCCTGAAAAAACTCTTGCGAAATGGCGTATGTTGGCACTTTGGCGAGGCTTAGATTTGAAACTGGATTTTATTTGAGACTGGTATATATAATAGCACTGGTTATAAATAAAAATGAATGTTGGTATGTGTTTATGAGGTTGAAAAACTCCAGCACCGTTGAGCACCGTTTCACGATGAAATTTGGTTCACCTAAGTCTTTCATGATGGAGAAGGCCACTTGGTGCCGCAGCACAACGTTGAATTCTATTCCGTTTAGCCGTTTGCTATGCGAATATCGTCCAACCGATTTCGATGAAATTTTGTACACGCGAATATTAGAACACGGAGAGTATTTTTCACTATCCATTTTGCTGTAACTTGCCGCTAAATGGCGCTTCAAAGCATCAACTTCTATACCGTTCGACTGATCGGCATCAAATTTTTTATGCTTACACATTTGAGCACGAAGAATATATTCTAACTGCGTTCCTTTTGATGTTACTCACCACTAGATGACACTGCAATGCATTATTATTTTAACTCGCCACTAGATGACGCTGCAGCAGGCTAAATTCTTGACCATTCAAACGGTCGCTATGAAAATCGGTATACATAGCTATTTGAACAATGAGAATATTTTGGCGTTATCCATTTTGCTATAACTCGCCACTTGACGGCGCTGTAGCAAATCATTACTTTAACTACTAGATGGCCCTGCAGTGTATCACTTCTTGACTGTGCAAATGATCGTTATGAAAATTGGTATACATAGATAGTTGAACACGGTCGCTATGAAAATCAGTATACATAGCTATTTGAACAATGAGAATATTTTGGCGTTATCCATTTTGCTATAACTCGCCACTTGACGGCGCTGTAGCAAATCATTACTTTATTGAACCACTAGATGGCCTTGCAGTGTATCACTTCTTGATTGTGTGTTGTACGCTATGAAAATAGGTATACATAGATATTTGAACACGGGGAAGAGTTTGGCGCTATCCATTTTCCTATAACTTGCCACTAGATGTCGCGTCAACACATGAACTTCAGGACTGTCCAGCCGATAGTCATGAAAATTCGTATACATCGATATCAGAATGCGAAAAATATTTTCGCCGTATCCGTTTTGCTAAAACTCGCCACTAGATTGCGCTACACCGCATGGCCTTCTGCACCGTACAAACGATTGCCTTGAAATTCGGTATGCATGATTATTGGACACAATAAAACGCGATATCCACTTTGCTATATCTGTTTATTACAATGAATAGTAATCACCACAAATCGTAATATCAAAAAGTCCATTCATTCCCGTGCGAAGAACGGGTACTTCAGCTAGTTTGAAAATAAAAACAGTCAGTCATACTGCACGTCAGAAGAGAAAACTTCTTGTCAGGATTTTTGTCTAGAATTCATATTTATGCAGTTAAATAGATTTTTACTCGTTATTGTATTATTTAGAAAAATAAACATTTATGAACGTTTATTGACATTTTAATACATTTGAAATTCTTTGTAAAATAATTTTTAAATGTTTTTTTAAGGCTGTAAGGATATCGCACATTAATTTATGATATTCTCACAATTTCACATATTTTTGTACGTTTATATACATTTTTACACAATTTTCACAAGGGGGTCTCAATCTCACAAGGGTTAGCAATGAAAATTTTCATTGCTAACCCTCTAATCCCTCCTTATCTAATTGTAATTAAATTAAATTTTTTATTTGTTAATTTAATTATATTTAAAATTTCGCACTCGTTTTGTGTGCACATTTAAAATTTAAAAACAGAGACGGAGTGCGCGCACCGACCGCAGCGTGACACAGCTGGTATGTGCTTATGGTATACATCAGCAATACACATTTTTTTCCACGTGTTGGATATTGTTCGATTTAATTAATAATTATGTACTTGAATTTATTAATTATCAATAATTATGTACTTACGTTTTAATGAACAGTAATCCTATTTATTTTTAATGGATGATGAATTTATAATTCTAATTCAAATGCACTGTAGTATAATACTGAAAAGCATATAATTATTAACACTCTTCACATTATCAAATTAACTTTATTGCGCAATAACTGTATAGCTATGCAAATTAAGTACAGTTTTTTAAATAAATAGTCGAAAATTATTGCACCTACCCAGCTAGAAAAAGTCTGCACTTTTTTTTTTTTTTTTTTTGCAAAAATATAATGTTCAGTTGTCTTGTAACTAGCCATTGGAAATTTAAAAAAAAAAAAAAAAAAAAAAAAAAACAATTTATCCATAAAAAGTGGATATTTTTCAATATTTTTGAAAGTATACACTTGTTGTGTGAAATATATGCAGTTTTTATGCATACTATAAAATAAAATTTACGCAGTTTGAAACGATTTTCAAAATTCTCAAAATCTAATCAATTTTTTTTTAAATCCGACGCCCGTAGCTTATGTTGAGTGACTAGCTATCATACCAAATTTCATTTCTTTTGCTTTAGTCGTTATTAAGTGATGTGCGAAAAAAAAATTTATGCAGAGTGAAGCGATTTTCAGAAAATCTAATGATTTTTTTAAAAATTCGAAGCCTATAGTTTCAGTTGATTTACCACCTACCATGTCACCAAAAGCGTCACTGACAGATCGACAGGCAGACTTTTTTCGGTCGAACTGGGGTCCCAAATGCTTAAAATGGATAGAAATCGCAAACATTTTTAATGCCAAGAAGTGTAAAGGCAAAGTCTAATTTTATTTATTTAGATGCGTAAGTTCCAATTCCGAAAGTAAAACAACAATCACTTCAAACTTTAGTCATTTCATCCCGTGCTTAGAACTCTCGCCTACCATGCCTTGTGTCCACAGTTCGAAACCAGTCGCGGAAGATAGAGGGACGCAGTTAATACGTAACTTGAAATTTTTACGTATGATGGCAGCACTAAAATTCAAAGAAGGGAGGAAGAAATCTCAGCAGGTGACGTCACATTCCATTTTTCCCCGTATGTACCTGAGCGTGACGGTCACGCGGAGTGTCGTGTTCATATACCTGTCAATAATCACTTTGAAAGAAGTGTTGAAGTATGCGTCTAGTTTCTTAACCCAGTTTCATAAAAATGGGCTTTTCTCCGACAATTTTATCAATGCAGTGAAAGAGAAAATTCTGAATTAACCATTTTTTATCAAGTGCAATCGGTGAAAGATGGATTAGTGTTTGAAAAACTGTGGTCGGAAAGTTTGCTGTTACTTGAACACTTCTTACAAAGTGATTATTAACAGGTACATGAGGACGACATTTCCGACCCCAACATTGCTGTAATAGTCTGAACCGTCTTGATGTACTCTATCTCTCCTGAAAATTTGTAAACGCTGTACCGAAACGCCCTGTAGATCAGCTCAACTTTGATAGTTAGTATGAATTGCTGCATGGAGACAATATCTGCAAGCCCACATGAGAAGGGGGCTTTCAGATACTGTCTACAATTCAAACATTGTCTATGTGATTCTTAGTCTTTTAATCGTATTCCACATCTCCTATATGTTTTATAATTCTGTCGCCAAAAAACCCTGATTTACTCTTTTGAATCAGATAAACTATGAATACACACAGTGTTGAAAGAGCTAGAAAAATTTTTGAGCAGAACAACTTAATGTATTTTCAAAAGCCTGTATAAAACCTTATGGAGCTCTTAAGCCGAAAGTTCACAATATCGCATGTTTTACTAACTTCTCAATATCATAATGATTTTGGAGATCATCAACTACGAAAGACGACGCAACCTCTTTAAAAAGTTTTCGAAAAGGAATCGATTTACCGTGCCTGCGCTACAAGACGTTTATCTTTCTTAAATGATTCGCTTATCGGAAGCGAATGCCATTTCCGGATCATTTCCGGTGGTCGATATTCCGAATATCGGCCCGTTAATCATCGCGACGTGGACGTCTTTGAGAGACGCGATCAGCGGGCTCGGATGCTCGAATAGCACTTTCCTGAGAGTAACGTGTAAGAGGATTATTAAGTAGGGGTATGAATAAATGATTATTCAAAATGTTTTATGACTAGCGATTTTTTTAAATAAATATTAACCCTTTATGCCTCAACAACTATAGATTTTTACATTTTTATTTTACAGTAATGAACAGAAACAGATTATAAGCACACTGAAAGTTTTTAATTTCTAGTTTTGTAATTCATGTAAAAATTATTGACCGCATTGTTTTCTTGTAGAATTCTATTAAATGGTTATTTTCATTTTTGTATTACAGTCAAACTTCATTGAGCTACCACCTCTGTTAAGCGACCGATCGTACAAAGTCCAACTAGGGAATGCAATCCCGATCCCGCGGGAAGACTGTATCATTAGCATAATTATCATATTCATTTAAAGCAGCGGTTCTCAACCTTTTAACGTTGCGCCCCCCAACAAAGGCTAACTTACGGTGGCGCCCCCCCTCCTCACATTTTTCAGCATACATTCAGTTTTTTAATCTTAAACAATGAACATTTAGTCGAATTTTCTACAAAATAATGTTATCAGTAAAATTTGAATGAACATTTTAAGCGAAAATGGATAGATTTTTGAGTAAAAATGAGAATAAATAAGATGATTTTTTAAAAACATGCATCACTACTTGCCCTTTGTTTTTTTTCGCCCCCCCCCACTGCAAACGTTCTGCACCTGGCACCCTCCCCCCTTGGGGGGTGCACCCCACAGGTTGAGAAACGCTGATGCAAGGCATTGTATTAATTATCTATAAGATAAAGTATTAAACTTGGCAGTGGTTACAATCTTACTTCCTACTTTTTTCTATTAAAATTAATTTTTATTTGATTGAAATGTCAATCCTGCGGGATAGTGAAATAAATATAGAGCATGACATTTACTATAAAGTAGATAAAATGTAAAAAAAAAATACTGTATTTTAAACTTATATCTAAGAGTTTTTATCTTAAAATATTGGCTTTTAGTGTGTGCTGGAACATAAAATTATAAGAGCCATCGCTTTTCATTGCTTCCAGAATAACTTTTCGAAGTGACAGAAATGTATTATCCTGTATTTCAAGAGAAATATTATAAAAGGCTATGATTACTGCTTCCATAAATTCATCAATATTTTTGGGGCTCGATGTTGTAGTGTCTGCACTGCTTTAAAAATGTTATCTAATAAAAAAGAAATATAATCTAATCTGAAATACAGATTTTAAATTTTCACTGTAGTGCTATTTTTCTTGTACTATTATTAGGGATCGACCGATACCATATTTTAACCGATACCCGATACTTTTTTACAAGGGGCTGTATACATATCAACATAGAAAATTCAGTTTTTCATGGAACCTAATTTCCTGTCACTTACATTCGGAAAAATGCAGACACAGAGAAAAATTTCTCCAAGTGCAAGTGATGGGAAATGTGGTCTGTACAACAAAGCTGCCAATTCTCCTGAAACTTTCGGGAGTGTTCCACCACAATTTTAAATATCTTGCAAAAGATATTTGGCCTTATTTTAAGCATAAATTGCCATGTAAAAATTAGTGGTGGAAAATCTTTGGTAGCTGTGGCATGTTAAATTTTGTATTATAATATGTATACAGCCACTTGTAAAAAAAGTATCGGGTATCGGTTGATCCCTAACTATTGACTTAATCTATGTTAAAAAGTATATCAAAATTAATGATTTGGCCCTATTTTTTTCCTGGTTTCATTACTTTGGAAAGTGTATCATAATTTTTGTGCCGGCCCTAAAAACTTCAGATTTTTGCTCTATTTGAGCAATTTTTTAAATGAAAACTTTCTGAAAATCTACGAATTGGTGAATTTCTGAGTCGTAATGTAGCCCCCTCTTTCTTTTTAAGTTTTTAAAAACAAACCAATTGATAACTGTTGTATATGGATCCCACTTCCCGAAAATAATAATAGTAAAAATTATAGCTTCTTTTTTGTAAAATTACCTGTGAACGAAAAAATATATACATAATAATTGCACTTTCAAGTAAATCCAAGACTATTAAATTTTACCATCACAAAGGATATTTTTTCCAGTTGAATGGAAAAAACACAAAGGGCTTAGTAAAATTCGTGTAACTCTAAACTGAATTAAAATACCATTGACTCAATATTTTTTCATCTAAATTTAGCAGTTTTAGTGAACTATAAAAATCTCCACAGTTCATACAAGTTCTCTAATAAAATTCCGTATTCGTTTTCCAAATTCCTTCTACTTAAATGTATTTTAAATCATGATTTTTGTCTCTATTGTTTCATTTTTTTAATATAAAAGAAAAAACATATAAATTTATTTAATTAAAAAACTGTTTTAAGTGGCAATCCAAGACGGCTCTTCTACAAGCAAGAATTATTTTTCATCTTAATTCAAGAGTATTTTATCTAGAACCGACAAATCAAGTTGATATATAACTCTAAACTTCCTCTATGCAGCTCCAATAAGGCATTGTCAGAATAATAAAAATAATGACTTTTTCTTTCAAAAGTTGTCTTGAAAAAGCCTTAAACAGTTAAACCATTTCTGCTCAGTATTCTTATACAGAACACTGAGATCTTTATGTTTTCGCTTCTGGTTACAAAAATTCATAAGCATTACTCAATTTTTTTATTTTAAAGCCTTAAACAGTTAAACCATTTCTGCTCAGTATTCTTATACATAACACTGAGATCTTTATGTTTTCGCTTCTGGTTACAAAAATTCATAAGCATTACTCAATTTTTTTATTTTAAATTCAAGAATACTTAATCTTACTTTCAACTATGTTTTAATGATATAAAGTCACCCATTTCACGCTAAACACATTTAACAAAATGTTATCAATTTTTCACACAAGTAGTGTCGTGGAAATTTATTCCTGCAAACATGAACGAAAATTGAATGTGACTGAAAAGTTGGACATAAACGGGTTAAACTTGTTCATATAGGATGAATCACATCAGATTACTTTACGTAGAAAAATTGCGGAACAAAGTAGCTTTATCCTCTCTCAATAAACTAAATAAAGACGGTGCTTTTGTAATCTCAGAAACATAAAAATGCACAATATTGCATATTTTACTAAATCGCGCATGTAATGATCTCCATGATCATCAATGGTTGTCTAATGGAAGATGCAATCTATTTAGCTTCAGACTTTTAAAAACGGAATCGATTTCGCTGCCGCTAACCCACGTTGCAACGCCAGCTCTACAAGACGTTTATCTTTCTCAAATGATTCCCTTATCGGAAGCGAATGCCGTTTCCAGATCACTTTCGATAGTCGATACTATTTCGAATTTTGGCTCGTTAAACATCGCGATGTTGACATCTTACAAGAGACGCGATGGGCAGTTGACTCCTTCCCCACTCGAACGTGTGAAAGGAACATTAAGCAAGGAGATGAATACATAACTGCATACCATGATATCATGACCAGCTCTTTAAATTCACTATACACTGAACCACTACATTTTATTACATATCAAAAAATAAAATTAGTTATTCGTTTTCGAATTTCCTTCTTCTTACTCTTATATTCAAGTCGCACTTTGCGTCTTTATTATTTCTTGCGGAATTCTCTGTTTAAAACAGAAAAGTTTATACAATTAATGAACTATTTCTAGTTGAAATCCAAGACGTCTCTTGTGTAAGTTGGAGTTCTTTTATCTTAACTCAAGAGCTGAAACTCTCTAAAACCGAATAAACCGAACTACATGGTTCCAGAATTTTGTCCTGTGCATTATAATAGGGCGCCGTCAAAATAATAAAGGGACCAGTTTTTTCCCGAACATTGTCTTGAAAGAACTATCAGATGGATCACAGCAATTTATTTTATATAGAAAATCTTTGATACGAAATAGTCTTGTCTGTTCTGAAAATTGCTGACTGAAGAAGACTTTATTCTCTTTTAGATAGCTTTAACATTAAAATACACCACATTGCATATTTTACTAACTCCAAATAATGATCTGCATGATTATCAACGATGATAGCCTTATGGAAGATGCAAGCTGTTTACTTTCAAACATTTAAAAAACGAAATCGATTTCGCTGCTGCTAATCCACAGTGCAGTTACGACACTACAAGACGTTTATGTTTCTTAAATGATTCACTTATCGGAAGCAAATGCCATTTCCAGATGACTTTCGACAGTCGATTTTTCCAATTTCAGCTCGTTAATCGCAATCATCGCTATACAACATCGTCTTTTTCAAGAGACGCGATTGACTCTGACTTTTGCCAATACGAAAGCGTGGAAGGATCATTAAGCAAGAAAATTAATAAATAACTGCATCTAAGAATTTTGTGATCAGTTATTCAAAACCACTATACACTAAAACACTTCTTTTTATTAAGTATCAGAAAATAAAATTAGATATTCATTTTAAAATTCCTTCTTACACGTATATTTAACTCACTTTTTTTGGCTCGATTATTTCTTGCGTAATTCTCAATTTAAAACAAAAAAATATAAAGTTTATACAATTAAAGAACTATTTCAAGTTGAAATTCAAGACATCTCTTGTATAAGTTGAGATTCTTTTCTTTAAGAGTTAAAATTATCTAAAATCGAACAAACCGAGCCGGACACTGGATAGTTTCAGACTTTCATCCTTTGCATTTATTAGGGCACCGTCAGAATAAAAAAGGGGCGAGTTTTTTCCGAACATTGTCTTGAAAGATCTATCAGATGGATCACAGCAGTTTATTTTTTATAGAAAAACTCTGTGATACGAATCAGTCTTATCCGTTCTGAAAATGCTGACTGAAGAAGCCTTTATTCACTGCAAAATATCTTTAACATTAAAATTCACAACATTGCATATTTTAACAACTTCCATATAATGATATCCATGATCATCAACTTGCTAGTCTAACGGAAGATGCAATCTGTTTAGCTTCAGTCATTTAAAAAACAATCGATTTCGCTGCCGCTAAGCTATGTCGCAGTAACAGCAGTACAAGACGTTTATCTTTCTTAAATGATTCGCTTATCGGAAGCGAATGCCATTTTCGGAACCCTTTCGATAGTCGATATTTCGAATTTCAGCTCGTTAATCATCGCGACTTTCACGCCTTCCAAGAGTCTCGATCAGAAGCTGAATTTTCCCCCAATCCGAACGTGTGGAAGGATCACTAAGCAAGGAAGATGAATAAAGAACTATGGATAAGGATTTTATGATAAGTTCTTTAAATCTACTGTAAACTGTGTGAAACCGTACTTTTTATTAGATGTCATAAAATAAAATTAGATATTCTTTTCAAAATTCCTGCTGTGCATTTTATAATCACGTTTTTTTTTTTTCTCTATTATTTCTTTCAAAATTCTCAAAACAAAATATAGAATGCTTATACAATAAAATGACTGTTTAGAGTTTAAATCTAAGACGTCTCCTGTACAAGTTGGAATTCTTTTACCTTAGCTTAAAAGTTAAAGCCATCGGTAGAGAAGAGCAACTAGATAGACATCTCAGTGCTGAAAAAGACCAGCCTTTGCCATCGTCCGATTTAGCTACCACCAATAGAGCGGTAGAACGGCATGCTCCACAGCATCACAGCCAGCTGCGTCCCGAAAGAAGTTTGACTCGATAGAGCAATCGTTCAACAGCTCTGTTGCTTATAATTAAGCCTAGCGATGGCAACGGTTGCACTTTTGCACTTTTTCAGTGTTTGGGTCAATGGAATAGTTTATCCACTTGTTCTATAACTAAAACTTGTTCTAAAACTACTTAATGTCAAACAAACTGAATAGGTACAGCCGAATGGGCCTTTACATAATTCCAAATTTTTCTCTATGCAGCTCTAATAATGCGTTGTCAGAGTAATAAAAACAACAGTTTTTTAAAAAAAACATTTTCTTGAAAGAATTTTTAGTGGTTAAGCTTTTACTGCGGCGAGGATCGCTTCAGATTACTTTAGAGAGAAAAACTGCGATGCGAAATAGTTTTATCCGTTCTAAAGTAAGCACCTCAAGAAACCTTTATCCCCTTTAACGTCTAAATTCACAACGTAACATATTTAACTAACTTCCAGACATATTGATCTTTATGATCAACGATAGTAGTATATAATGGAAGGTGCAATCTGTTTAGCTTCAAACATTTAAAAAACGGGATTGATTTTGCTGCCGTTTCAGTGCCGGCGCTACAAGACGTTTATCTTTCTCGAATGATTCGCTTATCGGAAGCGAATGCCATTTCCAGATCACTTTCGATAGTCGATTTTTGGAATTTCGGCTCTTTAATCATCGAGACATCGGCATCTTTCAAGAGACGCATTTAGCAGCTAACTCTTCCGCCAAGACCTTCTAAACGTGTGGAAAAATCATTAAGCAAGGAGATGAATAAATAACTACGTATAAGAATATTTTATGATCAGTTCTTTAAATCCACTCTACAGGTATATACTATATACTTTATTTATTTACTAACTGCTCGTTAATGAATAAAAATTGAATAACCAGTGAAAAAGCAGCCCACATGGAAATCGTCTAGAAAATCCTAATCAAACTGTAAATCCTAAGATTGTTTTAAATGTTTCACACGTAGTTTGGCGCAGTATGCCCTTTTTATGACCTTGTGCTATTAAACCCCATCTTAGCAACCAACCAAATTCTAAGATTCGGTATCATTTATCTACTTTACTAGTCGACTGTATTTCGACAGACTTTTTGAATTTAAACTAAACAGTTTTCAGCAATTTAAAACAATAACCTCCATGAGTAAAAATTGGAAGAGAAAAGTACTCGAGCAAAAAGGGATTATTTTTTTATACTGAGAACTTTCCTTTATCTAATTCTTTATCGCAGCTTTTTATGTTTCTACATAGAAAATAAGATTGGGCGTATTTAACGCCTGCTTTAGAGAGGAATTGTTCATCGTATTTAATTTTGTTAAAAGTAGACAAGGCAAGGCATTTCATCCTCTCTCTTCCTTGCTACAGGTATTTTTCCCATTTTATTCCCGGAAATAAAAGCAGAGGATGTATAGACAGGAAACATACTTTTTGACTTTTTCTCGTAAAAAAAACACACGATACCTTATTACTTATTTTGAAAGGGAATAGAATCTCCTGAAAAGGGAATAAAAAAGCAATATTTTATGAAAATAATCAGTGAAGTACCGATTTCGTTTGTTCACGGATAGGAAAGGTTTTGTAGATTATAACCGTTTTTTATAGACACTGTGTAGTGAATTTCAGTTTCATATAAAACTGAAATTTCTGGAGCACCGTTCTATAACATACTAAGATGGAATATACTGACAAAAGTAATAAATTTGTTTTTCATAAAAGCAAGGCAATGCGTATAAAATAGATGTATAATAAATTAAAATTTATAGAATATATGTAAAATATTAATTTAATTATACATTTGATTTAATTTATAGAATATATATAAAAATATTAATTTAATCATACATTTGATTTAATTTATGCATTATGTTAATTTCATTAATTCGTATATTTTAATTTATACAGTATATGCAAAATTTTAATTTATGAATAGTGATTTTATGTGTATGTGATATGTGATTATGTATAATGAATTTCAGTTTCACATAAAACTGAAATTCCTGGCACACAGTGTTATGACGTCTTAAAATAGAATAAACTGGGAAAAAAATAATTTTTTAATAGAAACAAAGCAATGCATATGTATAATAAATTAGAATTTTAGTTTTATACGCGTTCTAAAAAATCTCGAAAAAATTCTATAAACGCGCACATTTCGGAGTCACTGACGTCAGAAGCAAATAGCGTATAAGGGCAAGCAGCTTTCTATTGTTATGAGGGTAAACGAAAGTTAGCCAAGGAAGAAAATGAGCTACTGCTCTTGCAACACCCGAACAAATCTAACCACAGCACCAAAAGGATGTATCGCAGCACCAAATTAGTGAAATATTCCGCATGACATAATTTACAGCATTGGGAAACTATTTGCGGCTACAACTGGAAACAGCCTATCGGAAAATGCTACTGTCTTGAAGTATGCCTATCTTGTCAAAATATTCGTAAAAGTAGACACGTGACAGTCGCAGACCTAGTCAAATTTGCAAGACAATTGAAGAAAGCATTTCCGAAGCATCTATGTTCGCTATATCAAAAGATGTGGCTACACATTACACCTAGCAAGACGCAAGATACTACTGTCATCTTCAAATAAACGTCACCTTATTGCAAAAGTCAAATTTCAGTTTCGCTGGACTTTTACCGCCTAGTTGGTGTAGTGGCTAAGAACCATTCTATCAAGCCTTGGGTCCGAATTCGAATAAAGGCTTGGGGGTGGTTGTCAACTCTTCCGTCCGTTTTTAAGGGATAATTAAGGTCACCCATTGGGTGCCCCCATAATACACTGCTCAAAACAATTAAAGGATATTGCGGTTTTAGGTGGATCTTGTGGCTGGGAAACTTTTTAGCTGATTGATACATGGTCGACAGACGTAGTAGGTTATATGAGAATAAATTACACATGTTTGGCAGAAAAAAATGCATTTTATTGCGCATTTGTGTAGGAAAGGAAAAAAACACAATTTGTGCATATCAGAAAAAAAGAATAAGGAAAGGTGTTTTCTTCAAAGGAAATCATTTTCTGTAGGAGGTATGGTTTCCACGGACGGTCAGAAACGTTGAACACCTTTGAGGCATGAAGTCAATATTAATCACGAGTTGGGGTATTCTGTCCCACTCTTCCAGAAGAGCACTTTCCAGTTCTTGGAGGGTGGTTGTGGGGGTGGTTGGCGGCCAGCAACTCGTCTTCCTAGAGCGTCCCAAACGTGCTCTATTGGATTCATGTCTGGAGAACACTCTGGCAATTCCATTCGTACGATTCCTTCCTCGAAAAGGAAATCCTCCACCAGGTTAGCACGATGTGGCCTGCAATTATCGTCCATTAAAATGAAGTCATCTCCGATTGCTGCAGCATAAGGGACTACAATAGGTCTGAGGATCTTATCCCTATATCGGCGACCAGTCAGAGGTCCATCTCGAATGATGTAGAGGTCTCTGCGTCCATCAATGGAGATGCCACCATACACCAACGCTCTACCACCGCCAAAGCTGACACTTTCGTGCACGAACGCAGGATTATTCCTACTGCCACGGTCCCTCCAGATGAAAATACGCCTATTATCAGGATGAACCAAAAAACGGGACTCGTCAGAAAAAAGAACATTGCTCCATTCATTTCTCCTCAGTTCACATGCTCTGTTACCCACTCCCTGCGGTCGCGACGGTGCCTTGATGTTAGTCTAACACATACCATCGGTCGGCGAGCATACAGACCTACACCATGGAGCCGGTTTCGGACAGTCTGAGTTGAAACCGTGGTGCCAGTAGCCGAGCGAAGGTATTGTTGGAGAAGAGTACCGTTCATATTCAGGTGTCTCCGAGCCGTTAACACTAAATAACGATCTTCATTGGGCGTTTTTGCCCGTCTACGACCTTGCCCTGGTCTTCGGCCTGCACTTCCAGTCGCCAAAAACCGGTTTCCAGATCCTGGAAATCACACTTTGTAACACTCCAATGGCTTGCGCTACTTAGGCTTGAGTTTGGTCCCCTTCTAACCTACCGACAACTCTCCAAGCTTCTGAATCGGTTAAATGACTTCGCTGAGATATCGTACTCATCGAAACAAAGCAGTCACTGAATGCCGATCATCCTTGTCTTCATTGTCTTTTATTCAATTGAAAGTCCAATTTCATTCGCTGCCGCTGAAGCGACGTTTTTGACGTCGAACTCAAAATTAGCATACTCCACAGTTTGAAAATCAGAAAAATTTGCATTTGTGATTCTCTCCTTCCATTTTCGGCAAAAAAATTTCGCTTATATCTTTATTTTATATAAAACTTACAATATCCTTTAATTGTTTTGAGCAGTGTAGAATGGCCAATATTTTCAGGGTTGTTATAGTAACGAATGTCTAATCGGTAAGTGCCCGCTCGTAAAAAAGAAAAGAAAAGCAATAAAAAATCTAAAATTCTTCCAGATTTTATTCACGCACTCGGCTGGAAGAATTTCAGATTTTTTTTTTTAAATCCATTCAATCAATTCTGCCATATAGGGGAAAATGATAACTGTAAGTGCTCATATTGACTCCTGTTCGCATAATTTTGTTGCTGAAAATTGCATCCATTGTTGTTTGGTCCCTAGTGGTGAAATGTTTTGGATGAGTGCATATTGGAAAATCTAAAGTATCCATTTCAGTTATGAAATCGGATCCTTGATCGGAATTTAAATCTATGTTAAAATCTCCTACTAAAACAGTCTTACAATCATCCTCCTTCAGTAACGTTTCGAATAGAGCGTCTAATTTATCTTCATAAGAAATTCGAGGACTAGCGTATGTAACTGCAAATCTCATTTTATCTTGAACTAGCTGAAGTACCCGTTCTTCGCACGGGAATGAATGGACTTTTTGATATTACGATTTGTGGTGATTACTATTCATTGTAATAAACATATATAGCAAAATGGATATCGCGTTACATTGTGTCCAATAACCATGCATACCGAATTGAAAGGGAATCGTTTGTACGGTGCAGAAGGCCATGCGGCGTAGCGCAATCTAGTGGCGAGTTTTAGCAAAACGGATAAGACGAAAATATTCTTCGCATTCAGATATCGATGTATACGAATTTTCATGACTATCGGCTGGACAGTCCTGAAGTTCATGTGTTGACGCGACATCTAGTGGCAAGTTATAGGAAAATGGATAGCGCCAAACTCTTCCCCGTGTTCAAATATCTATGTATACCTATTTTCATAGCGATCATTTGCACAGTCAAGAAGTGATACACTGCAGGGCCATCTAGTGGTTAATTAAAGTAATGATTTGCTACAGCGCCGTCAAGTGGCGAGTTATAGCAAAATGGATAACGCCAAAATATTCTCATTGTTCAAATAGCTATGTATACTGATTTTCATAGCGACCGTGTTCAAATATCTATGTTTACCAATTTTCATAACGATCATTTGCACAGTCAAGAAGTGATAGACTGCAGGGAGATCTAGTGGTTAAATAAAGTAATGATTTGCTACAGCGCCGTCAAGTGGCGAGTAATAGAAAAATGGATAACGCCAAAATACTCTCATTGTTCAAATAGCTATGTATACTGATTTTCATAGCGACCGTTTGAATGGTCAAGAATTTGGCCTGCTGCAGCGTCATCTAGTGGCGAGTTAAAATAATAATGCATTGCAGTGTCATCTAGTGGTGAGTAACATCAAAAGGAACGCAGTTAGAATATATTCTTCGTGCTCAAATGTGTAAGCATAAAAAATTTGATGCCGATCAGTCGAACGGTATAGAAGTTGATGCTTTGCAGCGCCATTTAGCGGCAAGTTACAGCAAAATGGATAGTGAAAAATATTCTGCGTGTTCTAATATTCGCGTGTACCATATTTCATCGAAATCGGTTGGACGATATTCGCATAGCAAACGGCTAAACGGAATAGAATTCGACGTTGTGCTGCGGCACCAAGTGGCAAGTTAAGGAAAACGGATAGCATAAAAACCTTCTCCATCATAAAAGACTTAGGTGAACCAAATTTCATCGTGCAACGGTGCTCAACGGTGCTGGAGTTTTTACCAACATTCATTTTTATCTATAACCAGTGTTATTATATATACCAGTCTCAAATAAAATCCAGTTTCAAATCTAAGCCTCGCCAAAGTGCCAACATACGCCATTTTGCAAGCGTTTTTTCAGGAAATCATTCGAAGCATTGACTTAGCAGCAATCAATATGGGAAATGGTTCGACCGCCAAAGAGTAGTACGCATTTATTTGAAAATTGGAATCCCTTAATACAGCCGATTTTTTTTAATTATTAACTATAATGTGTTTTATTCATCGTTACTCCGATGTACTAAATGAGAAGATTTCAATTTTCTGAAATTTGGCGGAATTCCCCCAACTTAAATCAATGTACTCAATTGGCGAGAATTCTGAAGTTAGATCGCTTGAAATCCCTTAATAACTGCATTATTTCTTCACGGATCATTAAAATTTAACGCTGTATTCAAATAAAACCTTTGCACTTGTTTTCAAAAATCTATTTCCTTAAGCTCCCAATAAATTGCGCCAAGCCGAAAACTGTGCAAACCGCTAGAACTAACTTACTCAAAATCGATATTTCAGCCATTTTATTTTTTCGCCAAGCTAAAAAAATTTACACATTAGCCTCGGAAATCTTCAATTCTTATTGTTTTGCGTATAAAGCATTACATTCCTGCTCTGATTTCCCATGCACACGATATTATAATTAAAAAAAAATAACCTTACGAATATAAACTAACAAAAAAAAATCATTATTATTCTTTTATTTTTACTTTGAGAATTTAAAACATTTTATTCGGCAAAATCGCCACACATGGCAACCACGATCCTTATTTCACGCTTTTTTCATTACAGGGGTTACAATTACGGAAAGCTTTTAGCGTGAAGAGCATAAAAAATCTCTTAAATTCCGGGAACGGGTGGACTTTCAAAGTTTTAAAGGGGACTACGATTTATTCTATATTATTTTACATATCTGTGCTAAATTTCAGGCCGATAGGTCCATTTTTGTGAATTTGTATACGAATCAAATCCACAAACAAACAAACAAACAAACAAATAGAATTTCATTTTTATTTATAAGACTAGCGGCTACCCGCGACTTTGTCCGCGTCGGCTTTAGAATTAGGTCCCGAGAGAAACGAAGCATGTGTGAATAACAAATATGTTTGCGACTAAAGAAATTGCATTTAAATATTATTTGCTTTTTACTTATTTTAATTGAAGTATAATGCATGGTAGTATACTTCATTTAAAATAACAGAGTATGTAAAATTACTAAATTTATATTTTTTTCAGGCATTTGGCGAATAGAGACAGTTACGACAGTATTTGCGAACTGTTTTGAGTGTTCTTGTAAAAGAAATATTTATGCTATATGCATGAATTTTAGCCTATGTTAATCAGGAATAGTGCAGCTTTCTTTTAGCGAAAACGTTTTAGAATCGGTTCTATAGTTACAGAGATACCCATAGAGCGTAATGTATTAGAATTATTTTGAGTGTTCCTGTAAAGGAACAATTTGCGCTACATGCATTAATTTTAGCCTAAAATACTCAAGAATAGTGTAGCTTACTATCAGTGAAAAAAGTTTTGGAATCGGTTCAGTACTTACAGAGATACACATAGAGCGTAATGTAATTCTTATGAGTATCCCTGTAAAAGAACTATTTGTGATCTATGCATGAAAGGTAGCCTATAACACTCAGGGTCCCCCCAGTGTCTAAGAGGGTCTGCTCTCAAACCTGGAAGGCGGGAGATGCCAGGTTCAAACACCGGTCGCGCCTGTCGACCTAGCCGCTCGCAGTTTTTCTAAAACCTCGCGAAAATACGGGCTAGGATCCCTTAGAAAGTTCCCCACAGAGGAATAACCCATATAGGCCTAGGACTCTAGTGCAGTCAATCGGTCTTAATCCCCAAACAAACAAACAATAATACTCAGGAATAGTGCAACTAAGTTTTAAATTCGGTTTAGTAGCTATAATTCCATAGAGCGCAATACATTAGAATTATTTTGAAAGTTTTTGTAAAAGAATTATTTATGCTATATGCTTGAAAGGTTGCCCGAATGTTAATCCAGGGCATAAGCTATCTTCATTACGAATTTTTCCAAATCCGTTCAGCAATTTGTGTGTGATTCAGTCAAAAACATCTAAACACACAAACGTACACATTTTTTAAAGACTATGTCATTTTATCTCTCAATACCCTTATTGAAAAATGTGTCCCAAAAATGCGACATAATAAAGCGACATAATTTTACATGTATTTAAATACTATTAGTTCACAACAGCTTTAATATCGAGTTTAAAGCAATCTTTAGTCTCGATATTGTTACACTATTTCGTAAGCTGTAGAATATGCTCCACATGTATTTTTTACATATATTCAAATATTATTAGTTCACAACAGCTTTAATCTATTGTTACAATATTTCGTAAGCTGTAGAATATGCACCACATGTATTTTTCTATAAATAGGTTACACTCATAAAAATTTCAACATAGGGTTACCAGGCGAAATACGCGAAAGATGAGCGATAAAATGCCAAGTTAATTAATATAGTTTTAATATCGCAATAATAAAACTAAAAAATTAGGGGGGTTCAGGGGGATCTCCCCCTGACGAGGCTCGAACAGCCGAGTTTTTATATTATTGGTAGGATTTGGAAATTTATGAAGTTTAAGAAACACATTTGGACTTTTCTTTCTAATGCTTTTTAATTTGGCGTAAAATCAACATAATTTCCATACCATTTCATGTTTTTCAAATGCATGTTTATCTGAAAATAGAATTTCAGCTTTATTTCAAAAGCATAAATCATTTTGTGCGGGCGATAAAACGGTTTTTAATTAATAATTAGAAAAGTATTTAAAATTTCAACATTCTGAGCCTCAGGTGCACAGTCATGGGCTTCTATGCTCAAATTTTCAAAGCTCTGCTTTCTATAGATTTGTCTGGAGAACATTCATTTTTATTATGATTGATAGATAGATTTGGCATAAAACTGGCATAATTTCCGTGGAATTTAATGTTTTTCAGATGCACGCACGCGCTTCTTTATTGAAGCAATAGCATTCTTGTTAGCTCAATGAATCATTTGATTGATACGGGCGAAACTAAGCATGGCAACGTAAAAACGGTTTTTAATTAATAATTAAAAAAGTAATTAAAAATTTAAAATTCTAATTAGCCTATAACCAACTCCAGGGTCCCCTCTATATCTAAACCAAACTGCATCCTAATCGATTCAGCGGTTTAGGCGTGAAAGCGTCATAAATAAACAAACAAACTCACTTTCGCATTTATAATATTTGTTAGGATATACGCAATGACCATTTGAACACCATTGATGTGGCTCGTGTAGACACGGGTAAAGTGTTTCATATTCTTTTTATAAAGTGATTTTTATAAAGTTTTCCTTAATAAAAATCATAACTCCAGATGTCTTTCTGTTTTGGAAACCACTGTCTATCCGTTTGACCAAAGTGAATCCTGGTTCTTGAAATTCATCTGAAGGGATAGTTCATGTTTCCGTTAGCAACAGGATTCGTTAGCAACTCCAGATGGCTTTCTGTTTTGGAAACTACTGTCGACCAACGTGAATCCAGTTCGACCAAAGTATTCCGTTAGCAATATCAAATCACTCTGCAGAAAACATGAATCAAACGGGAAAGTGACCACGGCACGCCGCGTAGACAAAATCCCGTGATTGAAAGAAATAGCACCCGAGTGCTAAAAAACAACCAAAAAAAAAACCCTTTGCTGTATTTCATCGCTGTGAAAAAAGTATAGTGGACAGATGAATCTAATTTTTAGATTTAATATGAAAGTATTGACCGAAAGGCTATTACAATGCAATCTTTAAAATATTAAATCTTAATAATTTTCTTTTTCATGTACATTCCTTTGTGTTTCACACGCTTCGAATTTTAAGATATTTCGCACATGAAAAGGCCTCATTGACGTTTGCGTTCTATAATTTCTTATTTCAATATATGTGCTACTTCGCATATCTAATTTAAGTTCTGTGTTTTGAAAACAGGGTGATCGGCTTAAATGCTTTCCGCTTTTGATTAACGAGAGCCTGCAGAAGTAATTCGCTCCTAATTCACTCCAGATCAGCATCGTAATTTTGCCGGCCGCAAAACTCTGACAGGCTAACAGGTGTAAACGCCCTCGTCGGACTACAGTTGCTTGACAAGTGCATTCATGCATCAGTGACCACCCTGGAAAATGGGGCGCTAGAGACTAGAAATGTGACAGCCGCGAAAGGTTAAGAGCGCTGTCGATAAATTTTGAATTCATGAAATGTTATTTAAATATATTTGCCCGTTGTTTTTTTTTCCTTTTTAACATTTTAAAAATTGAAGTACAGTGAGTGACTCCGATGTAACAGACAAACGAACAATTATAGAAAGAAAAATATCATCATATCATTACAAAAAAATAAATAAATAAACACTAGTGGATTTGGAATACGCTTTTAAAATTATGCTTATTATAATATGTATATATTTTTTTATTTCTATACAAGGAGTTATTTCTAAATATGTAAAATTTTCAAAACGTATTTTACATTTTTTAACTAATAAAAAATGTTAAGATAATGCAATAAATAGTACATAGTTATTAACATAGTTAATTACATTTTTTTCCAAAATATCATTTGTTTGTTTTCATTGAGAATGATTTATTTTATGGATTTCTTTTCAGAGCATTTTATCAAGTTATAGGGGAAGGTGGCCCAAAATGATCCTAGCAGGCAAAACGATCCACATGTTTTCTTTGATACAGGCAGCACTATCTACCAGGTAACACACAAACTTTGAAAATAAACACTCAAAAAAACTGGTGTTATAAGATAAAATAAATAAAAACTTTGTGAAAAATAACACACATAAAAGGTTACTTCAAGGCGTAACGATCGTTTCGACCGAAAATTCGTTCGGTCTTCGTCAGACAAACCCTTCCGTCAAACAGAGCAGAGGGAACTGAAAAAGATTCTTTTCAGTTCTTCTTTTTCAGTTCCCACTGCTCTGTTTGACGAAAGGGTTTGTCTGAAGAAGACCGAACGAATTTTCGGTCGAAACGATTGTTATGCCTTGAAGTAACCATTTATGTGTGTTTTTCTCACAAAGTTTTTATTTATTTTAACGCACAAACTTGTTGTGCCAAGCCAAGAAGAAGCAATGGTGGTATTTAAGCGATCGGATTATTACGTGTCCAGAGTAGAATTTTTCAAGAACTGGGTTTTATCATATCTTTTATAAGGTAAGAACTAACTTTCCTATTTATTTTGATATGCAGTCTTTAGTGTGCAGAAATATGAATTGGTTTACTGTATAGAGTGTGTTTTTACATGTGAATTACACTAACTTTATTATGTTCCTCGGCGTGTTCCAGTAATATGACTTAAGGGGGCCATATTGCAGGGTAAAATGATCCCTCGACTGAAGGAACTCCAGTACCGGTTCCTAGGCGCTTTGATAGCCCTTCAACCGCTCTCAAAATTCGTGACTCTCTATTACATTATTTAATTTATTTCTGCGTTTATTGTAGGCCATAATTTTTAATTACAATTTTAAAATGTTCCATTTTATTGTTTGTGACACTTTTTCATTTTAAAATTTTCATAAAATAAATGATGCATACTATATAATTGTAAAGTTCATTTATTTTACCATACGTAGGCATAATTTCTTTTATATCTTTTATTTTGCCGACAAAAAAATAATTAAAAATTATTTTTAAATAAAGAACCATTTTGCCCATGGGTTAATGGTAAAATGATCCTTTAAACACTTTCTAAGAATTCTATTTCTTTCGTTACTCATTGCCTTTTTAAAATATTATTAAAGTATGTTCATGATGCGAAATATAATATAAAATATGATAAAAAAGGGACAAACTTAAATGCAAACATTTGTTATTTTATAAAAGTTTTAACCTTAACCCTTTAACAGGCAGTGTTCCCGCTCTGGGAACACCAAACTCTGACGTTTCGATTGTTACCAGTACGAAGAATAGATCTGATTTCTATAAAAATAGTTGCGGGTGACATAGCTCCACGAGAATATTTTACTTTTTAGCACGTGAAATCCCGTAAAAAAATTGTGACGATTCTTTTTAACAGCACTGAAATCTTCTGAAAAATGGAAGAATACGAGTACAGCTGGATAAATTGCCCAATGCTGAACAAAGGGCAGCCGTTGCCATTGCTCGACTTAACTACCAGCAAGATGGCGGACGATCGAAACGTTCATCGCGTGCCACAGATCTAGAGACTCTTTTTTGACGTAGCTGGCTGTGCGGCACAGCCATCTGTCGTCAAAAAAGGGTCTCTAGATCTGTGGCACGCGATGAACGTTTCAATCGTCCGCCATTTGTCTAGTAGTTAAGTCGAGCGATAGCAACGGCTCCTTTTTTTTCAGCATTGGGAAAGGGTTGCGCCTCAAAGGGTTAAGGGGATCATATTGGGCCACCTTCCACTATATAGTTTTCAGTACACATTAACAAAAGAACCAATAAACTCAAAATCGTGAAAATGTATCAATTTTAATTCTAAAATGACCGATCGGCGTTTCTAATGCGCTTTTCAGTTTAGTAATAAATGCTGAAACAATGTAATGGAGTATTTTTTCTCGCGACTTAAATTTATTCTTTCTTTCTTCTAATTGAAAGCACATGATTCTAGACCACGCAAGTTTAAAAAAAAAAAGTAAGACGGGGAAAGAAAATTGAGGCTAAAAACGATCTATTTCAATCATTTTGAACCTCTACTACCTCCTTAAGCGAAAAGAATAAAACTTGGGGAGAAATCGAAAGGATTCTGGGGGATCATTTATCAAAACAACAATGGGAGAAACGCTCTCAAAAAATCATTTCAAATAAATGTGGGATCTACAAAACGATACGATTTTTTATAGGTTATTTCCTCTAAAATCAAGAACAAGAAAAAATCACGAAAAGCTCAACAAAGTTTAAACCTGGATTTTTTTTCACGTAACTATCTTATGCAAAGCTTTCTTTAGCTCAGTAAAAACAAAGTTATAAAATACATAATGTTACATAAAAGTATCTGCGGAATTTCAATTTATATTTTAATAGTATGATTTAATAATTTAATGCTTTAAATCACAAATAATTGTATGAATAATTATGATTTAGGATTTAACCCTTATTAAAGATTTTAATATGCTTTCTATTTCAGTAAAAACAAAGCTATGAGATACATAATATTACATAAAACTGTTTGTATACTTTAAGTTCAAGATTTAGTATTATGATTTAATAATTTAATGCTTTAAATCAAGAATAATTTTATGAGTAATTATGATCTACGTTTTAAAGCTTTAAGGTTTTAATGAGATTTTTTTGACTCAGAAAAAGCAAAGCTATAAAATATATAATGTTACGTAAAAGCGTGTGCACATTTTTAAATTTATGATTGTCATTTAATTTAGATTTTTAGTTGATAATTATCAGTAATATCATTTAATAAATAATGTTATATTTATCTGTTACTATTAATATATATAGCATAATATAGATATAGTTAATATAGATATATCCTAAAAATTTGATATAGGCTTTATCAGTTTTTATTTTTAGACGTTACAGTTATGAACTATCAAGAAACCCTGGATTAATTTAGTAGACTGCAAAAAACAGGTTGTTTGACAGTCTTTATCATAAAATTTTTATTTATAAATATTTTTGTTATTTGATATATAATCTGATTTCATCCCTAAACTATTTACGTGCTTATGACTTGAATTTTATTCTGTACTAAAATAATCTGAATTGATAATTTCTATCATATATCCTATATCTTTAATTTCCCATAATTTTAATAATTTCAAATTTTTTGACTTCTCTCCCCTCAAAAAAATGAAACGTTATAACAATTTTTATCACACATTTTGCATTCCACTTTTTGAATTCTCGGTTACCCTTGATACAAAAAATCTTGGGTACTCTACTGGTGTTTGTAGGAAATGAAATGTATGTTACATGAAATGCATCGTGTTTCGTAAGTTTATTTATTAATAGTAGAAAGAGAAAACAAATCATTACCCCTTTTTTATCGATAAATAAATAAAAGAACGCTATTTTTCATAAAAATATTTTATGGAAAAACGGAAGATTTCCAAAACTTAAATTTATACTTGTTATATATATATATGGTATTTTACCTCCATTACAAAGCACATCATTAAAATTTCAGTTTTCAAAACTAATTTTTGCAATCGGTTAACTTTTTAAAGCGTTCGTAACAGGGCTCGAAATAAGATTATGAAGTTGCAGCTAATAATACTATGAGCCATTATAAGTTGGCAGCAAAAACTATTTAGCTCACGGCAAATTTTAAATTTTCGCAATAACCGTAAAGTGCAGATACAGTTTCTTTTTCTTTGACTTAAAAAAATTGAATCAGCAGTACAATGAGAACACACATATATATATATATATATATGCTCCACTTCATTTGTAAGCATTCTGCAATTTCATATGTAACCTGAAAATGCATCTGAGATAGTAATAGACACACAAGAAATCAAAGCTTTGAATAATCGCAACTAAAATTGCCTAGATAACTGTTAATCGTTGCGGCTATTTGGGCTAGGTTCACGGCATTTGCCGTGGTTGCCGGAATTTTTTTCGAGCCTTGGTTCGTAGCAAGACGGGCGCGGCGTAGAACACATGGGCGGCCGGCAGCATAGAGCAAGGGGGGCAATGCCCTCCCTGGATTTTTGTATGGTTTTTTCTTGATTTTTTGCTCTTTCCAACATGGTAACCATACCTTGAAGTAGTCTGTGCCCCCCTCTTGAGTAGTCTTTGCCCCCCCTGGAGTAGACTACTCCAGGGGGGGCATTTCCCAGCCCCCCCCCTGGGAAATATTCTGCCGGCGCTCATGGTAGAACATAGTGTGTTTGCCTAGGAACAGGTAAATGGAGTGCTCGGGTCTCTCTCTCGAGCAGGTTCTGATTTTCTCCGAAGAGGCTTGATGTTGCTATCTATCGTGAATTTGTCTATTTTTTTTTTCCTTACGTCGCACGAAGGTCGCTTTGTGAAGTCACCGTGGGAGGACATACAGACCGT
This sequence comes from Cheiracanthium punctorium, assembly GCA_038373885.1. Lineage (NCBI taxonomy): Eukaryota > Metazoa > Arthropoda > Arachnida > Araneae > Cheiracanthiidae > Cheiracanthium > Cheiracanthium punctorium. The sequence goes on along the minus strand of JAWZYV010015126.1, from coordinate 107,825 downwards.
ATCATGACTCCATAGCGTCTTCAAGATGACTGTTTGTAACTCTTATGGGACTGTTTTGCGTGATCCAATTTCGTTCGCATGGGACAGTCATGCTATTAGGGTTGGACAGCGTTAACCTTCAAATGCACTGAGAGATGTGGTAAGGAGTGGTGGCCATTTTCTACCTTTTATGGTCTGTTTAAAAACAACTTGAACTCACTGGAAGCTTGAGAATATGAAAAAGCAGAGTCCCCTAAAGCTTCCCGAATCAAGTTTTTTCCTTCCTTGTACGATGCAAAGAAAGCACTCTGCGATAGTATAAAATTCAGGTGTTCATATTTTGTATGAAGTACCTATTTTTACCATTCCTGAATACCTTTCGACAAGTTTCTGCTTATCCGTATCTGTCCATTAGTTTGTATGATTGAATCCATTGTGGTATGACCCATTTTGATCTTCCCTTAATCCACTTTGATCGCCAAGATGTTTTTATGTATACGTACGCGAGTGCCTCACATTACTCAACATGATTAACGGTAGAATTTTGAAATTTTGTATTTATAACTGCTGTATTACTGAGCCATGTGGCTCCCTTTTTGATTGTAATCAACAAAGTAATTTATTTACAGCCCTACTAGCAATTTTGCTCGGGCCATCATCGGCTGGCTACGTGGCCGGTGGTACCCCGAGCAAAATTGCTAGTAGGGAGGGTCACACATATGCTTTCCTCAAACCAAACGTCCCTCAAAACATTAACCCTTTCGTCCTTACTGCTGTCCGTTGGCGGCGGCCACGAAACGTTCTCTGGGTACTCCTGCCGCCCAATGGCGACACCAGCGAACGTTCTCTGGGTACTACCGCGGCCCAATTGCGGCTGCCACGAAATGTTCTCTGAGTACTAACACCGCTCCACCTAAAGGTTACGCGGGTATGATTATCATAGCTGCTAATTAACAGTACACACAGCACACAAAACTTACACACAGTTTTCTAACATAAAACTTACTTTTTGTAAACAGTAAGTTTTGTGTTAGGGTATAGTAATTTTTTTTATTTTTTCATGGGTGCGGCAAAACGCGTTTTCGGGCTTATTCTTCTGTTCAGTGTTACCCTTTCTTGTGAAAAACTTCCCAGCAAACACACACAGGTTCTCTGAACGTCTATTAACGTTCAGAAGACGTTTTCTGAACGTTAATAGACGTTTAGAGAATCTGTGTGTGTTTTCTGGGTTCCTTGTACCACAAATATATAACTGCGGTCAACTCCTCCGTATCGAAAGGATTAAAGGCTACGGACAACCATTGTTTCCCCAAAATCACTTTTACTATAATAACTCAGAATATATTTAATCTTTGCAAATATATTTCTTTTTATTTACAAGAAAGAAAAAAAGAATTAAGTAGATTTTCCTCAGACAAAAGAAAAATTACCTGATCTGATAATTCCACGAACGGCAGAAAGAATAGCATCAAAAATTCTTTTAAAAAGCAGGAAAAGCTATACGAAAGATCAGTAACGTGTACTTTAGAAAAAAAAAAAATTCTTAATATAGCGCTTTTTATACATAAATTCTGTTTTACTAGGAAAGCCATTGTATTCGAACAAATCCGGGTACTTATTTCAAACTTTTTTTTTTCTCGCCGAAGTTTTACTGCCTTGTTTTGATAAATGATGCTTGGCGGTTTTTCACTTTTGGATACGGGAAAAAAAATTACTTTTTCGCTACTTCCTTTTCACATTCGTAAGTACCAATGGCCTACGAAAACGGAACCTGTCAAATATTTTGTGTTTGTAATTTCGTAATAATGTATGTTTGGCCACAGAGGAAATTGAATTTTTATTTTCGATTTTCTGTACTGTTCCCGTTTCACATTTTACCTATGTAGATTCTTGTTTTCGCCAGAAATTTCACCATAACTGAGAAAAAAGAACTTCATACATACAAGGGTAGCTGAAAATTGCATTTTTCGTTTCTTTTTTCGGTGAAGTTATCGCAATACGTTGTTTAACTTTATTGGTACATAAATATAATTCTCGAAAATTTTCCCTTTTGCTGTTTACTAAATATATTTTTGACACTTTCGAATGTGTGTTCACACAGAAAATAGATATAGGTGAAGTATAAAATTGCTTAAATAAAACATGCTTTGAAAAATTGCAGCAGAAAATCATTTTCTCTTTTCTCGTTTTATGAATCAAACTTTGAATAATATTTAATCATGAATCTAAATAACGTTACTGCTGAATAACAGCTGTGCTGGTATTATGATATACAGGGTGAATCTAAACTCTTGGGCAAAACTTTAAGGGGTGTTAGAGCACATAATAAGGAATCAGAATCACATAGCAATGTGGGGTCAAAAACGCAGTTTTCACTTAACCGGTAATAATCACTTTGTGAAAAATATTGAAGTGTTCGTCTAATTTCTTATCGAAGTTTCATAAATAATGGGCTCTTCTCCAAACATTTCATCCATGAAATAAAATAAAATTTTTAAACTATGAATTTTAGACTTCTGTATTCGGAGAAAAATACATCAGTTTCTGACGAACAATGGTCGGAAAGTGCTCTATTGTTTCAGAACTTTTTCCAAAGTGATTATTAACAGCTACATGAAGACGATGTTGCCGACCCCCCATTGCCATGTGATTTTGATTCCTTCTTATGTGCCCTACCACCTCTTAAAGTTTTGTCCAAGAGTTTAGATTCACCCTGTATTGATGAATCATTACTATAAGTAAAAGTTCACTTCTCGAAATATTTCAGTTGTACATCGAATACATTATTAATAAATGCTTTTTTGATTTTTCTTGCATATGGTTGTTTATGAGTTGTTTAGTTTTCAAAAGAAGACCCATTGAATGAACCGTGATAAAAAATGTCACATTTTAAAAATTGTTTACTTTTAAAAAATATTATTTCTTTTCTGTCTTTCATTTAACTCTTTATCTACCAAATTAAAAATCGCGAGGTGTATCAGCTAGAAACAGTTTCTTTCCTCTTGTTTTAGTTTCAAAATGAATGATCAGTACTGATTAATGTAATATGAATTACAATTAAGATTAAAAAATGAGCATTAACTATATTTCCGATGACTGTTTCCCAGGCAGTAGCGGATCCAGGGGAGGGGCTAGGGGCTTCAGCCCCCCCCAGAAAGAGATTGTTCAGGGGTAACATTCTGCTTTATTATACACTTTAAATAGCTAAAATGATCATATTTTATTACTTAGCCCCTCTCAAAAGCCTAATACATTGGTGTAGACTAAAATTTTGATTTATAGTACACTTTAATTGGGTGAAATAAGCTTTTTAAAAAATTTAGCCCCTTCCCAAAAAAAAATTCTGGATCTGCCACTGTTCCTAAGTAATACACACAATGATTCAAAAGAGAATACCACAAACGAAAATGAAGAAGTCAACTAATATTTTGATTAACACACTCTTTGGAAGTCTAATCCATTAGTTATAAAAACGACGTCTGAAAATTCACTAATGCTCATACTCTTTTCTTTTGGCTCGACCTGATTAGAAAGTGAACGTAAAGCTATTCATTAAAAAATATCTTACTTTTAATGAAACATGCAGTTGTTAAATAAGCTAATTAAATAAAGTATTTGGTATTTTGCTAATTTTAAAAGAAATGATTATAATGAATCTATGAAATTTTTTAAAAACAATTTTATTTTTACGGTATTCTAAATACCGTCAGTAGACAAAATGTTAAAAGCAAGTTTATTCCAATGATTAATGAGTCCTATGATTATTTAGAACTAGCTGAAGTACCCGTCCTTGACGGGTTACTACTGAATGCAATTTTCAAAAAGCAAGAACTTTCGTCAGCATTGTAGGAGTTCATAGAATGGGTGTAGTATGTTGCCAAAGTAAAGAAAGCGAAGTTATAATTTTTATATATTGTTAAAATATTGCAGGTTAGAGAGTAACTAAGTAATATCATTTCATTCGCTTTAGTCGTAATTATGTGATGCGTGAACGAATATTTACGCATACTAAAATAATTTTCGCAAAATTTTGAATCGAATCAATATTTTTGAAAAATTGGAAGCCTAGAATTTAAGTTGAGTGACAACCTATCATGTCACCCAATTCCGTTTCATTCCCTGCAGTCTTTATTTCGTGATGCTGGAACAAAATTTCTGCATTTTAAAACGATTTTCACAAAACCTCAAAATTTAATCAAAATATTTTAAAAATTCAACGCCTATAAATTAAGATTAGCAACTACCTATTATATCACTCAATTTCGTATCATTCGTATTAGCCGTTATTACGTGATGTTTGAAGAAATATAAACGTATTTTGAGAGGATTTTCACAAAATCTCAAAATCTAATAAAAATGTTTAAAAAATTGGACATCTATAGTTTATGTTGAGCAACCATCTGTCATGTGACCAAATTTCATATCATTCGCTTTAGTCGTTATTACGTAATACGTGAACAAAGATTCACTCAGTTTTAAACGATTTTCGCAAAATCTCGAAATGTCATCGATTTTTTTAATTAGATGCTTATAGTTTAAGGTGAGTGACCACCTATCATTTCACTAAATACCATTTTTTCACTTAGCAGTTACTACGTGATGTGCGAACACAAATTTACGCAGTTTGAAAGATTTTTCGCAAAATCTCAAAATCCAATCAAGATTTTTTAAAAATTGGACGCCTATGTTTTAAGTTGAGTGACCACCTATCATGACACCCAATTTTATATCATTCGCTTCAGTCGTTTTTGCGTGATGCTTGAACACAAATTTACGCAGTTTGAAACAATTTTCGCAAAATCTGAAAATCTAATCAAGATTTTTTAAAAATTCGACGCCTATGTTTTAAGTTGAGTGACCACCTATCACGACACCCAATTTCATATCATTCGCTTCAGTCGTTTTTACGTGATGCTTAAACAAAAAAAGCGTCACGGACAGAATGACAGAACAACAGAACGACAGAATGACAGAACGACAGAATGACAGAATGACAGACAGACAAACTTTTTTTTTAGGGTCGCATCGGATTCCCGGGTGCTTGAAACGGATAGAAATCGCAAAATTTTTGAATTCCAAGAAATGTACAGACAAAAGTCTAATTTTATTTATATAGATAGCATTTATAATATCCAGTTAAAGATTTCACAATACTTCAATTTTTACTGCAGTTTATACATACTTCTGAATAATAGTAATAACTCTTTAGGAAACATCTTACTTAAAGTTGGAAACTTATAACGTCCATATTCACCGTCTACCTCGACTGCTGGTTTATAGCAAACCTTCGGTCGAACGCTCAAATGGCATTCATTTGGTACTGAAATGGTATACCATTTGAGCGTTCGACCAAGAATTTGTTGTAAACCATCGGTCGAGTGATAACGCACGTGAATATGGACGAAACCGTTATCAAAATGTAACTCTCGACAATGGCAATAGCACAATATTTAAATTAAATTCTCTATTTTATTTAAAAGTAGTTTACTTTCTTTTTCTTCTTTTCTGCGCTACAGCCTACTGCTGGCCAAATCTGTCTCAGTTAGCTTCCTCCAACGGACTCAATCCCCAGTGTCCATTCTTTAATAATTTCCAGATCTGTCTCTACATAGTTCAGCCATATTGTACCAGGCCTTCTTCTTTCTCTGGCGTCCTCTACATTGCGTAACTTACTGAAGTAATAACGGACGTAATTCACACAAAAGACCAATTTTAACAGTTGAAAGTCACTCTAGGATCTTCGGGATATTGGCATCCCTCCGAAACTGCTAGGGACTTCGCATGCGCAGACGCCTTTCGGAACCGCGAAAATGGTGCGCGCGTACACTGAATGTACACGGTGATAGTCGCTTGTAGGTCGGGGATAGAAATGCAATCAATTGACCCTTTAACGCGCAGTGTTCCCGCTCTGGGAACACCAAACTCTGACGTTTTGACTGTTGCCAGTCACGAAGAATAGATTTGATTTCTATAAAAATAGTTGCGGGTGACATAGCTCCAAGAGAATCCTTTACCTTTTAGCACGTCATTTCCCGTAAAAAAATGGTCACGATTATTTTTAACAGCACTCACATCTGCTGAAAAATGGAAGAATGCGAGAACAGCTGGATAGATTGCCCAATGCTGAAAAAGGGGCGGCCGTTGCTATCGCTCGACCAACGGCTGCCCTTTTTTCAGCATTGGGAAAGGGTTCCGCCTCAAATGGTTAAAAGTGATAAAAATCGAATAAAGTTCTATCTTGTTCTTGTATATGATCCCATATTTGCATAAATAATTTGATTCCATGTAAGAAATTTTACATATCAATATAATGGACCTTTGTTGTTTCTGTTTACATTAATCTTTTCAAAAGTTCTCTAAGTTTCTTAGGAAATTTAAATTAATTAACAGATTAAAAGCAACCATTATCTATATGTGGTTCACTGCGTGCAGCCTAAAACACGTAAATATCATTTTACAAACTTAATTTTTTTCTATACACACGCTGATAATGCATAATTAAAATGACTTATTTTTGAACCCAACGTTCTAAAAAATTTTAACTTAACAAAAGATTTAATTTCTTAATTAGTGAAAAGAATGATTAGTTATTATCTTTCTGTAGATAGGAATGTAAGATCTGCATAATTTTAATAGGTCATTTTAATTATGTATTATCAGAGTATGTAGAAAAATATTGAGTCTGTAAAATAATTTTTATGTGTGTTAGGCTGAGCGCGATGAACCAAATATGAAAAATATCTGCTTTTATCAAGTGAATAAATTAATTATTCGTAATTAACTTAGAAAACCAATGAAGATATTAACGCAAACATAAAATATTGTATTTATATACATATTTTTTTACATGCAAATAAATTATTTTTGTAAATATAGGATCATATGCATGGAAGAACTTCTTTCGATTTTCATCATTTTTAAAATGTACAAGTCCCCTTAACAACTGGGTTAGCATGGTTTCTTTTTGTATATATCATTTATATTATTCGAGTTCCACAGGTGATGATGGATAATTTCAACATAAAATATAAATACGATTAAAATTTGTTAATGTGTAATTCTTTCAATTTATCAGAAAAAACACTGAGAAATGCTTTCAGATTTCAAATTTGCACTACATTTCTATAAATTATTACAATTCTATAATTTATAACTTTATCTTAATCAATGCTTTGGCCCTTTTTGTTTTTCTGGATTCATTATATCGGAAAGTGTATCATAATCCACCCGTCGGCGTTTACTTCTTACACTAAACTTGAAGCTCCTTTTCACCAATGGTTCTCATCCTTTCATTCATTCTACTCGGGAATGGCTATTGTAGGATTTAGAGATTTTTTTTCCATTTCCCACTGACGTAGGGACATACAAACCAAAATTATGAACTAATTCCAATGTTTTTGGAAAATGTTAAAAAGTACCTTTGTTGCATTTAACTAATAACTAACGTTTACTATTTTATTACTTTCCAAACATGAACTATGTAAGAAAGTATTGTAATCATAAGAAAATTTGACTTAGAGATTTTGATGTATTTACACATTTTGAGTTGTTCTGAATTCATCTATGCTATTTTTTTACGGTGATGTATGAAGTGTGCATGTGTGTATGTATAAGTGGGCGTTTGTATGTGAATGAACACGATAGCTCTTGAAGTGGCATTCCAATGAGCTGAAATTCGGTATATATATTATAGACCAAACTCGCACGACCGATATTGATTCTGGTGAGTATAGGATTTATTGTTTTTTTACAGGGCTACAAAAGGGATGTCTTTTATACTACGGCTTATAGACGGAAATTCTTGCAGAGCAAATAGGGCAAGTATATTATAGGTCACAGTCACCTGACTTTCACAGATTTTAGAGCTGATGGTTTGTACAAGGGTTTCAAAGAATAATTCTGATGCCTTAAAGCCTGTACATGTAAATCATTTAGAGTGAGTGAGTGTTTAAAGGATGCATTCTATAGTGCTCAAATAAGGTACAAATATTACTGGACACTGTCTTACAGATTGTATCGATTTTGCGTGTAGGGCGTGTAAGGCTTGCAGGTTTTCCCAGAGATACAAAAATGCATTCTTATGCAATGCGGCTTTCACGCTCAAATTATTTGAAGTGCAATAGCGCTTGAACGCTACATCCGCTTGGGTAAAATGAAATTCATAAACGCTTGGTAAAGATCAAGCGTTTAGAAAGAAACTCCTAAAGTATTTACACAAATGTTATACTTTGGTCAGACCACATAAAAAATAAAATATTACAATTCTAGAAATAATAGACTCTTCTATTGGAGAATACTTAAGTTTAACACCAGAGCAACACCGTCGCAATACTACAAACAGAAATCATAAATATTTTTTCCCCAGCTCAAAAACCCGTTTTTAATGCATTGTTATGAAAAATCATGCCTATTTCTCCGGTAGCAATGTGAAATTCTACTTCGCAGGGAAAAATGAAACTCAAAAGGGAAAAAGAAAACCGCCTGCGAGAATCATTCATCAAAACAGCAAGGGGGGGGGGAAGCAAAATCGTCCACAATAGGGAAAATGATTTCAAATACATGTCAGATTTTTATCTTCAACCAAGATTTCTATAAACTAATAATCATGCTCAATTTATTTTCTCCAGACGTAAATAAATTGAAAAAGAGTATCATGTACAGATAGCGTAATATTTTTTATTTTGAATGATGGTGTTAATAATAATAACAATAATAAAAAGATGAACTGCTAAAATATGTTTTACTAGAAATTGTTTTCTCTCACAGATCAGTATAATCTACCATTTCTAAATTTATTATGATGTCTCAACGATGTGCTAGTGCATTCGATCATGCACGTACGAAAGCATGTGTTCCCATACTGTGGTTCTGGAACCCCCAGGGCTTCGCAAAAGGTATAGCGGGTTCGCGAAAATAACGTACTTGTACACAATGACTATACGTAGGTTGCCTTTTGTGTTTTTATAAACGACCAATAGGAGGTGCTAATGAAACTTTTCTTGGGGATATTCGTAAAATTCACTTTTTTTAATCTAGGAATCAGTGGCATTGTAGAAATTGCCTGCATATTTTGTTTACACGAGTGTTCTAAAGAAGCCAGTGAGTGAAAAAAAAATGGCAAAACTCATGAAGGTTTTCGTTGGATGATTTTTTATGATTTTAAGAAAAGCCTCACTCGACAAGAATGCTTAGTATCACTTCGTGAAACTTTTGGTAATGAAGCACCATCAGAAAAGACTGTTTACAATTGGTTTTCAGAATTTCGTCGTGGGCGTGTGTCCGTCAGTTATGAATCTCGTGAAGAACGACCAAAATCGGTAGTAATTCCAGACAACATCCATGCTATGCGCAACATGATTGAAGAAGATCGGCATGTCACATATAGTGAGATAGAAGCATCCCTTGGCATATCACAGACTGCAATACATTCGATTTTGCACGAACATTTAGCTGTTAAAAAGATTTGTTCCAGATGGATCCCGCCCAATTTGACAGAAGCTCAAAAAGAGGATTGTGCAAATTGGCTTAAGGAAATGCTAAAAAAATTCCAATTGGGAACTGCAGAATCCGTATACAACATCGTTACAGGTCACGAAACTTGGATATATTCGTATGAGCTGGAAACTAAACAACAAGCTACTGTTTGGGTGTTTCCAGATGAATCGAATCCCACGAAAGTTGTTCGTTCATCAAGCACTTCCAAGAAAATGCTTGCTTGTTTCTTAGGCCGTACAGAATATATCGCAACCATTCCTTTTAGAGGATCGAAAAACTGTTAATGCTAAATGGTAAATAGAAAAATCTTTGCCAAAAGTCATCAATGAAATCAGGAAAAACAACAAAAATCGACGCATCATTCTTCATCACAACAACGTCAGCTCCCACAATAGATTATTGTGGACAACAATAGATTATTTGAAGAATAAAAATATCAAATTAATGTCTCATTGCCCGTGTTCTCCTGATTTGTCGCCTATCGACATTTTCTTGTTTCCTTATATCAAACAAAAAATACGTGGGCAGCGATTTTCATCACCGCAAGAAGCTGTTGATACCTTCCAAAACCATGTTTCGAGATATTAATTTCAGAGTGAAAAAAACTGTTTCAAGAATTGGTTTGAAAGGGTGGAAAAGTGTATAAATCTTAAAGGCGAATATTTTGAAAAGCAATAAAACAGTTTGTTCCCAAAAAATTATTTTTCTTCTTACTTTTTGTAAAAACTTACAAGGCAACCCTCGTACAAACGGGTCACTAATTTCTCACGGATTTTAAAAGGGGGTCGCAAGGAAAAAAAGGTTGAGAGCCACTGTACTAAACCATTAATGTACGATTTTCTATCACCAACCGCGATACCGCTAATGAATTCGCGAGTTTTGTAGTAACGTCTGCAGATATGTATGTACGTGTACTAATATACATATATATGTAACTCGCATAACTCATAAAAAATTGCAACTAGTGACTGAGTGGATAAAGCACTTCACACTGGGAGATATCTGAAATACGGAGATCAAAGGATCTGATTTCTCGCGTTGATGTCGATCTAACGGTCTGGTATTTTGGGGGGTTTTCTCCAGATATAGCGTGCATACGTGTGAGAGTCCTTTAAAATGTCCTCCACTCAAAGCATCCTCCACTTATGCAGATAGCATATGTGTAGCTTTGACTTAACGGAAAAATATTAACCTTAAAACATTAGCTTTTGAAATTTTGTATTTAAGACTGTCGTAACATCTAGCTGTGCTCTTCAGTTTTTAATTATAATAGATCGGGTAGTTTATTTACAAGGTCATGAAAAAGACTTTGAATACATTAAGGTCTATGGGCATATTCAATACAAAAATACCTGACCAATTAGATTTGAGCTATGTCCAAAATATTGCCAACTGTCACAGGACTAGGTGAAATAAATTCAAACTTGTTTAAGCGAAGTTTTAAGCGAAATTAAGTCAAACTTGAGATTAAAAATAAATTTTTAAATCAGCATTAAGCTTTCGATACTTTTTAGATTTGTCGAACCGTGATATTTTTGGGGTATCGTCTCTATATTTCTAATCAAATATAGCCTCACCATGGCACAGTGGTTATGCCACTGGAAATGGTAGACGGGCGAAGTGTGAAGGTCTCGAGTTCGGGTCCCATCGCGCGCCCGTCGACTTAACCGTTCGGAGTTTTCCGTGGTTTTCTCCGAAACTTAGCGTAAATACGTGTTAGGACCCCTTAGAAAGACCCCCACGGAGGGCACCCCACCCATCGGCCTAGAGCCCACGCGTAGCTAATCGGCCGTAATCCCACAAACCAAAACCAAACTAATCAAATATAAATTTGAAGAAAGTCCATCGAAAACGTATACAGAAATTCAACAAGGAAGACATATAATGTCCACAATAGATTATTTGTACGATTTTTTCATACTTTATTAGTCCAGAAAATATATTCCGATAACTTTCCTTCAAAATTTCTAAAGGGTTTCTGTCCAAACAGCCAATATATGCTTCATCCTGATTCAGATAATACACGGTTCATTAATATTCTCGTAAGATGACAGTCAAAGAGTTAAACAGCTTTGGTGACTGTCTCTTCTGATAAAAAGAGAGTTTAGAACATCAAAAGATTCTTCTTTTTCGTTTTAATAAAACTACTTTAGAACAGGTTCAATAGTTTACTCAAACACTTTGAAACGATATCAAAGAAATTCTAGTGGTCAAAATTTTAGATCGGGAATAAAAGTTATCTTTTTCGATAAAAAAGACATTTACTGATCAGTGTACGCAAAATTTCATTTTATTTCATTTTAAAATTTTTAAAATTTATTTTATTATTTTTCCTTTTATTGTTTTTCATTTATTTATTTATTTATATATATATATATATATTTGGGGGGGATTCATGCGTTTAAAAGTCATATGATTTACTTTGTTAAACTATCATAAATGTTAGTTATAATGAATAACTTATTTAAAAGTATCACATTTTAATTTCAAGCATAAAAGTATTTTGCTGAAAAAAATTTAAATTATTAATTAACTTATATATATATATATATAATATATAGTTAAAACTAATAATTCATATTAATTTCTACACAAAAGAAATGTCATAGGGTATTCAAATTAAGTGGATATATGAGACATAAAACATTATGAAATCGCAGTCTTAAACGAATAGACATTTTGTTGCATTGTGATTTGTGTAACCCGATTAGAAATCGCATTTTCCCCTTTAAGTTTAAAAGATCATTTTAGAGTCGCAGTGAAAAATAATGCCTATTTCCCAAGTCGGAACATCGAAACCAGACTTTGCGGACAGAGAATGAAGCTTGAAAAACAGAAAAGCCGCCTGCGAGAATCATTTATTAAAACAGCAAGGAAGATGGGAAAATGGTCCACGATAGGAAAAATGATTTCAAATAAATGTCAGATTTTATCTTCGACCAAGATGATTTTTATAGGGCGGCATTCATATTGTAAGCGTGACTCAGTCGTAAATATTTTTTTAACCCTTTAACGCGCAGTGTTCCCGCTCTGGGAACACCAAACGCTGACGTTTTGACTGTTGCCAGTCACGAAGAATAGATTTGATTTCTATAAAAATAGTTGCGGGTGGCATAGCTCCACGAGAATCCTTTACTTTTTAGCACATCATAGCCCCGTAAAAAAATGGTCACGATTATTTTTAACAGCACTGACATCTGCTGAAACATGGAAGAATGCGAGAACAGCTGGATAGATTGCCCAATGCTGAAAAAAGGCAGCCGTTGCCATCGCTCGACTTAACGACCAGCAAGATGGTTGTGCCGCACAGCCAGCTGCGGTCAAAAAAGGGTCTCTAGATCTGCGGCACGCGATGAACGTTTCGATCGTCCGCCAACTTGCTGGTCGTTAAGTCGAGCGATGGCAACGGCTGCCCTTTTTTCAGCATTGGGAAAGGGTTGCGCCTCAAGGGGTTAAAAAGGATCAACTACAAAGCATAAAAAAATTTTAGATTGAGAATTTAAAAAAAAAAAAATATTGTCACTTTGGCTAAAAATTACTCTTATGGATCAGCGTACGCAAAAATTTTATTTTATTTTATTTTAATTTTAATTTTGGGAGGGGGGGAATGAAGTTGAATTCCTGCTTTCAAAATTTATATTATTTACCTTTTTAAATACTGTGCCGCCGCGCAGCCAGCTGTGTCAGAAAACATCTTTAGCTCTGTGGCGGCAGGTGGATTATGCGACTGACCGCCATGTTGTTGGTATGAATTGTTGGCAACGGCTGCACTTTTTCAGCACTGGGACTTGTAACTAGCAGTGAAAGCGCTGAAAGAAGATGGTTTCATGGCACAACTCCGGCTCGTCAAAGGGTTTAGCTTTTCTCTCACAAACCACTTAAGTTTAACACCTATACATTATTAACCAGCGTAACTTCCTAATCGAGAGATAAATCACAAATACTTCTCCCCACCAGGAAAGACTATTTTAAAACTATTATGAAAAACAACGCCTATTTTCCCTATTCAAAACGTCAAAATCCCACTTAAGAGTTTCGGGAGCGAAACTTGAAAGAATAAAAATAAAAAGCGCTTGAGAGAATCGTTCATAGGAACAACAAGATGGGAGAGGGAAAATCGTCCGCGATAGGGAAAATGATGTCAAATAAATGTCACATTTTATTCCCGGCGAAGATTGTATTTATGGGCCAAGAATCATAGCGAGAGCACAATTTATTTCTACGAAACGTAAATAAATTTGAAAAATGTGTGAGTACAAACTGAAAAACATTTATTAATATCTTGAAAAAAACGCTTAAAATTGTTATACAGAAAAGTGTGCGAGAATTATTGTTGTCATAAGAAGCGATTATCTCATTTTAGAACTAACATAATTAAACAGCATGAATTTTGAAACACCATCATCGCGTCAACATTCATAACGAAGTAATAACTTATATTCTTTAAACGTAAATAAATTTGGAAAACTGTGCAGTGAAAAGTAAAATACAATCATTATTTTCGTAGAAAAGCGTAGTTAAAATTGCTTTCATAGAAAAGTAAACTCAGGTTTGTTTAGTAGAAAACTCTTATCTGATTTAAAATATATTATAACCATTAACTATCTGATTTTTAAATATCAGGTTGTAACGAAAGTTCTCCGTCACATCTGCTTGAGCCAGCTCATGCAGTACCCAGCGATTGAACTTGTACATGAAGTTTATATGATGCATAGCATGGCTAATGAGCATGGAATTAATGTCTAACTCGTTAGCTAGCTCTCAAGTGGTTAAATACTGATCTTCTTCCAGAAGTTCTCGCAGGTGGCCCTCATCAACATCAGTAGGCCGGCCAGAGAGCTCTGCTCCTTGAATGTCATAGACCCTGTTTTTTAACTTTCAGTACCAAACCGTCACAGTGCCATATGATACAACATTTGAATCTAAATTACACACATAATTCTTTGATATTCTGTAGCACTTTTTGCAACACAATTAGAAGTAAATGATGGTTCTAATCCAGTAACCTGAGGGTTCCATTTCAGACACCTTGTACTTAATGATAACGATATTTTTTAACAACACAGTGTTCTAAAGTAAGTATCTTTCTTTCAAATGACAAATATCGTTTGACAAAATAGGAGCAAACACACCAACGTGAACTGTTTGCAGGCGATATTTGTGGTGGCGGGAAACTTTCGTTACAACCTAATAATATTATAACCCTTTTAGAACACCATCTTGTTGTCAATAATCATAGTGACAGAACAATTTATTTCCTTGAAATGTAAATTAATTCGGATGAAAGTGTGTAGTGTAAAGTTAAAAACTTTTTAAAAAAGAAAGAAAGAAAACTGAAAAAATGTAAAATTATTTTTATTGAAGAGTATGCGCGAATTATTTTTCATAAAAAATGATTATCCAATTTTAAAACTAATATAATTAATCCTTTAAAGTTCCATCGTGGAGCTGGCAATCATAAAGATAGCAATATACGTATTTCTTTAAAACCGAAAAAGATCTGAAAAAAGCATGTGATATAAAGTGAAAAACCGTCACTAATTTTCATGGGCGAAAAATAAAATGTTTTCATTGAAAAATATACATGGTTTGTAGTAAAAAAAATATGTATGTATCCGATTTTAGAGCTAACATAATTAATCCCTTAAAACACCATCGTTTCGTTAAAAATCATAGTAACAGCAATGTGTTTCCTTAAAGCTTAAGAAAAGAAGTCTTTAAAGGGAAGGTGGTGCATCATGAAAGGTACGTCGTGTAACAATTATTACTTTCGTAAGGAAAAAGTAAAATGTTTTCACAGAAAAATAAATAAGTTGTGTAGAAAAAAAGATTATTTGATCTTAAAACTAACATAATTAACTTGTGGCGGCACGAGATCGCCTCCGCGCGCACAACACTCGGCAATTCAAGGCCGGTCAAATGGGTACCTTTTGGCACGGCTGGATTGCGCCTCATTCTACCATCCGGAGTTCTAGGATTCTAAACTAGCTTCTTCCATACGTTCTCCCTAAATTGATCAACCGGACAACGAACACACATTCTCCTTCTCGTCTTCAGCGACAGATGGCGGTAGCATCGACTCCATCCAACACCCGCTCGAGTCCACAACGAGTGGCAACATTCCATAAAGCTTGTAACATGGTTCGTCAGCCTCCGACTGACTCTCTAGGGGGGAGGGGGGTGTAGTGTGGCGGCACGAGATCGCCTCCGCGAGCACAAGACTGGGTAATTGAAGGCCGGACAATTTTAAAACGTGTCTTTTTGCCGACAACCATATGGAATTACTATATACCGACAATATATAGTATCAAAAATTACTATATACCGACAACCATATATAGTAATTTTTTTTTTTTTCCTAAAAAGGTAAATAAATTTGAAAAAAGTGTGCAGTGCAAAGTGTGAAAAAATTTTTATTTTGTAAAAAAAAAAGCTTTCCTACAAAATTTTCAGGAATTTTTGCTGTCACAAAAGATCGATTAACTACTTTTATAACTAACATAACCATTTTAAAACGGCATCAACACAAGAGCAATGATAATGCTAGGGGATTTTTTTTTTCACGTTACTACGTTTTTTTTTTTTTTTTTTTTTTTTTTCAAACGTAAATAACCTCGAAAAATGTGTGCAGTGCCAAAATGAAAGCAATTATTACTTTCTTAAAAAAATGGATTAAATATATTTTATAGAAAAGTACACGCGAATCTTTCTTTCATAAATATTATATAAAACTCACAGACTAAACCATTTCGAAACACCCTCATCGTGCCAACAATCATAGCGACAGAGGATTGAAACCTAAATAAATTCGCTAAAAGTGTTTAGTGCTGAGTGAAAAACCATTATTATTCTTGTGTGGGGGGGGGTGAGGTTTTTTTTTTTTTTTTTTTTTTTTTTTTTCATACAAAAATATACCCTAATTTTTCCTTCATAAAAACGATTACCTAGTTTTAAAACTAACATAACTAAATAGCATTTTAAAATATTATCTTGCACAATATAGTTACGAAGAACAGTCCTTAGTAATAGAAAATTTATTTGAATTTACATCAAATGAAAATCATTGTATTTTCGACTGGAAAAAAAAGTTGTGTTTTGTGGTTTGTCTACTAAAGTTACAATGTTACACTGCGTTGGTATTGCTTTAGTGTCCACTGTCACGAAATACAAAAGTCATTGGCTGGCTGTGCGCGGGCACAGCCAGCCATTTTTTTACGGGAAATGGCGTGCTAAAAAGTATTGGATTCTCGTGGAGCTATGTCACCCGCAACTATTTTTATAGGAATCCAATCTATTCTTCGCGAATGGCAACAGTCAAAACGTCAGAGTTTGGTGTTCCCAGAGCGGGAACACTGTGCGATAAAGGATTAAGGGACTTGAAAACTTGAAAACATAAAAAAAACTTGAAAACATTAAAAATAAAAAGCGCTTGCGAGAATCAATCATCAGAACAACAAGAAGGGAAGGTAAAATCGTCCGTTGTAAAGAAAATGATTTCAAGTAAATGTCACATTTTATCCTCGACCAAGATTTTTATACATGCGCGCACACACACACACATATGTATGCATATATATATTAGGTCGTAACGAAAGTTTCCCGCCACCGCAGATATGATTTCAGAAAACAGTTCGCGATGGCCTGTTTCCTCATATTTTGTCAAACGATTTTTGGCATTTGAAAGTTATGTTTTTGGTCTTGCGCCCCCATGTTTCTGGGCCGAAGGCTTTGAAAAACTACCAAAACGTTGGCAGAAAATCATAGATGTGGGTGGTCATTACTACCCGCATTAACTTTTTGTTGGCGGAAAACTTTCGTTACAACCTGATATATATGTGTGCGTGTGTGCGTGTCTGTGGCTTAAAAACATTGACCTAGGCTTTCATTAATTAAATATTGATCATAGGAATGTATAATAAATTAGAAAGTTACGTAAAAGAGTTTTACGTAATTACCATATATTATGTACCATAATTTTACGGTATCGATTAAAATTTTCGGACTAAACCTAAATAAACCCAAAATTTAAGTTTTTATATTCCCACTGTGTAAAAAATTTGTAAAATATGCCTCATGCATTAATTGGGTGACACGACAAATTTCAGCTTTTTATTATGAAAAGGCCCATATATTTGTTTGAACAAGGCTTATACAATACCAATAAGTATTATGTGTTTACGAAATCATTTTTTTCGTTCGCAATTTATGTATAGTCCCACAAGCAGGATCTTCCAACGTGTTTTTTTTTTTTTTTTTTTTTTTTTTTTTTCGTGAGGCACTGAAAAGTGGTTTCAGTCAATATACATTTATTTTCGTATCTATGAGTCTTTTTATGATGAAAGGCTTAAATTTTGTCCATCACTTAATTAATATATAGGAAACATTTTACGAACTTCAAATATTGTTTTTGTACTGGAGTCGAATAAAAAATTTAATTTAAATTTATTTAAACTGAATCTCCTGAAAAATAATTCTGTACCTTTTCCCTCCATAACTTTGAACTTTACTGCATGTGATCAATATTTCAGGAACAAAAGCTTAGGTCACTGTTTTTGAAATAGCCTGTATATTTATATATGGCAGTAATCATAGAGTCAGAGGTATTCATTTCCTTAAAACCTAACTAAATTTGAAAAGGACTGAAAAGCAACTTTCGTTTTGGAAAACGTTTACAAACAAATAATTTTTAATGCTTTCCTAGAACAATATACGTAAATGTTTTCTTCAAAAAATCACTACCTCCTGTTAAAGTTAACATAATCACCGTTTTAAAACACGACCAAGTATGTATTTTGCCTATAATATAATCACCATAAAATACGGGTTATAATTTTGTATAAACTGTTAAATATCTAATTTAATCTATTTGAAAAGCAACAGCTCAAATTAACTGTTATAAAGTAATTTTTTATAGTAGAAGATTTTTTTGGAATACGGAAGCAAAGAAAAAAAATCTGAAACACTTTCATATTTTAAATAGGCACTAGAGTGTGAGGGGCACTCGAATTTAACATAATGGAAGCTTCTCTTAACTTCATCAGAAGATTTTTTAACTTTTAGTTGACAATCACCAGTTTCATTGAAAGACAAAAGAAACAATAACTAACTTAACTTTTAATAAAACTAAACAATGAACCAAAACAAGGTTTAACTTTTTTTTTTATTACAAAGCTCCAAGTGCACATTTTTTTTTTTAATTACAAAGCTCCAAGGTAAGGTCGGGCATCTTATGCACTTTAGCTATACGCCAGCGATTTAAAATGCTGTGGAGCTGAGAAAAAATAATTTTTAAAATATCGGGGGTTTTAACGTTTTGTTGTATTTATTACGTAAAACTTAAAATCATAATTGATACATGAAGTGAAAGAGCAACTCAAACAGTTTTGATTGGTACGCGCATGCGCTAGAAAGCCTGTGCACTAGCATCTCTGCACATGCGCTAAAAAGCGCTAGTACCCCCCCCCCCCCCCCCAAAAAAAAAAAAGGCGACTAGTGAGCAGATAGTTTTTTGTGTTCTGCAGTTTGCAAAGACCGAATCTGTAGTTACTGTGCAACGTGTGTTCTGGATTAAGTTCAGATGTGATCCCCCAAGTGATAGTACCATCCGTAGATGGTATCATCAATTTGAAAATACCGGCTTCCTTTGCAAAGGTACGGTACGACCAAGCATTTCTGAAGAGAGTGTTGAGTGAGTGAGAGTCTTTCAGTCGTAGCCCGACGAAATCAGCTCGGAAGGCTAGTCGTAAATTAGGAAATCCGGTGACTACTGTTTGGAAAGTTTTACGGAAACGCTTCCAACTACGTCCTTATAGTTTGCAGTTATTACAAGTTCGATAGCCTATATACCAGGGTTTACGTGCAAACTTTGCTCATAAAATGTTGTTGCACGACGATTTTCTGGATCGTGTTGTTTTCAGTGATGAATCGACATTTCACATCAGTGGACATGTGAGCACTCATGCGCATTGAAAGTTTTTGGTGCCATATCTCGGCGGAAAGTTTATGGGCCTTTTTTTTTTTCTTGGAGAAACAACTGTAACTGGAATCTTGATGCTCTACAACTATGGCTGTTTCCCCAATTGGTAGAAGACGAATCAACTTCATTTGGCAGAAAGATGGTGCACCGCCTCTCAGGAATTACGCTATTGATTGAACGTCACTGTACCTGAACGCTGGATTGGTCACAAAGGGCCCAATGACAGACCTTGTTTCGCATGACCTCCATGCTCACCCGATCTCATGCCATGTGTTTTCTACCTGTGGGGGCTCATAAAGCATCATGCGTAAATCCTCATGAGATGGTACGATTGCAACGAGACTCTCCTAAATTGAATGTTTTTGGTGCCATATCTTGGCGGAAAGTTTATGGGCCTTTTTTTTTTTCTTGTAGAAGCAACTGTAACTGGAATCTTGATACTCTACAACTATGGCTGTTTCCCCAATTGGTAGAAGACGAACCAACTTCATTTGGCAGAAAGATGGTGCACCGCCTCTCTAGAATTACACTCTTGATTGAACGTTACTGTACCTGAACGCTCGATTGGTCGCAAAGGGCCCAGTGACAGAGCTTGTTTCGCATGGCCTCCACGCTCACTCGATCTCACGCCATGTGATTTCTACCTGTGGGGGCTCATAAAGCAAAGTGCGTATGTGCCTCCACTACCAGCTGACGTACCCGGCCTCAGAAACAGGACTGAGGCAGCTGTTGCAACAATGTACGATATCTATATGGCGTCATTTTTCAACCAACACGTAACCTTTCGGCTGTATTGATAAGTAAACCTGTAATCTGATTGACTGAAGTGTATATTTTTAATCGACAAGTGATAGAAATAGCCTCGTTTCAGTGTAAATTTTAATATGCTAGCAATTTCCAATGGAAATCTGTGGAAAGATATCTTTTTGCTGTCATGTACAGGTTCTAGAGAGTTATTGAAACATCCATAGACAGCAAAATACAGAGGCATAATTATTATTTTTTAAATTTTGTGCTTATTACCAAGAGTCCGGTACACGTGACTTT
This sequence comes from Cheiracanthium punctorium, assembly GCA_038373885.1. NCBI lineage: Eukaryota > Metazoa > Arthropoda > Arachnida > Araneae > Cheiracanthiidae > Cheiracanthium > Cheiracanthium punctorium. The sequence continues at coordinate 87,328 of JAWZYV010015126.1, read as the reverse complement.
TATAGCATCGAACCCAAGGAGTCGATATCCTCCATTAGGCCACAAATACTAAACAACGTTTGGGAAGAACTGGACTATCGACTTGATGTGTGCCGTGTGATGAAAGATGCTCACATTGACCACTTGTAAGCTTGTACGTATAACTGTTTGAGTTGCTCTTTCATTTCATGTATTAATTATGATTTTAAGTTTTACGTAATAAATACTACAAAGCGTTAAAACTCCGATATTCATTTAGAAACATCCGTTATAATGCTTCTGCGAGTGCCGTGGTATTTCCATACTACTGTAGCTTCTGGCGTAGTGTTGGTGGGAAACAGACACCATTTTCTCCATAGGTTCATGTGCCGGACTCTTGGTAATAAGCACAAAATTTAAAAAATAATAATTATGCCTCTGTATTTTGCTGTCTATGGACGTTTCAATAACTCTCTAGAACCTGTACATGGCAGCAAAAAGATATCTTTCCACAGCTTACTGCCTGAACAGTATTGCGAGTGAGGTGGCGCTCGGCTCAAATCCTCACGATCCTTGAACACGGGAAGACATCCGCTAATCCTCTAGCATAGTTTCCGACGTTACCTCTCCATGTCCATTTGAACTGGTGAACAAACACTAGTGGCCAAGTAGTCAGACGCCACAAGTACTATACATTAAAAGCGTATCATAATCCATGCATCTTTCCTAATTTTTTTTCTTATTCCATTAAGTTGGAAATTGTATCATTATTCATGGGTGTATGACTCATTTTTCTTCCCTGTTCCATAAAACACTTCTTTGGAACCGAAATTTATATTAAATTCGCATACTAAAACTATTTTGTTGTCTTCGCCAAGCACATTCTAACTATACTTCACAAATAGTATTCTTACTCTTATTACAAATAGTATTCGGAAAGTATATCATAATCCATTAATGTACCGTATCGGTCTTCATTGTTCCATAAAACTCCTCTTTGAAATGAAAATCCATTTTAAAATCGCCAACCAAAACTGTTTTACAATTTTCGTCAGGTATATTCTAACTCCACTTCTGCTTTGTAATAATATCCAACATTTACCACTTTCTCGCCAAACATGGTACATGTCGCCAAGCAGGTTCAGTTTTGGGTACATAGTTTGGCGGCAAACTAGACGATAAACTTTCGAAAATTGCAAGCCTTGGAGAATTTTAACACTTTATCCACACCCCCCCCTCCCCAACCTCCCACTCTCTGGAAACCCTATGGAGAAATGTAACGGAATCGTGTCGACGAAAATAATGTTCACACAAATATGAACACAAAAGATGTATACAAATTATAACGACAGAAAATACAGGAGTGAACGAAACAGCATTCTTGCGTTAAAAGTAAAGAACTGGCTTTATACGTTCTTAGATGACATTTAACAAAATGATAGGTCTAAAACTATTAAACTACAAATGATTTACACCACGTGAAACCCTCTAAAAATGCTATTCCAGAATACGAGACATATTACAGGACATTTAAATTTCACTTCTGCGCTGCGTAGCACTGTGACCAGAGAGGAGAAAATCACAAATGCTTTTCATATCCCATAGGAGCGTTTTGGAGAAGTTGTGACAAATCATGGCTATTTTTCCAGTCAAAATGCCACTTACTGGAAAATAGGGCAGCCGAAACTGGAAAAAAAAAAAAAAAAAAAACGCCCGGAAAAATCATTTATCAGAACAAAGGAAAAAATGATTTCAAATAAATCTCGGATATTATGGTTGGTCAAGACGGTTTTTTGCCGTCAACAATCATAGCGGAGGAGTGTTACATTTTTGTTTTCGGGTTTAACCCTTTAACGCGCAGTGTTCCCGCTCTGGGAACACCAAACTCTGACGTTTTGACTGTTGCCAGTCACGAAGAATAGATTTGATTTCTATAAAAATAGTTGCAGGTGATATAGCTCCACGAGAATCCTTTACTTTTTAGCACGTCATTTCCCGTAAAAAAAATTGTCACGATTATTTTTAACAGCACTGACATCTGCTGAAAAATGAAAGAATGCGAGAACAGCTGGATAGATTGCCCAATGCTGAAAAGAGTGTAGTTGTTGCCATCGCTCGACTTAACTACCAGAAAGATGGCGGACGATCGAAACGTTCATCTCGTGCCACGGATCTAGAGACCCTTTTTTGACGACAGCTGGCTGTGCGTCACAGCCAGCTGTCGTCAAAAAAGGGTCTGTAGATCTGTGGCACGAGATGAACGTTTCGATCGTCCGCCATCTTTCTGGTAGATAAGTCGAGCGATGGCAACGACTGCCCTCTTTTCAGCATTTTGAAAGGGTTGCGCCTCAAAGAGTTAAATAAATAATTGAAAATGTGTGGAACACAGGGAAAAACGAGGCATCTCCTTTAAATAAATACATACTTATAGGGTGACCCAAAAACATAGATTTGTTTTTTTCCCCTTAAATATTAACCATGAGCAAATGCAGGGTGTCCCATAAAGGTAGTAACGAGCTTTAATTCTTTAAGTTTCAGCGATAAGTGCGCAATGTAAATTGAAAAAGTGTTCAAAATAAGGTCGGAAAAAAGACTGCGTTAAGAGAAAGTCCCTTTTATTAATTTTTTAGAAGTCACGCTTTTTTTATATTTGTATATAGCCCCGTACAAAATGTGTCCCATGCCATGCCATTTCCTTAAAAGATGCGTTGATTTTCGTAAAACCATGGTCGGAAAGTTCACTATTATTTCAACGCTTTTTCCCAAGTAACTATTATCAAATACACGAAGACGACGTTTCAATCTCCCCATTGCTATGAGATTCTAAACCGACTTGGTTTATCCTACCACCCCTAGAGGTTTTTACCGTGAATTTGGAATTACCTTGTATATTTAATGCAAATTATTTTATTCTAATTGAATGAATTGATGTTTAAAATGTAGAAAGCGACTAAATAGGCGTTAGATACCTTAACGTAAAGTTTTTATATAAAGAGAATGAAAATGAAAGATACCTTTTTTATTCCAATACAAATGAGCTTTTATGTTTATTGCAAATTATTAATTTCGAAGTTAATGAATTAATATTTAAAATTTAGAAGGTGACTAAATAGCCGTTAGATACTTAACATAAACCTTTTAGCTTGTATATTCAACGCGAAGTATTATTTTCTAAATTAATGAATTAATATTTAAAACGTAGAAGGCGACTAAACAGCCGTTAGATACATAAACGTAAACATTTTACGAAAAAAATGATTCCTTTTTTCCAATACAAATGATCTTGCATATTTAATATGAATTATTATTTTCTAAGTTAATAAACTAATATTTAAAATGTAGACAGCGACTAAATAGCCGTTCGATACCTAAACATAAACTTTTTGCAAAGAGAATGAAACTGAAAGGTTCCTTTTTAGCTAGTACAAATGAGCTTGTGTATTTTATGCAAATTACCTTACAGATAAGTTAAATACCTTAATATAAACTTTTTATAAATTCCTTAAAGCTTTATAAACCTTTAATAAAAATTTCTTTCTTTTTTGTACAAATGAATTCGTATATTTAATACAAATCATTATTTTCAAAGTTAATAATCTAATATTTAAAATCTAGAGAGCGACTAAATAGCCGTTAGATACTTAAAAAAAAACTTTTTGCAAAGAGAATGAAACTGAAAGATTCACTTATAGCCAGCACAAATAAGCTTGAGTATTTCCCACAAATTATTATTGTCTAAGATAATGAATTAATATTTAAAATGTAGACGGCAACTAAATATCCGCTAGATACCTTAACATAAACCTTTTATAAAGAGAATGAAACTAAAAGATTCCTTTTTTCCCGGTACAAATGAGCTGCTAATAAAAAGCAGATTTTTAAAAAAAAGCCTTTCAAGATAAAGAAAAGCTGACAACATAATACTTAAGACGTATCGAGGCATCAAGGAGATATTTTCGCACAGGAAAAAAGAATGAGGGGGAAAAAAATATAAAGCCGTTTACTCATTCCAGGCACCTGACAGAATGATGAGGATATACCTCTTATGACACTCCTTAGCGAAAGGGGACAGAGGGCGAGGGGAATAATTTAAATATATCGATACATTAATGACATGGTCTTTAAAAATCTCGCATGGGAGACGTAAGTAAACAGTGAAAGCTGATTATCTCAATTTTTTCTTGAATAAGAAAACAATGATTACATCTTTTAAAACTTAAAGAGAACAGAGAGGGGAGGGGGGCTTTAGTTGAAGCCAGTGGCGGCTCCTCTATTTCAGCACATGAGTAAGTGAACCCCCAAAGAAAAAACTACAACACATCAACATATTAAATTTACAAAAATATATTAAGGGCACGTCTAGATTTTTGTGAATTTAAAACGTGATACTTTCCTCCCACTATTATTAAATACGCTTGTTATAGCTAATGCGCTGTATTTTAGGTTACTACAGCACACACACACACACACACAGTATTTTCTCGATCGCACGGGCGGCCGAAGAAATTCCTTTCTGAACCGCACTCTGAGAACAGAAGCGGATAGAGTCGCGGGAGCGGTTAGGCGCACCTGATATCATTCCGTTCAAACATTTTCAGTGTGCGCAAGAACCATTTTTTGTAGTTATCTGTTCCGGCTTCTCCTTTGGTTTGCTTATTTGGTTGGTTAATCTTTTTTTTTCATTTTCTTATTATTTTCTTTATTTTTATCATTTTTCACTAAAATATTTCTTACAAACTAGTGTAAATAATTAAGATGGGAGTAAAATAAGTATTCCGGAGCTAAAGCAGTGACATTTTTCAATATTATTCTTATAAAGAAAATTTAAATAAAATGAATCGAGACAACACCTTTGCTAAAACTTATCTTGGTGACGAAATGTAAGACCAAAGATAGCTTGCTGTTGCATGCATTGTTTTTCCTTTGACTGCTGGAAAAGCAAATATATTTTAATTTGTGAGGCGCGTCGTATCTGCATAGATAATTTTCTGAACCTCCATTTAAATAATCCACGAGCCGCCATTGGTTCAAGCCCATGCCTGTTTGTGTGTGTATGTGTGGCATTGTAGCTCTCAAACAGACAGACCGATTTAATTTTTTTAAGCATTTTCCTAGAAAGTGTAAAAGTCTTTATGGCTTAATTTGTCGTCGGTCGGTACTCTATCGAGACTTTATGATAGTATATAGAAATTTGTTGTTCTTATGCTAAACTATTTCGAATTATTACTAGTACACTAGCTGAAGTACCCGTCGTTGGCGGTTTAGTATGTAATGATAATGCAAATTTCCAAAAAGTCAAGATTCTTGCCAGCTGTGCAGACACAAAAAATGGAATTAGTATATCCGCAATAGTACAGAAAGCAAAATTATAATTTCTGTGTAGGGTTAAAAGGTTACAGGTTAGAGAGTAACAAAGCGATCAGTAAAACAATAGAGAATTCTTTGCCCTTTTTTCAGCATTGGGAAGGGTTGCCCTTCAAAGGGTTAAAGACAAACAGTAACGCATGGAACATAAACAATTATCGAGCCAACTAAGCCGAAAATTTTGTTTCAATAAATAGACTAGCAATCAAAAACGATCTTTAAAAACCTTTATTTTTGAAAGAAGGAAGGAAAAGCTTGACAACATAATACACGAGACGTATTGAGGCATCAAGGGGATAATGTTGTGCGGTGAAAGAAAAAAATAAAGCATTGAAGAATACGAAGAAAATCGTTTTCTCATAGAGACACGTGACGGAGTGGTGAGGATACTTCTTATGGCACTCGTTAGAGATAAAGGATGGCTGATGGTTTGAAATTAACATAGTCTGATTAATTAATGACACGTTCTTTAAAATTTAAAAATGCGTGATGCGAAAGAAAATAAAATCGATCTCCTTATTTTTACTTAACAGTGAATTATGCATATTATATTCTACTCACGGAATGCTACTAATATTTTAAATGCAAACTAGCTTTTGCATTTAAAATATTGCCGGTGCCAATAGATGGCGCTTATTTATCGTAAAGAAACGTATTGATAATTATGTAGAATGAATATGTTTAGTGAAAATCCGATTTGACGTCATTCATGGGACCGAAAATAAATAAAGTTGTAGGAGGGAATACCTAAATCTGGGTTGGATAAAACTATGGGAACGACGAAACTATCAGAAGAGAGGAAGAATCGTGGTTGGAGGAAACTATGAGAACGATGAAACTATCAGAGGAGAGGAAGAATCGTGGTTGGAGGAAACTATGAGAACGACGAAACTATCAGAGGAGAGGAAGATTGGTGGTGCTTTCGATAAATTAAAGTATAACTTAGGTTACACACCTTTTATCTATTCCTATCGAATAGTTTACACGCTAGTTTTCAACTTATTCTTTAGAAATTGGTTATTTTACTTTGTATGTGTGTTTTCCACTATTTGCATCACAAATTTCATTTTCAATACAAATAGGTTTTTGAAAAATTTTTCTCTTGACCTTCAATACTAAAAGAAAACGCTTTCATCATTTTTACAGCTTGGTTGCTTCAATCGCTATAGAAGTTATATGTCCATCCTCGTAGCCAGTTAGATCATCATACGAGCTATCTGATTCCGAAATAAACTTTAATGTGAGAAATGCAGTGTTATTAGCGGGATTTTTAACATTGCAAGTAAAGGAAAATGTTTGGAACCTACAGAAAGTGACGCTACATTCGGAAAAACGTTGAATGCGAGTAACGTTCAATCGGGATTTCACAATTTTTTTAAAATTTTATAGCTTAATTATTTAGTTGAGCCAAGTTAGTTGAACCTTCAACTAAAACTATTAGCTGTAGTTGCAAGGTTCAACTAACTCGTCTCAACTAAATTAGTTTTAATTGGACAGAAAACTAAAACTGATGTACTTGAGCCGAGTAGTTGGACCTTTAAATAACACCTACTTTAGTTGAACGTTTCGTTGGGTTCAGTTAAAATTTAGTTTATAGTTGAATTTTTAGTTCAATTAATATTTTAGTTAATGATGCCCAACTCTGAGCTCTGCTTATGTCACGTCGAACATGGCGATTGCATTTCCTGGTTTGCGGTGATTGTCCCGAAGAACTTGAGGAGGGACTGAATTTTTCCCCATTCACCACCAGCTGTACTTGAGGGGGTTATAAAATATGGACCACGCTGCAGAATGAACTCTTCTCGGGGATAGATTTATCTTCTCGTAGCAGTCGGAGTACGTTTATTGCATGATGTAGCTAGCGAAATCGCCCGAACACAGTCCCATAAAGCACTCTAGGAAGGGTAAATTGCATGTCGGAATTCTCCTCTTAAGATCATCGAGGCTTTGGAAATCGACGCTTTTGGATGAATCGTAATTAATGGCAAAATCGCCGATCAACAGCCTCAGTAACAGTGTGAGAACTCGATGTCACGCTTGCAAAGCTGTACGAGGTGGCCACATGCCTTACTAGACGCAGCAATTAAAGAGTTATGACACATTATATTTTGACCAATCTTGGTCTCATTTGCTTATAGCCTACATTAAGCTTCTGTGCAAATATTTTTGTTACTATTTCCTGCCTTACAGTGTGAGGTATTAGTATACAAAATGCCCATGCATTAAGCGCAATTTTTTGTCGAAAAGCATCACTCTTTTTTATGTTTGTAATGTTGGTTTTGGACGTTAAAAGTAATTTTTTTCGAGGTATTTATGACATGCTTTCTAATAATAATCTTAAACATCTCTGGCAACTCCAAAACATATTTTTTAGTTTACTTAAAATGGATACACATAAGCCATTTTTTTATTTACTAAAAGAAAGTAGACAACGCCAAATACCTATTCATCAGATAAGAAATTTAGAAACCTTGCGACAAACGTATGTTTCACAACGGGTTTTCGACAGCTGAAGTAACTGAAGCAAATTTTTCAGTGCGTCTTCTAAAAGTATTTTTCAAAGAAACGGAGCAATTTATTACTACAATTTCAATAACATGAGAGCAAAAGAATTCTATCTTACAACATTTGAGTATGTCGAGATGAAAGGAAGCTTTTTAGTTTGAAATAGAAGACATGCTGAAGAAAGGAAGATATAAAATTAAATACGAACGATTGTTTCTAAATTGTTTAAAATGCCCTCAATAGAAAATATTCCAAAAAATAAAAAATATAAACAGATTATCTTTTTAATGAACCAAATAGATGATTTTTTAGTTAACTTGTTAACCCCTTTTTAAAGAGTTTCCTAAAATGTTTCGGTCGCTAAAATACATCAGCATTGATTTATTTTCTGATTTTAATTTCGCGAATAATAAATTTAATTTTAAAAAATGATTAGCGATAGCAAAGTAAAATCTGAATCCTTCACTGTTTTTGTCATATCCCTTAGAAAAATAAACACATTCTTCATACCCTACTACTACCAAAAATTTATTTATCACTGCAGGCATCATCATAAACTGGGGAATGTGTTGAAAATGGCTAGGCGCTAATGCGCTATGGTTAAAAATATCTTAGTTGTTTTTCAGATGCAGCAATTTTTCTGTTGTTGTTGTATTTGTATTTGGAGTACTCATTTTTGAATTTATTTGCCGGTTTCTAAGAACCCACTTTCAAAACCTCTTCGTACAAAGTAAACAACTCGATGAAATTATTTACTAGAGCAGAGGAAGAAAACTTACAGCTCATAGGATAAATACAAAAAATCAGGAGTTGAGAGGGCATCAAACCCACGACCGTAAGCTTAAGCGACTAGGGGAGAGGAGGGCAGGCCCTTAATCTCTAAGCGACTGGCTCCCCTTGTGATTCCTGCAGTTAAAGCGTGCTTTTTTTTCTCGAAGCATTTAGTGTAATTTAAAAGTCCACCTTTAAAATATTATAAATATAATTTAATTATTAATTACTATCTAATTAAAATATTATTTTTGTCGATGAAAAGTTAATTTTAACTATTTTTGACAATGAACAGAAAATGGTTAAAGGTAACATGGCTATTACGACCTATTTACGCTTAAAATAAATGAATAGGGTCAGGGGAGGAACAATGCTGGTATGGGGGAAATGGGGGTATATTGAAAAATAACTTTTTTTGCAGTAAAAATTTAGATGTTTCAATATTTTTTTTTTCTAGAGAGACATACTTTTAAAGCATAACAAGTACACCGAATGAAATTTTAGGATATTTCAACTATATTAATATATGTGTAAAACGTCTTGTTTTTGCTTTAAACAGGATGAGTGTTAACAAATGATATTTTAAAACTATCTTTTAGATTCCTTATAATGAGATGAAGCATTTATATTTTGATACATATTAGTAGAGAGGCTTCAAAAGAACTAGGTTATATAAAAATATTAAGAATATAATTGTAATTTCTATTTATAATTTCTTTTTCTTCTGAGGTTCGGTAAAATGGGGTATGGTTACATTTAGCAAAGACTTGTACAATACTGACATTTTTAATTTCCCCTTTAGTTAAATATTACTGAAAAACGGTTAAAATCAATGAAAATGACATTTTAATTACCTGTTTACCGTAGAAATTTATTTTGTGGAACCAGTAACGTAGCCAAAAGTTTTTTCCGGGGTGATTAAGAACTCAAAAAACTAGAATGCAACATAGCTTATAAAAATCGATATAACATTTTTTTTTTGGGGGGGGGGATGGAACCCCTTTACTTTGTCTCCAAGTGTTTGCATATAAAAAAGAATCTTTAAAAAAATAAATAAATAAATTCATAAATAATTTAAAATCTTCGCCGTTGGAGAAACATACATTATTGAAAATATTATTTTGGACTTAGGTGCATAGCTGAACATCAAAAATTTCAAAGGGAACTTTCAAATTTATCTTCAAATACGTAATATTAATTTATCCTCAAATACATAATATTTTTCATACCTTATGTTTACTTATTTCGCGAGTGGCTACAGCCCCATCAGCCATCCCCAGCATACACCCCTGTGTGGTACCAAGTAACATTTGCCATATCCTGAGTGAACCTTAATTTGATAATCGTGGTTATTTTTGCTTTAGCTAAATATTTTGGGAAATAATCCTTTTCTGTGCATCGTTTTCTTGAAGTATATTGAGGATACATCGAAATGCGCGTCTTTTCTTTCATTCCTAGCATTAACATGATTTTTATTAAAAATATACAGGTACTTTTGTACTTCCCCCACCATGGGGGAAAATAAGGGTATCAATACTTGCCTAACAAAAAATGACATCGTAGAAAAGTATTTTGATTGCATTAAAAAATAATGCTATATTTTCAGTCTCTACAAGTACAGTGCATGCAATATACCTCAATAATTTAACTAACATAATTGAACAGCTTTATTATACCTTTAAAAAAAATACATGACATCCCCACCTGACCCTACTGTACTGTTTATCTATTTCTTAAGCATGTTAATCATAATCATTTTATTCTATTTAAAACAAGTTCCATAATCGTTTTGTTCCTATTCAAATTGGTAATTCAAGCTCATATCAAAGTTTAACTAAACTATAATTATTTAAGTAGAAATTACGTGAATTAAGAAAAAAAGTAGTTTTGGCAATGAACAAGAAAGCTTTACGCGCAAGGTGACGTATTGTTGTTGCTACAGCTTGAATATGTTAAAAATAGCCGAATTTCGTAGCTATGAAGGTACATTTACCTTTTTCTTAAGCCTTTTAATGATAATAACTTTATTCTATTTAAGGCGAGTATCATTAACGATTTGTTTTTATCCAACAAGTAAAACGGCATTTCATTAGAATAATAGGATAGCGGGAGGGCTTTTTTGTAATTCCCCTTTTATGATTTCAAATTAAAAAGAAGCCACTTGGAGCGGAGCCAAACATTTACCTAGGATTTATGTTTAAAGCAGCAAGCAACTGTGATTAATAAGGGCATCTCGGTAATTTGTCAAAGAGGGGAAATAAAAATTGAAAATAAAGTTAGAAAAAAGTGAAGGTGCTTCTGGTAAATTGACGCGGCGAAAGGGTAAAGGATTTTGTTACAACAACACAGGTATGTTTATCTAAATAGAATATGTTTTAGATATATGCTTATTTTCTATCTAGTGGTAACTTGGGATATCAGTTTAATTTGTTCCTTTAACGAGCTCGTTAGTCAGAATGCTCATATCTCAAATGAATGTTTTTCATTACAGTTAATTGAGGTGCAGTTATTCTATAATAGGACCAAATGAACCATTCTAATTTTTATATAACTGCTGAGCGTAGCCCAAGGCGGAGTGTAATGTAGATCGCATATTTAATATTAATTCTCATTTACTTTCTGTTTCTTAAATTTAATCTATCCAAAGTCATGCATTCTAACTCCTTTTCTGTTCTCAATTTCCCTCACTTTGGTTTTTTATCTATTGTTTTGTGCCTGTCTGTCATGCATTTTTCCCGCATACAATAGCCTTTTAATTGTTTATTTTCCTCGTCTGAGAGTCGCCATCTGCGCTAAGAATAGATTCGGTTACGTCGATTTGCAATCATAAGGTGTTTTTCATTCCCCTTTCTTGGCAATTATTTGGCATAATTATTTTGATGCCCTGCACCATCTTTCAAAATTATTCGTTCGCGGTCTCATTACTTTAATTTTATTAGTTTAAATTTTACGGTTGCTCTGTAATTGGCGTTGTTTATCCCGGCCAAGTTTTTGCTCACATCAATGTGAATTTTGGTGTTGACATAATTTTTAAGACACTCCACCGTTTATCTCTTGTTAAGAGAGACCATATTTTTATTTACGTTCTGATGGTTTCGGTGTTTTTTGTTTCTTCCCTTTTTTCAGATGTTATTATGACTACGCGTTAGAGCTCTCTAAACGTCTTCCACCGAAGACATTTCTACTGAGGCAGGTAACCCTCATATAGCTTTGACTAAACCAAAATAAACCAAACCATATTATTATAAGTCTTTCCTCAACTGATTAAAATATTTTTCTTAAATTTCACAGACATCACGGTGTATTTTAATTTGATAGACCACAATTATTTGTGCAATAAGAATACAAATCGTCACGAGAAAATACCACTTAGAAACGAACCTTTGAACAAAAAAGTTCACGCTTTACTTGAAAAATGTTTAATGACATGGCATCTTGCGGGTAAACGGCTTTCTTTGAAATAATTAGTTCAGTTGTGTACACCGGTGAATTAGAGTGGAAACAAGCACAGCATGAATTGGCGGCATTTACCGCTAATTAGTTTAAAAATAAAATAGAAAGTTAATTTAAAATAAGAAGCAGTAGTTACTCTCCAAGTTATTTTGTGTAGCCGCAAATGGGTGGTATAGAGAAGTTTTGGTTTGTTCGTATTTCGGAATTCAACAAAGTGTAAATGGTTTTCAATTTTTCTGATCTACTCAATTTTAGTTTTATGGGTCCTAATAAAGTGGTAAGTGTAAGACATCATGAAATAAACTTGGACATCTTTCAACATATTTCCATAGAAATAGTAGTCGATTTGTTTCTGCATCATAAAGCTATTCTCGATTGTAGCTGAATATGTCGAACTTCTTTAAACAAAATAATAGTAAAATGATTGTTAGAGTGATGATAAAAGTGTAATTTTGTGGCTTCACGATTCGAAAGTAAATAATTTGTAACATTTATATATTGAAGTATTTATGTTTAAGAGTTTGTTTCAATAAATATCTGCTAGAATATTAAATTGAATAGCTACAAAATCATCAAAGTTTTGAATTTGACTTTATCACAAGATGTGTTAAAGGAATGAATGACACACAAACATGAATGAGACTGCCCGCTTATCGCCGATTCATTGCAAACTGTAGCACAATACGTATTGCTATATTTTTATTAATTTTTACGAACTTTAAAGATTTGAAGAAAATATGTCTTCTGATGAACAGAAATATTTTTGTTATTACTTCACATTTTTAAATACGTTAACCAGCTATTTTGTACGTTGCCTTGAGATTATATTACTAAATTTAAGTAATTCTGCTGTATGTAAAAAAAAAGGCTGGAATTTAACTTAAAACTATTTTATTTGATTATGTCCCGATCATATGCAAGCTGCTTCGCATGAATGGTACAATTTATGAAACTTTACTTTTCATATTTATTAGACTTGCTTGAATGTGCTTTTGCATATAGTCTCTGAATAGTAAGCTAATGGTATTTGTTTTCGTGTAATCCCCATTAAAATAATTTCAGTGAATTTTTAATTTTATTTAATTTAATTTTTATTTAATTTTAATTAATTGATTAATTTTATTTTTATTATATTACTTTGATTTTTTATTTATTTATTTATTTATTCATCCAGAATGCGTAATGTTCCGTTCATGAATAAAATAATCTCCACAGTTTAAATCGGCAACACAAAGTATTTCCATTTGATAGACCGCAACTGTTCGACCACAACAAGTTGAAATCTCTCTCGTCTCGTACGTATAACAGTTAATTTACTTTAAAAAATTCATTCAAAATATTTGAAAAATATTTAATGAGATGACATCTTGCGAGGGAACGGTTTTCTTTGATATAATTAGTTCAGTTGTACACGGTTGAATTTGAAAAGGAAACATGCAAAATATAAACTGGAAGTATTTAGCACTAATTAGTTTGAAAATAAAATAGAAAGTTAATGTAAGAGAAGAAGCACCTGGAAACTGTTCTGTTCTTTAAAATGATTTTAATGCACTGTGAATGGTAAACTAAACAAGTATGTTTTTTTGTATTCCTAAGTACAACAGAAGCGAAAGGATCTTTAGTATTTTACTTTCCGATTACTACCACTACATGTAGTTTTCCTTTAAACTTTGGTCTATGTTTTACAACAGAGTGTTACAGTAAAATATAACGAATATCACTTGCAGCTAAAATAATTAAAACTTTAAAAAATAACAGATATCAAAGCTACTTATCAAAGTGTACCTTTGTGTTTACCAAGGTTTTTCGATCGATGTTTCTTTTCTGTTCTTTTGTTGTTCTGTTTTCTTCTGTTTTGCATGTTCCTATTTTTCTGCCATTTTTTTTTTTCTTTTTCTATGTTTATTTTAATTTCTATATTTTACTTTTATGTATCCTCTTACCACCTTCACTTTTCTCTAATTCTCCCTGGTTTCTTGCTTTTTCCTCCCTCCGATTGGCAACTCGCTCATCGCTTTGTATTTTTGTCTACTTTTACAGTCCCCAGGTCTAGTCGGGGTATGCACTTTCTGCATATAATGTATGAAATTATATGCAGAAATGTATGGCATCCTGCATTATAAAGGAAAATGAAAGGCAAGGGCAAATTTTAATACTATATTAAATCATGTTTATAAGTTTCAGTAAGTTTTCATTCTGCTTTTTAACCCTGTTAAGCGCAAGCATTTTCACTTTAATATGGAAGACCAACTAGATAGACTGCCCTACGCTGAAAAAGTGCAGCCGTTGTCATCGATGCAATTAACTACCAACAACATAGCGCAATTCGAATGGCCCATAGAGCTAAAGAAGTTTTCTGACACAGCTGACTTAAATGGATCGATGGCAACATCTGTACTTTTTCAGCGTTGGAACCATCTAGCCATACTTCTTTTGAGACTAGCAAAGTAAGCAACTGAAATAAGGTGGTTTCACTGCGCAACAAGCGCGCGACAAAGTGTTAACCCTTTCATGTACAGTGTTCCCGCCCTGGGAACACCAAACTCTGACGTTTTGACTGTTGCCAGTCACGAAGAATAGATTTGACTTCTATAAAAATAGTTGCGGGTGACATAGCTCCACGAGAATCCTTTACTTTTTAGCAGGTCTTTTCCCGTCCAAAAATGGTCCCGATTATTTTTAAACAGCACTGTCATCTGCTGAAAAATGGAAGAATGCGAGAACAGCTGGATAAATTGCCCAATGCTGAAAAAAGGGCGGCCGTTGCCATCGCTCGACTTAACTACCAGCAAGATGGCGGAAGATCGAAACGTTCATCGCGTGCCACAGATCTAGAGACCCTTTTTTGACGACAACTGGCTGTGCGCGCCAAAAAAGGGTCTCTAGATCTGTGGCACGCGATGAACGTTTCGATCGTCCGCCATCTTGCTGGTAGTTAAGTCGAACGATGGCAACGGCTGCCCTTTTTGCAGCATTGGGAAAGGGTTGCGCCTCAAAGGGTTAAATCTGAAAACATTACTTCAAGGAATAATAAAACTTCATCCGTTCATCTTCGCAATTCAAAAGATTTCGGACTGCTCTTAATCTTCTCGTGAGATATAAAAATGTTATTTGCAAATTCGTGTCTCACTCCCAAATCCCACTCTGAAAAATAAGAGAGTGAAGATATGTATTGTACTACTCGGAGTCGACGACAGATGGTTCTCCTTGTCACCGAAATAAATCGAAGTTTTATCGGGTCTGAAAGAACAAGCCCCGTCAGTGGAAGTTGGCTTGAAAAATGACTTCGCGCCATCATACGCGTCGTAATCTGGAAGATAAGACATCTTACTTGTCAAAAATATCGAATTTTCATACACGTTCCATTACAGTCTTTTTGACATGCATGGGCTGTTGGAAAATTTTCTTTCTTCAACAGGTACGGCATGGTTGTCGTTCGGACTTGTATTACAGATTTCTCATGGTCTCATGTAATGGAAATTGGACTCCCTTGTTTTTTCTCATGTGTATTTCCATCTTTCTCAAACTATTTAAATATATATATATATATATATATATATTATAATTGCTTATGTTATTTATTATTTTTTTGTTTTTCAGTATTTACTTACTATTAGGGACCCACCATGGACGTAAAGATAAGAAGCGAACATGGTAGACGACAGAAGTGTGAAGGTCCGGCGTTTGGGAATACCAAGCTGCTGTCGATCTAACGGTTTGGAATTTTGGTCGGTTTTCTCCAGATGTAGCGTGAGTATGCGCGAGAACCCCTTAAAATTATTCCAAAAAATGCTTTGTTGAATTTAACAATATTTGGTTGGTGCTATTTCAACAGAATAATTTTGTAAGTTTTTAACAAAATTTTTGTAAAATAACGAAATATATTGTTGAATTAAGAAAAATTTCCTTGATTCAAAAAATATTTCTTTGAAATAGAGCGACGAAAATTTTGTTTAATCAAGAAGACTTTTTTCCCCTGTAATCAGATGCTCCTCGTGAAAACTTATCATAACATATGGACCATTTGGATGTCCCTTTTTAAAAGCAATAGGCATCACAGGATTTTTTGAACAGTTTTGAAAAGAAATTCATGATACACAGAAAAATATGTTTTGTTGATTCAACAAAATTTTGGTTGGCTCTATTTCAAAGAAATATTTTTGTTGAATTAAAAAAATTTTTGGTGATTGATAGAAATGTTCTGTTAGTTTAACAATAATTTTGTTAAAACCAAGAAAATTATTCAGAAACCAACAAAATCATACAAAACAGCGCCAGCCAAATTTTTGCTGAATCAACAAAATTTTGTTCAGTTCAACAAAACATTTTCCCCGTGTGTTAACAAATTGAAACCATTCATAACGGTTCTAAACCAAATGCAAATTTAAGTCTTATGCAACTTCTCAAAAAAAAATTATCACAAAAATAATCGTCTTCATACACTTGTCAAGCTTTACCCATTTAGTGAAATTGTTTTTTTTTTTTTTTTTTTTGTTTTTTTTTTTTTTTTTTTTTAATGTTTGGTAACTTTTATAGATTCGCGGTTCATATTTGTTCATTGCACACCCTGTAAAAAGACATTCTAATTTTTTTCGATAATGCAGCAAATTAATTTTTTTCAAAGCTATCCAAAATCTGCATGAGTGCTTAACAGAGAGAACTATTTTAATTCCCATGTAACTATAAATGTTTAGTTACTTTTTTCTGGAACGTTCTGAATCATGGTTGCTCATACAAGGGGTTAGGTAGGGGCTCGAGCCGTTTTAATTCCAGTTGTAGTTACAGTGAAACACAAACCAGCTGTAGGTACAGTGCTGTAGAACTTTTTTATGGTGTGTTGCACGGCTGTAGAAATCATGAAGTACGGTAGTGGGCATTGAAAACCATTTAGTAGCTTGCAGAATAATCTATCCAAATTTTCATTAATATCACAGATGAATATTCGATTATGATCATGGTGCTGCAGATTGATACAGGAAATTCTACTACCCAGTACATTGTGTCGAAACTCAATGCATACGCAAGGCATTCAAAGAATTTCAAAACGTGGTGTTTGTACATATGGTCTCTGCACTATAAAAGTGGAAAATTTCGGCCTAACAAACAAGCAACTGAATCAATCACATATAAAACGTAATAAACTCATTGTGTCTGCAACAATGCGCAAAGATGCGTGATTTTTTTGTTATTCCTTTTCGTATTCACCCCCTCTAAAAATTTCGAATGCGGAAATTTCAGTTATTTATATCATTGACCGCAATTCGTATGATATTACATTCTCCTATTATCAGACAAGTATTCATAACATTACTCGCATGTTATGAAAAATGTCATAAATAGATCAACAAGGAAACTTCCGTTTATCCATCTGTTATAAAAAGAAAAAAAAACTATATCGACACACGTTAAAGTATAAGGAGCTTCTACGAATTAAGATGGGTTTAGATAAATTCAAAAATTTTTCAGTTTATCGTTCCTTTTTAACACAAATCAAACTTTTTATATATAATAAATATAGTTTTACATAAACATTATAAACCAGAGTATTTAAAATTAAAAAAAAACTATTTACTGTTTACAATGACTAAACCAAATGATGCGTTTTGCAATTAAACATAAATAAAATTTTACATTAAACTTAATTACGCAATGAAATAAGCACCATATCAAGAGTAAGTGAAACTTTAAATCGTACCTGGTTACGAAAAAGAATAATAAACATTTTAAACCATAATAAACAATATTTTAAATTACACTTAATTGCGGAGAAAAGGTTAATCTAATGTGAAACATTTTATTTTTCAAAGTTAAATTATTCAGGCAGATATTATTTTTAATTAAATATTCTCTTCAAAAAGAAACAGAGTCAACTGGCACTTTGATTAATGCATTTCGTGAAAGTTAAACATTTTTTCTTATTTCTTAATGTAAATATATATATATATATACTAGCTGCTACCCGCGACTTCGTCCGCGTCGGCTTTAGAGTTAGGTCCCAAAAGAAATGAAGCATGTGTGAATAACACATATGTTTGCGACAAAAGAAACTGCATTTAAATATTATTTGCTTTTTACTAATTTTATATGAAGTATAATGCGTGGTAGTATACTTCATTTAAAATAAGACTGTAAGCAGAGTTACTAAATTTAGATTTTTTTCAGGCATTTGGCGAATACATTTACGACAGTATTTGCTAACTGTTTTTGTTGTTCTTGTGAAAGAAATATTTATTCTATAGCATGAATTTTAGCCTACGTTAATCAGGAATAGTGCAGCTTTCTAATAGCGGAAAAGTTTTAGAATCGGTTCTATAGTTACAGAGATACCCAGAGAGCGTAATGTATTAGAATTATTTTGAGTGTTCCTGTAAATGAACTATTTGCACTACATGCATAAATTTTAGCCTATAATATTCAAGAATAGTGTAGCTTACTAACAGTGAAAAAAGTTTTGGAATCGGTTCAGTACTTACAGAGATACACATAGAGTGTAATGTAATTCTTATGAGTATCCCTGTAAAAGAACTATTTGTGATATATGCATAAAAGGTAGCCTATAACACTCAGGGTCCCACCAGTGTCTAAGAAGTTCTACTCTCAAAACTGGAAGGCTGGAAGTGCCAGGTTCAACCCCTGGTCGAGCCTGTCGACCTAGCCGCTCGCAGATTTTCGCGGTTTTCTCCAAAACCTCGCGTAAATACGGGCTAGGATCCCTTAGAAAGTTCCCCACAGAGGAATAACCCATATAGGCCTAGGACCCTAGTGCAGTCAATCGGTCTTAATCCACAAACAAACAAACAATAATACTCAGGAATAGTGTAACTAAGTTTTAAATTCGGTTTAGTAGCTATAATTCCATAGAGCGCAATACATTAGAATTATTTTGAATGTTTTTGTAAAAGAATTATTTATGCTATATGCTTGAAAGGTTGCCTGTATGTTAATCCAGGGCATAAGCTATCTTCATTACGAATTTTTCCAAATCCGTTCAGCAATTTGTGTGTGATTCAGTCAAAAACATCTAAACACACAAACGTACACATTTTTTAATGACTATGTCATTTTATCTCTCAATACCCTTATTGAAAAATGTGTCCCAAAAATGCGACATAATAAAGCGACATAAAAAAGCGACATAATTTTACATGTATTTAAATACTATTAGTTCACAACAGCTTTAATATCGAGATTAAAGCAATCTTTAGTCTCGATATTGTTACACTATTTCGTAAGCTGTAGAATATGCTCCACATGTATTTTTTACATATATTCAAATATTATTAGTTCACAACAGCTTTAATCTATTGTTACAATATTTCGTAAGCTGTAGAATATGCACCACATGTATTTTTCTATAAATAGGTTACACTCATAAAAATTTCAACATAGGGTTACCAGGCGAAATACGCGAAAGATGAGCGATAAAATGCCAAGTTAATTAATATAGTTTTAATATGGCAATAATAAAACTAAAAAATTAGGGGGGTTCAGGGGGATCTCCCCCTGACGAGGCTCGAACAGCCGAGTTTTTATATTATTGGTAGGATTTGGAAATTTATGAAGAAACACATTTGGACTTTTCTTTCTAATGCTTTTTAATTTGGCGTAAAATCAACATAATTTCCATACCATTTCATGTTTTTCAAATGCATGTTTATCTGAAAATAGAATTTCAGCTTTATTTCAAAAGCATAAATCATTTTGTGCGGGCGATAAAACGGTTTTTAATTAATAATTAGAAAAGTATTTAAAATTTCAACATTCTGAGCCTCAGGTGCACAGTCATGGGCTTCTATGCTCAAATTTTCAAAGCTCTGCTTTCTGTAGATTTGTCTGGAGAACATTCATTTTTATTATTATTGATAGATAGATTTGGCATAAAACTGGCCTAATTTCCGTGGAATTTAATGTTTTTCAGATGCACGCACGCGCTTCTTTATTGAAGCAATAGCATTCTTGTTAGCTCAAAACATGAATCATTTGATTGATACGGGCGAAACTCGCCAGGCATGGCAACGTAAAAGCGGTTTTTAATTAATAATTAAAAAAGTAATTAAAAATCTTAAATTCTAATTAGCCTATAACCAACTCCAGGGTCCCCTCTATATCTAAACCAAAATGCATCCTAATCGATTCAGCGGTTTAGGCGTGAAAGCGTCATAAATAAACAAACAAACTCACTTTCGCATTTATAATATTAGTTAGGATATATATATACATACATACACACAGGGTGATTATAAAAAAATATTCCGATAAATAACCTCTAGTGGCTTATTTGGTAAACCAATAGAAAAGAAATTTGACAATTGAAGGTATGCGTTTGAGATTGGAATTATTTAAGACGATAAAGCTTTCATGGTTAAGGTTACAAAAATTTCGAAATTTTTCAATTGCAACACCCTTTTTTTCTGCGAAAATGAATCAGCGCATTCAGAAATCATGAGTGACGTTGGAATGATGCACATGTCAAAAATTGGCGGCGCAAAACATTTGCAAAGAAGAGCATTCTAAAGGACCAAAGACAGCGCAGGCAAAAGGTTCATTAACACATATCGCATAATTCACTGGAATAATCCCTTGAAATGCTAATTTAACAGAATATTTTTCCAAAGATTGCCTTTGCTCTTATTGCCGTGAATATGCATCCAATGCAAGTAAATTAATGTCTATTATTGTTATACCTCATCAAATCGTTAAAGATAAAGTTCTATGTTTCACTGAAAACATAATTTCCATTTAGAAGCTAACATCTTTTTTCGGTAAGTGGTATTGCGTTTTAAAATCTTCATGTTGATTTAAAAACATCATTTATAAAATTAAACAATCAAGTATAATTCGGTTTTTTGTTCTGAACATTTAAATAGTTTTAGTACCTTAAGTACCCATCTTTGCTGGGTTAAAATGTCTGGCAGACTTTCGAAAAACGTGAATTTTTGGTTGCATTGTAAGGATTATAAACAAAGGAGTTAGTATAGTGTCTCTCTATTCTAAAAAAAAGTAACGGCCGCAGCCGTCGCTGTCACCGCTGTCAAGAGCTTGTTGGGCTATCTTCTCCTAAACCGCAAGGATTTGAATTTCAAGAAACATGTCCACGGATTCGGAAAATTCCGAGGAACCTGATAAGCTGACTTAAATTTCGAAAATCGAATTATTTTAGAAGATATTTATAAAAATCTGGAAAAATAAAACATAATGGTTGCCAGATTGGGCATAAAATCATTCATTCCTTTGCGACAAAGCAATTCCAAGTATGTAGAATCGCGTGAAATTTACAAACATGAATTAAAATTACACCAATTTTACGCCAAATTAAAAGGAATATGAAATCAATAACTCAAAGTGCTTTTGACAACAGTTAATTAGCGACTATTCGTTTTTCCAAAACAGGATAACTAATTGTAACAGATTTTAAAAGCGCCATCGTGGCGTCAGGAATGATCAGGCAAAATGGTATCTCTTCGAGCAGGGTGAATCTAAACTTCCGAGTTCCAGAATGTTAGAACCCAGCATCTTGAAAATGAAAAATAATTAAAATGCAGATTATTTTAAAGCCGTTTCGGTCCAGCTGGAATATTTGCTACTAGTAGACATATTTGGTGTCGTTAACTATGCCATTATAGCAGCTATAATACATTGGATATCTAAATACGGCAATCTGCAAAGGGTTATGCACATGAAAATATGGGTAACGGTTTTCCAAGAACCTTACATGAGCAGTAATTATAGGTTGTGCGCATGTGTAAATCGCCAAATAATGAAAAGTCGCCATGGGTGACAAGCTATCCTATAGCTGCTCCGTAGTTTTTATCAAAGAAAACATATGAAGTACTGTTTTCTTAGAGCTAATTATTAATTATACATATACGCAAGTCGCCAAATAATGAAAAATCGCCATTGGATGGCAAATATGCAAGGTGTCCAATCGGTTTTACATAATTAAAAATACAGCTGAAACATATGTTCTGATTTTATTACGCTTTAGCTCCTAATTAATATAACTTTTGAATGGCAACATTAAATATCATTGTGTTCCTGAGGAATGCAATTAATTTTTTCAGCGATTATACGCGGAGTCCGCACTCGAGGTGGAGTATAGTTCAGGATCCAGTACAACACAGATTCCTATAAAAAAAAAAATACCTACCGTGTTATGAGGGGTCTTTCGGTTTTGTCTCTTGAAATTAAATCTTTTTTACGAATAAGCCTTACTAGGGGCCGAATGCCTCATACGAAAAGCGAGCGTAGCGAGTCCAGGGGCCTTGGCCCTTAGTATTATATAAAATTCTAAAATTCTATTAATAAGCTCTCTGTATCGTATAAAAGGGTGCAGATTAAAGAATAATAAAACAATTTACCCCTAGTCAAATTGTCAATAAAAATTCCAAATTTTTTATTAATGAATATTAACAGATATTTATAAATAAATAAAATTAACGTAGTTATAGTATTTGCATTCTACTTACTCACATTTACATAAAATCCCATAGCTCTATACGAAAAACATTGAAATCAGTGCATCCAGTTAGTATGAGCTAGAATGTTACAAGTGCGAGCAGACAAAAAAAGGCTTCAAAATAATACACACAGGGTTTGAAATGTCATCAAAATTATATTACATACGGGATATAAATATTAGGTGTGCCGAAAAAGTAATTTCCTTTGTTTGCTTAAAATTTCCAACAAATAAATTTTCAACAAATACTAAACTGTAAACAAACTGCAAAACTGCTGTGCTTAAGCATAGGACATTATAATTTTGTTATTTGTTAAATTTTAAAGTTTAATTTTTGTTAAATTAAACTTTAAAGTTTTGACTTGTTATTATATTTAATTTTTTGTTATTTGTTAAATTTTAAAGCGAAAATTTCATAGACATTTTTTTTTCTTTCTTCCAAGAAAATTGCCACCCTTCCCTTTCTTTTCGTCTGCCCTTCTTGGAGGGTTCTATTCAAAATTTTCTGAAGTCGATTTTTAGATATCCATGTGTGTAGTATTTTAAAGAAAAAAATTTATGGATATCTCTTTTCTTCATTTGGATCACGCATATGTGAAAAGAACGATTTGGCTCCTTACCCCTCATAAGTTACGAATTTTAGAAAATGCTCCCCCAATCTACCAGTTACGCTTAAAAAAAAAAAAAAAACTCACACACGCGATAACTACCGTATTTTTAGCTTCAGTAGCAAAATACTGACGTACGAAAACCGGACAAAACATTCCGGTAGACCTAATAATTTATGATATGCATTAATTTTAGTTACCACAAAAAAAAAAAAAAAAAAAAAAAAAAAAAAGCGTAAATATCTTACAGTAAAACTGGAAGCCAATGAACTTAATTTTACAACACAGCTTCCCACATCCAACTCAACACTAAACTGGATTAGAATCTCTTAAAATTTTAGACCATGCAAATAAATTCCAACAAATTAGCGAAAACCCTGGAACTCCCTTCTTTTCTTTTTGCCTGTAAATACCTTTTCCACAATTAACCACTTTTTTTCACTATAATTTAATGCCTGCCTTTATCAGCTAAGTAAATTCTTGTTTATTGTTTTCTTGTTTTTAATTATTTTATTCTTCGTGTTCCCTCCCCCCCCCTCGTCTCGTTCATTACTATTTT
This sequence comes from Cheiracanthium punctorium, assembly GCA_038373885.1. NCBI lineage: Eukaryota > Metazoa > Arthropoda > Arachnida > Araneae > Cheiracanthiidae > Cheiracanthium > Cheiracanthium punctorium. The sequence goes on along the minus strand of JAWZYV010015126.1, from coordinate 63,654 downwards.
TTGCTTATAATTTTAATTACTTGGCCTTCATTCTCTGTCTTTTTCTTTCTTGCTTTATTTGGTAATTATTTAACGTGGCTAATGTTTCACCGGCATGCTACAAGCGCTTCCGTTATCTACCCTGCTTGTCGTACGGCACTTTCTGTTTAGCATCTCCCCATCCTTTGTGTGTTTGTTGACATTTTTATGACCGCGCTGCTGCAGTCTGGTAATTTGATTGAAAAAATGTAGGTATATGGTAGTTGGAATTCTCGGATGTAGATGTTAACTCGTGAAATTTTGTTTGGTATTTTAAAAAGAGGAAAAAAATAATTTTGCACTAAAGAAGACTCTCTTATCAAGATTTTTAAAAGCACTGGAGAGCTATATCGTGAACTCCGAAGTTGTTCTGTAGACATGTTTTTGTTAGCCGATTTTTATGAATGTATTTTTGTGGAGTGATTTGCATCTACTCTTTTTAACCCTTTAACGCGCAGTGTTCCCGCTCGGGAACACCAAACTCTGAGGTTTTGACTGTTGCCAGTCACGAAGAATAGATTCGATTTCTATAAAAATAGTTGCGGGTGACATATCTCCACGATAACCCTTTACTTTTTAGCACGTCATTTGCCGTAAAAAAAAAAAAAATTGTCACGATTATTTTTAACAGCACTGGCATCTGCTGAAAAATGGAAGAATGCGAAAACAACTGGATAGATTGCCCAATAGATTGCCCAATGCTGAAAAAAGGGCAGCCGTCACCATCGCTCGACTTAACTACCAGCAAGATGGCGGACGATCGAAACGTTCATCTCGTTCCAGAGATCTAGAGACCCTTTTTTGACGCAGCTGGCTGTGCCGCACAGCCAGCTGCATCCGCCATCTTGCTGGTAGATCGTCCGCCATCTTGCTGGTAGTTAAGTAGAGCGATGGCGACGGCTGCCCTTTTTTCAGAATTTGGAAAGGGTTGCGCCTCAAAGGGTTAATTAAAAGTCAAAGCCCGTTCTGGGGGTAATTACAACCGGCGCAAAAAAAATCATTTGATGAAAATATGTCTACACACCATATATTTAATCTTTGTCAACCTAAAATAAATAATTTTATATTCATACTGAAAGATATATACTGAAATCAAATTTCATGCTCTTCTGGGAACGTGCGGAAACTTTTCGCATTCGAGCGATTTCGTTTCGCTGGGAAAATTTTTTTTTGATTTTATTTACGAATAATTTTATTTGTGGAAACCAATTTAAACGTATAAATCTGGAAAAACTATTTTAAACGAATTAGAGTCGGAATTTTTCCTTCAAAGCCTGAGAGCTGTGATATCCTTCCTTTCATATATCTATATGTATAATCAGTGGTGTACCGCAAAAGTCCGAGGCCCCCCCGCAAAAATTTTTCTCGGGCCCCCTTTGAATAATTTCTGTAATTGCCAGGTTTTTATGTATTCCCTTGCATTTATGATAAAAAGTGAACCAATATTAATAATTATGTAGATTCAAAACAAAAAAATTGAAATAAATGCTAGACTTGTAAGCTTAAATTTATCTAAAATATGCGGATTACTTACACATAAATATTTAAAAAACTTTTTACACAAATGAAGTGTTTTGTTAATGGTTGATTCCACTTCTATTAGGAACTAGCAAATATCCCGTTCTGCACGGTGAGAATTGCTTTTCTTACTTACTTTAGTAGGAAGGAATCTGTGCTTGTGTAAATGTCACCTCTTCGTAGGAAGTTGTACAGTCCTAGGTGGAAATGGTGTGAAGTTTCGGAAAGATCTGATATTTTTTAAGATCTAATTTAGGGTAAAAAGAATACTCCACGCTTATATACTCCAAATTGCCATTTTGGTGCAAGTAAATTACTTCATCAGTCATTTTTTGAGAAATATCTGATAACATATAACCAAAAATTGCACACTATAGCAATCATTAGGCAAGGTTAAGAAAAAAAGTTCTCTACGAAGGTTTTTAAATCCAAGACATTTGCAATCTAACTTCAAATTTAAAAGTGAATTGTATAGCTTCTACGGAAAACAAAGAAGCTCAATTTAATAATTCATGGCACACAGAGATTAAAAAACAAAAGTAAGGGGACTATTCCTATGCTAATCCAGTGGTCGATGGAGATGAAAATGGGGACCGCTTTTACGGACCCTTCACAAAATTACAAAGGAGCCGTTTTCCTTAACAAAATTACAATCGATTAAAACGGACCCTTCACGAAACTACAATCGATTACAGCGGCCCTTCATTGGTATTTTACCCTATATTTTAAAATGTTTTATCAATTATTTTAATAAATAAGTGATTTTTTTTTAAATTGGAATGAAAATTCGCTCAAATAAGTGTTAAAATTCACAAAATTAAGCAATTTTCGCAATAATGGAACCCTGGAAAAAATTTCTGGATCGACCCCTGCAATCAGAATTTGAAAATTTACGGAATTATTTCAAGTTTAACGTTCTTTTTTTTTTCATTACAGTCTGTTAACATAAATGGGTTTCTAAGTCATTTTCAAACTTGTCAGTCTCATTAACAACGACTGACTGACTGACTGAAAAGTGACTTAGTGGAGTTCCTGCTTGAATCAAGCTAACCTCCGGTGTGAAATGCAAGGTCTGAACATTGAGTTGTATGATGGTGAAAATGCGGCGAAGCCGCGAAAAGTCTCATTAACAACGGCAATGTCACTTACAGAAAAAGATATTTCATATTGGTCAACTTTTACTCATTGAGGTATCGGGAAGTACTTTGAACATGAAAATTGGGAAAATTCCCTAAAATTAGGAGAATTACTATATTTTCGAAATTATAAAGTCGCCTGAGGCGTTTTCCATATCGTTTTAGAAATCTGTTGAAATTTTCAAGCCGATCGATCGTGCAGTGTATATTTGTATTCGTATACTAGATAGAGAGACAAACTTTCATATTTATAACTCTAATAGTGCTAGCTTATCAGGAGCACATAAGTATTTAAAGTATCGCATCAGTTTTTTAGCAAAGACTATGATGTTAGTAAGAGGGCTGTCGGGATTTCAATCAGAGAAGAATAAGCGCTAGGAGAAATCACACTGTAAATTTTTTGATGCCTTCTATCTATATTTTTTGCCAGCTCTTTGTAAGGTGTTTCAAAACAAAAATTTTATCTCTTATGTTCTGCTGTTACCTTTAAAAAACGAAAAGTTTTTCTTTCCAACGGGCACTTTCCGATTAGGCATTATCCACTACAACTGTCCAAAGGTATTTTGGCCATTTTATTATGAGGCACCCAGTGGGCGGCCAGTGTTACCCCCTATAAAGGGACGGACAAGCTAACATCCATGCCCAAGCCGGGATTAGAACTCGGACCCAAGGCGTAATAGAACTACACCACCTGGGCGGCAAAAAGCGAAAAGTGAAAATTCATATCTGTAAGTACTTCATTTTATTCTTTAAATAATTCGTTATATGGGGGCCTCTCTTCATCCGAGCCCCCCCCGCACGGCGGGGGTTGCGGGGGTTTACGGTACGCCACTGTGTATATTGTGTATGTGTTATCAAAATAAAATGCAAATGGAAAGCAGTTTGCATTTGCACTAAAGTCCGGCTAATCCGAGGCAAAGATAAATTTTCTGCACAAAAACAAACAACTTTAGATTAATTATAATCATTAACAGTAAATCAAGTCTGAGGTTATTTAAAATACTTTCTATATACGCATCTGTGTGTTCGTCATTTTATCACTATTTGATCTTTCTTTGCGTACATATATAAACTGATTCTCTTCGATTTTATTGGGTAATCTGCGTAATCCGAGTTTTCAGTAGTCTAAGTTCGTGCCGTTACCGATCAATTTGGATTACTGGGACTGCACTGTATTTACTGATCTGCTTCAATCAGTTCTATCCACCCCTATTCATCAACACTAGTTGTATGCCCGTTCTTCGAACAGTAGGCAACGAAAATTTTTCCTACTTGTATAATTTGAAATAATTCCAGTGATGTAGAATCTAAAAAAAAAGGCAATATTATTTGACTCTTGATGTAAAGTATGCGTCATGAATACTAACCTGAGATCATTGCAATATCATGACACAAAAAAACTATGTCAGTGTCATTCACGATCAAAAAATGAAAAGCTTGACGGTTTGCAGAGAAAACTTCTCACTTTCAAAAAGTCGTGTTTCTTCATCATGATGTTTTTTAGGTTTAAGTTAAAGCATTAATAATTCATACACTACATGATGTGGACAACCATTTTACTTCAAAAAAGATGCGCGCCCGCTCTTCATACGGAAAGAAGCGAATATTTTACTAAAATATGATCATAAATACGTGTGACAAAACAGAAGCTTAAAATAAAAAGAAAAGTTCAAGTAATCTCTTCTGTTGAAACTATGCTGCAGAGTTACTTATCGCTTAGTTGTAAGACAACCGTTGAAAAAGAATGAATAGAACACTTTTGATTTCATGAAATATTTATTAAGGTAGTATACTGCTATTTATGCATATTATCCTTACAAGTCTACTAATACTATCTATTACTTAAATTAACACTATCATTTTCGTTTCTCCCTCTTCAGTGCTCAATTTAAAGAAATAGCTTCGATATTTGGCACCAATGGGACCTCTTTATTTCATGGTGACTTTTTGCAATTTACGCATTAGCATAAACAATAATAATTTCTTATTATGGTTGTCATTAAGTAAGCTCTCCATACATATATAATTTATGCCTAATTCTTGTCAGATTACGTGTTGCGCAGTGTTGCGTATTTAGCATGCAAAACATTTCATCTCGCTGTGGTAGAAAATATCCAAAAGGTACAATTTTAAATATCCATGTATAAAATATATCGATACCTATACATCCTCCATGGTTCTGTCTCGTGAAAAAATCAAACTGTGTAGACTAAAGGAGCTATTAGACACAGGACGTTAGTGTTTGAAAGTTTGCAACTTTCACGCATTTTTTAATTTATGACGTCACGGTTTAACTGCCGTAAAAGATACCCCGGGTAGTTGAGGTAGTTAATCTGATTATTTCGTGTAGTAGTTTTCAAACGGTATAGCATTGAAACTTACAGTGACGTTGACATTTTTTTTTTTTTTTTTGCTTTATATAGGACCGCTATGGAGGAACGTAATTCAACGTTAAAGTAAAAAATTACTCGGAACATGCATATGTTAGGAAGCATATAGCTGCAGCATAATTAAATGCCAAAAATAAAAAAGTAAATAGAAAAATTTTAATATATCACGCGTTTTAAAACGAATTTTGTAACTTTTCAAATGAGGAACACTTTCAACTGCCCAAAAACTTTTCAATTTTTAAATAAGCAACGGAATAAAATACCACTTATTATAATAATAACCCTGAATTTCTTCCTTTATTTCTATTCAGTTTTAATAAAATTGTCGTCTCCTTACGTAAGAAAAAGAGTTAGAATAAATTGTGCTAAGATCGTTGCGTAAATTTTATGTATTTACCACCCGGAAAATTTTGCAAAACATTTTTTCTAATTTATCTTAAAGCACTTGGCGTCACAGAAGTAGACCTTACTTGCGATTTGAAAACCCGGTGCCCTGCTTAAAAACTTTATCGATAGATTGAAGAAATGGAGTTTTTTTAATTCTTTCAGTTTCAACCTAGCATAAAATTTTGGATCGTAAATGACTTATATAATGGCGGTAAACTGTTCACGCTGATGCGATTAAATTCTAAACAATACATTACATTAAAATTCGTAAAAAATCACCTAATTTATATAATTTTTTCGTTTTTATTTTAAAAGAGGGCGAAATGAATGTTTAATATTTGTTAAAATATCAAAAAGTTATGACGGATAGAATTTAAAATACGACAGTTTTAAAATAATTTTACGAAAGTTTTCGTCAAAAGGGATGTTTAGTTAAAAAATTCTTTAAAATCTGCAAATTATGTAGGATATTCAGAAAAAAATGTTTTTAAAATGTTTGTTTTTTCTTGTATCCGATAGTGCAAATTTCTTTTTGCTGCAAGCGTAACTTCTGCCGTTATTACGCATTAAGTGAGAAAAAAATCCGAAAAATCGCAAAAAACCACTAAAAAAATCGAATTCGAATTTTGATAAAATCAGACAGAAAAACAAACAAAGAAACAGACAGAAAACAGACAGAAAAACAAACAAAGAGACATATTTTATAATAAGTGGAGATAATCTTCAATGAATTTCATTTGTTCTGTTCTTTTGCGAATGGATTACAGGTAAGGTGATTGGTCGTTTAGTTATAAGCCTTCGTACAATGCGGACTACTTTATCCATTATGAATTGGTGATCGTCTAATTTTGAGCCACTTCCAGGTGCGAAACGTTCACCTGGATTAGCACCCTCAATTTCAACAGAGAGAATTACTATAACCATGACAGATTTTACTTACAGGAGCTCTATTAAGCGTACGTGGTTCCACAGCAGTCCAAACGAGTCTCAAACCTGTATCAGAGATTATTCAAGAGGCGTTTAAATTCCCTTTCCTCATCTACATGAAACTGTAAGAATAAAATTCTTTCCTTTTCCATTATTCGAATAATAAATTTGTCCTTAGTATTAAAAGAGCTATTTTTTAACGTAAAGTTACTATAGTTTGAAATTTAAATCGACTATTCTTTGGATGTATGCAAGTATCCGGTTTTATCCGACCTGATTGGATAAAAGCAAACACAATAGATTCTTGACTTACGCGAGGAATGTCTTCCAAGAACCCTCGCCAAAGAAAAATTTTCGCGTTGGGGGTAGGTTTTAAATACGACTTTTTGAAACACATATACAGCTATTTTAGGTACTCATAAACACTCCTCAAGCAGTTTTAAACCATTCCCTAACTAATATATTACCATTTCCCACATAAGTAATGAATAAATGAATTTTTACGCTTTTCTTACTGCTTTCGAAAAATCTCGTTTTGTAGGCGGGAGTTCGTTCTAGCATTAACCTCTTAAGCCTCGTTCGCGTCAAAATTACGGGCTAAGCTTTCTCCCTCTATTTCTCGTGCCCGTCACATATCCGGGCAATAGTGTTCAAATGTTATGCTCCAGAAAGATAAGAGCATTTCAGTTTTAGCGGACGGATTTTTTTATATCTCATTTTACACAGCACATGACAATACCAGAGTATTTTTAACTTAACCCTTTAACGCGCAGTGTTCCCGCTCTGGGAACACCAAACTCTGACGTTTTGACTGTTGCCAGTCACGAAGACTAGATTTGATTTCTATAAAAATAGTTGCGGGTGACATGGCTCCACGAGAATCCAATACTTTTTAGCACGTCATTTCCCGTAAAAAAATGGTCACGGTTATTTTTAACAGCACTGACATCGGCTGAAAAATGGAAGAATGCGAGAACAGCTGGATAGATGGCCCAATGCTGAGAAAAGGGCAGACGTTGCCATCGCTTGACTTAACTATTAGCAAGATGGCGGACGATCGAAACGTTCATCGCGTGTCACAGATCTAGAGACCCTTTTTTGACGACAGCTGGCTGTGCGGCCATGTCGTCAAAAAAGTCTCTCCAGATCTGTGGCACGCGATGAACGTTTCGATCGTACGCCACCTTGCTGGTAGTTAAGTCGAGCGATGGCAACGGCTGCCCTTTTCTCAGCATTGGGAAAGGGTTGCGCCTCAAAGAGTTAATTCGGATATAGTTTACTATTTTTAAATAGACGGTAGCAGTACACAAATCCGTGTATTTGTTATGTGCAATCTTAGCTCACTTTTTTTTTTACTTATGTACAAAGAAAAAATTATAAATATTTATTCATTTTACGAAGTAAGTTTAATAAAATTCTACTTTATTGTTTCAAAAAAATTTTTTTAATGATTCCCTGCTTACTAGGAATACTTATACAGGCACAATAATCCTGAATGCTACCTTTTCCTAGTTTTTTTTTTTTTTTAATTTCGCTCTAAAAAATTTCTAAAACCTTAAAATGAATACGTACATTGTACATGCACTTATTTCTACATAATTTTCATTAATAAAAGAATAAGCACGTTTATGATCGTTTTCTTGAAAATAATACGGCCGTTGAGGGGTTAAGTTACATATTCTTGAAAACTCACGTAAAATCCAAATCGTGTAAGTCAAATCGTGTTGTAGTGCGAGTCCATTGTACATAAGAATAATGAAAAAAAAAAATGTCGTTTTTCTTACTATAGAAATATTTAATTATAAGATTAAATTAGTACAGTAGTTCTACGCCGATAAGTATACGTGAATTTTAAAATCACGAAAAATAAGCAAATTTAATTTAACTAATTTGAAATTTATATTCAGTTAATTAATTCATCAGCTTTGAATAAATTTGAAAATTTAGGGATCATAAGTAAAATCTTTTAACATTCTTCGGTATTAGACTTTTGACCACGCAGGAAAGTCACATTACCAAATTTTTCGAGGGTTTTGACTCAAAAAACATTTTTTTTTTTCGTTTAACATAGTATTTCCTCCTTTTTCTAAGACAGGAAAAAAGATCTTTAAATCACTATTGCCGCCAGTTGAAGGATTGTATGTGTTTAAATATTCAGATAGCACATAAAACCTGTTGTTCTTGTCTTTTTTAAAGAGAAAAGGGAAAAAGTACGCGCCAATATGAATTATTTCCGTACGATTGTAAATATATTTAAAAAGCGTAGTTTTTTAATATAAAAATATTTACAAATTTATAAATATATTGAGGTTGTAATAGTGCATTCAAAAAAATAAATATATAAAGGTAAATTCACATTCTTGGGTATTAGACTTTTGTCCATACAGCAAAGTCACATTACTTAATAATCCTGAGGTTTTGACTCAGAAAACTATTTTTTTTTTTTTTTTTTGCGTTGAACATAGTATTTCCACCTTTTTCTAAGACAGTAAAAGAGATCTTTAAATCCCTATTGCCGCCAGTTGAAGGATTATATGTGTTTAAGTATTCAAATCACATAAAACCTGTTGTTCTGCATACTTTTTCTTTTCTTTCTCTTTTTTAAAGAGAAAGAAAAAAAAAGTATGTATCAATATGAATTATTTTTCTAAGATTGCAAATATATTTTAAAAGCATAATTTTTTAATATAAAAATATTTACATATTTATAAATATATTGAGGTTGTAATAGCGTATTCAAGAAAAGTAAAGTTAGATTCGTGTCCATTATAAAAGAAAAAAAACTTTCGTGATAGTAGTGGGCTTACTTATCCCTACAGATACCAGTAAAAGCAATTTTTAAATGTCTATTGTCATGCTATTAAAATTATTATGGGCTGTTAATCCAATTAATCTCATTTTAGGAGATCAAAAAAAAATTATCCTAAAACATTTTTAAGCAAAATAAAGCTACATTTCAAATTTCGGATTTCTCTTCACGCCTTGGTTTAATTAATTAATTAATTAATTTTTTTCAAAAAACAAAATAAATCTATAAATGCCGATTCTTGTTACATTAAAGCTATTTTATAGGTGTTTACTGATTAACTCATATAGTTGATACAGAAAAAAAATTCTGAAATAAACAATCATATCAAATTTACGAAGAATAAAATATCACCGTACAGTTGCATCTAATAAGAAAATTAACCTATAAATAGCTTTTATTGGGGAAATAAAGATTTTTAATCTCATTACAGTAGAATCTAGTTCCTAGTAATCCGGAAAATCTCCAATACTCTCAGCAAATTAAAAAGATTTGTTTGTTTAAACTTTGTGGGTTTTGTGACAGTTTTAATTATTTTCTTACTAAGTAAAAAGTTACATATCATCATTCCTTCCGATTTACAATAAAAAAAATTTAAAAAGTCATACTAAACAGTTATATATTCAGTAATAAAATTCAAGATATAAGATACAACCTTTTGAGAGCAGCTCACCTTTTGGGCTTAGAGCTACTGTTGTTCCCAGAGTACTCTAAAGGCTCCACCCACAGTAATAAAATACAATATATCGTCAAGTGCATGTTAAAATACAAATCTTTAGGATAGACAATTTTTTTCTAATGGTAGGCACTTGCTGTTTCTAGGCATTGGCCACTACCAAGTCCGGAATTACTGGTCCCTTTATTATGAAGGTACCTAATAGGTGGACCAGTGTTGCTTCCTATGAAGGGACGAACGAAATTACACGAAAGTCCGAGACCAGAATCGGATCTGGACCCGTGGTGGAGTAGAATGTTTTTCTAACCACTACGGAACCCGGGAAGCTTTTTAGGACAGGCAAAAACCATCAAAAACAGTTTGAAAAGTTTTGCTTTTTAAGCAGCCCAAAAATTAAAAAGAGTAACAGCTCACACAGGAAAAACAAAAGCTTATAAAAAAAAACATCCGTATCAAGTTTCTGAGCAAAAAAGGTTTTTATCACCATTTTATACAACAAGAAAATCCACCTGCAAATGACTGTCATCCTAAACTTAATTCATACCAAAATACCTTTATATGTTATTCAGATATAAAATATTATATTAACTAAAACATGCACATACCATAAGTTATTTTTCAGGTTTGAAGTTTTAGGTTAACTTCCAAATCTCATTTTTCCTAATTACAGTTACTTCTTCTGAAATTTATTTTATTTATTTGTAAATATAATTAAAATTGTATCAAATTGTTGTGCACATAGTGCAAATTTATACAATGCCTTTTTCCGCGGTGTTCTCTCTAGTTACAATTACATTTGCCGAAAATTATTCCTGTCTTTTTAGTATTTTCAATTGCATTAAATTGTGCAGAGTTGTTCTAAGTTGTTGTAGATTAATTTGTTGTCCCAAGAAAGTAACTTAACAATATCGCACCGAGATACTATCATTAGTTACATTTTTCTAATATTTACAACTTTTCATATTTTTTTTTTTTTTAATCTATTTTCTTTTTACAGCTCAAACCGTATTACATTGTTGTTCAAAGAAAACAACTTTACAACATCTTTCTTTTTTGGAATATTCTTATTAATTACAATTACATTTTTAGAATATTTATTATTTTTTATCATAGGCGCATCCACGCAGGGACTATAGGGGGTTCAAGCCCCTCCACCTAAAGGTGGAAAGTTAGAAGTGAAAAGCAGTAAAATTTGAAAATTGTCCCTAATGAATTCAATTTTTCATCTATAAAATTGCCTTTAAATTATTTCTAAAATACGGTTTACCAAAAAATAAATAAATAAATAAAATAAAAATGCTAGTTTTAAATAAATACTTACAATTAGTGTAAGAAACACGGTTAAACTCCTTTAAAACGTTTCTGGAAAGATCAGATAATTATTTGACAGTAACGAGTTACATTTCTTGTGGGCATGGGTTCTATGGATACAAGTCAAGTGGCATATATTATTTTGACGTTACAAGAGAGTTATAACTATAATCGAGTTCACTATAACCGATCTCAGTAGAATTTGTAGCCCAGACCCTCTAAACTGAAATTGTGGATGCGCCCTGTTTTTTATATTTATTTTTCATTTATTTACCTTTCTTTTTGCTGTAAAAAAATTATATTAAATCATTAATCAACCAGAAAAATTTTACAATATCGCAATTTTCCGACGCATTCTCTCTAACTACCGTTACATTTGTCGAAAATTATCATTACTTATTTTTATAGTGTTAGAATATTTATTTTTTAAACTTAGTTTTCATTTATTTATTTTTCTTTTTATTATAAAAAATATATTAAATTTAGTTCTTCAAATAAAACAGTTTTACGATTTCGCATTTTTCCGACACATTCTCTATTACATTTGTTTATATTCTTAGAATTTTGTATTTAACTGTCCCACGGAGAAAACAACTTCACAATCGCTTTCGCGAGGCGCCCGGAGAGTTGACAAATTGTAAACTGCGTGACACTCACCTTTCACACAAAGGAGGACCCAAACAATCGAATACGGCGATAAGCAACACATGGCGCTTCCGTGGAATCGCTATATCCGGCAAACGGCTCCGCTGTCCGGCAGACACTCTCCGACTTCCGCGGCTACCTTTTCTCTCCGGCCGGCCTCGAATATCAGAAGCACTTCGTATATTTTACGGGTAGTAAAGGACTCTTCGGTACCCGGAGCGCCGCTCAACGGAAAAAGCGGAAAACTTCTTGATACAGTGTTGTGTTAGGGGCAGGCTAAATATTCATTAATTTTTTCTCACTGCGTAGTGTTGTTATCATTTAGTTTATTATTATTATTTCTTTTAACGGAAATCCTAAAAGAACGTAATACAAGTTCATAATTGTGGAGCTAGATAGCACTAATTATTTTTAAAATATTGCGAAGAAACGGAAATATGGAGCTGCAGATTTGGATATACAGGAAGCGATAGTCTACTTTTAGAACTGAAATTCTAAAGCAACATAAAGATACATGTAATGAGTTATATTTAAAAAATTGCAATAAAAGTTGGCACAAAAAATGATAAAATAAAATCTTTTCCTTTATAGACATTCATATATTTTTAAATAATATAAATTAGGCAAATTGTAATTTATATAATAATACTTTATATTTTTTAACACGAAAAATAAATGAAAAGCTTCATAAATAATGTTTTTAAATTACCTGTAACAAAACTGTAGTAAAAAAAGTGAACTAATAGTAACTTTTGAACAAAAAATTATATTACTCAGGGTAGTTGGAGGTAAAGGTCTGCACGGGGTAAAGATATGAATGCATTTTTTTTTCTAGAAATCTAAATTACCCACACTGATTTTTTTCACAAGTTATCTAAATTGCACTAATTTTGCAACAACAAAAAATCACGGGTGTGCAAATGTCAGTTTTCATACTATCAAGTAAAATTACTAATATGTGTATTTTGATGTAGTTTTGAAATTTTTGAGCTTATGTTTTATTCGTAATTTTACAAATTTATGTATTAAGGGTTTTTTGTATGTGAAGCTAACCTAATAATGATCTCATTACTTTTTCAAGTGATGCGACTTTCGACCAAAACCGCCGGAAAGCAATTTTCATATCTTCATCACCACATGGGGCAAGAATCCGTATGTATGATGGGGTAAGATCCGAATGCGGATCTTTGCCCTTAATGCTTCGGGGTTGTCATAGTTTCATTTGTTTGATATTCGCATGTTGTGTCAAGTCCCAATCCTCCCAATAACCATAATATTGTGCTAAGTTCTGGGCCTTCTAATGATGGCAGGAAAAATCCCTACCCGACATAACTGGGGCATGTAAAAGCTTCAGCCAGGCATGTATTTTATTTATTTATTTTTTCCACTGATTCGTTTTGTGATTGCAAGATTTACGTTAACGTCAGTTCCTTTTAATAAGATTTTCTACGCCCTTAGAGGTTTGCGTACCTTTCAGTTCTTTAACAGTCATCTGTCTTCAACCTATTTTGTAAGTTTTAATTATACTCCACCTGTTTTTAAGGTGCTGATATCAGTCAACCTCACAACCTGACAAATAATTATTCTGCAGCAAAGACAACTTTCCAAGTGGGTTTCATTTTGAGCTTTGTGTCATGTCTACCTCCCCGCCCCATCTTTACTCATTAGATTGGGCAAAGATCCGAAAATGTCAAAGACTGTAAAAGTCACTCCCAGTTTTTATGTATTATATTTTAGATAAAAGTGCGATCATTTAAGATGACAGGTAAAGGTCTAAGCTTTATTCTAATAAAAAGTTTGGGTTCCTAACTTGTTGCAATTTTTCTGAAATGAGTTATAATTCGAAACTGCGGACTTTTGTTCCCCAATTACCCTATATTTTTCTAAGTAAAGTGTTTTCCTATAGCAAACTGCACAACGGTTATCTGCCAAGTATGGTGTGTGTCTTCGCCGGAGGTCTTTTTAAGGGTTCTGACACGTATTCACGTTTCATCTAATCAAAATCTTCCAAAACTGTAGACCATTAGATCGAAAGCCGCCGGATAGGCCAGATCAGAACGTAGGATCTTCACGCTTTAGCCGTCTAACATTTTTACTGCCTTATCTATTCAGCCATAGTGGGGCTTTTCTAAATAGATTTTTCTTTAAGTAAATTTATTTAATTTTATATTTTGTAGAAAATTTTGTGTATAACTCACAACCAGGGTTTACGATGAAAAATGACCGAGTGGACATGACACAGAACATGGTAGTCTGCTGAAGATCTCGCGTTCGATCTCACCGAGCACACTGTTGATTTAATGGTCTAGAGTTCCTGTGGGTTTTCTCCAGATGTAACCGTGAACACGCGTTAGAATCCCGTAAAAAGTTTTCCGATAAAGAAAATCCTCATAGGCAGATGCCCCTCTTGTAATCTTGCCATAACACAAAACACACATAACTGAAAAAAAAAATAGTTGAAACAAGTTTAGAGACTTCCTTTAAATATCTTGTTAACATAAATAAGTGCTTTCATTAGATTTACAATATTCTTTTTTTTTTTTTTTTTTTTTTTTTTTTTCCGTTTGGTCATTGGAAGAAAAAATTTGTTTAATGTTTTGGGAGAAATAAAAGCTTTTTTTGACAAACGAAAAATGTTATGTTTTGGCTTAGTAATTAAATTTCAGATTTGCTGAGAGCAGGCAACCGAACTATATTGGTTTACAGTTTACATTGGGCCTGCTCTCCTGTGAAACTCAGCCGTGGGCCTGGGCAAGCCGAATCCACGGGGAAAGGCCACATATAATTATTACATATTGCAGGATTATTTTTTTACATTATTAACCAACAAATAAACGATAAATCAGATAAAACTTGAGTACAGTGCTGTCGTACAAAGTACAATGTTACCCGTTCCATTAAGTTGCCAGTTCTGAGTTACCAGAGGAGGCAAAGAAGAATTTTGACTTCCAGGATCGCCCAGATTAAGGTAATTGACTTCCGTTAAACAATTATTAATCCAATTTGAGATGATCTTGGCTGGTGGGAGGGATTCTTTATTTATTTTCTTTCCTCGGACAATACATGTTTTTTCTTGATTAATATAAGACCTTATTTTTTATAACTCTTTTCTTCTGTTGACTAGCTTAATAAAATCAAAGGCTGTTAGCAATCACAATTCCTACAAGATCACGCTACAAAAATTTTTTTTTAAAGTAAAATTGCCAAAAGTGGTTAGCTGACTCAGTCATTGTAAAGGAGGAAAAGCTTAAATTGATTTAAACCTTCACACATTAAAAAGAGATACCGCAAGTGTTATTTTTTTATATTAAGTGTTATACCTGCGACATCTGAGTTTTTTGTGGTGTTAATTTACACAGTTTTTAATTAATTTTAATCATCAGCTTTCTCACACATGAGATAATAATAGATATCCAAATTAACAATTTTCATCAGAGAATGCGTCGAAGAAATTTAAAAGCAAAGTCGCTAGAGGGCAGTGTTGGGTGTTAATCAATTAATTTTTTAAACGACGCGTTAGTTGATTAAAATAGTAATTGCGATTAAATTAATTACAATTAAATTAACTGCAGTTAAACTTTTAGTTGCAGGTTGCAATTAAATTATTTGTATAAATGTATGTTAATCATCATTCGCAATTAAAATAATTGCAATTAACTTTTTTTATTATCCTATGAAACAATTAAAACTAACAATTAACTAACTTATATATAGTTTGTACACGATACAGCAAATTTTCAAAATTAAGGAAAAAAAATCTTGCTTTTGTATAGGTCATTGAACATAAAAAATGCTATCAAAGTGAACGAATTCGATTACATACACGAGTATTTGACGTGTATTGCACCAGTAGCAGAAGCCCTAAAAATTAAGCCAAGTGAGACTATACTACGGAATAGTTCTGCTCTGCCTTCTGGAGCTAATTTAAAAATACTGAAAATTGAAAAGAAAACTTTTCTTTTTGCCGCAATTTGATCCAGGCATACAGAGAGGGTGTCGAAGAAAGGTTTGAAAAACTGTTTGATGTCATCACTCGAAGTGGAAAAATGTGACTATTGCCGCATTATCATACCCCAGATTTAAAAACAAATAGTCAGATTGTTTATAGCCTGCAGATCGTACAAAAATTCTAAAAGTTTTCAAAACCAGTATTTCCAAACAAATGATTGAATATGTAGTAGCAACAGTGGCAATAAATAAAAGTACCCAAGAACGCATTTTTTAAATTTTAACGCTGACTCCAACTCATTTTCAGCGACAGAAACTAGCCGAAGCTCCTCCGATGCACCAATAACTAAAGCAGAACTTTTAATGTCGCATTTACTTGCAGAAGAAAGTCACGATTTGTAACTCCTCATTAGATATCCTGAGATAAAAAACATTTTTATAAAATACAACACACCTTTACCATCATCAGCTGCAGTTGAACGCCTTTTCTCTTTGGCGACAATGACAAATCTGTCGAAGAGCCACAAATTGTCCGACAGTATGTTCGAAAAGAGAGTCTTAAATGCAATTAGTTAATTAAGAGAGTCTTAAATGCAATGAGTTATAAAATGCAATCTACACGCTTAAACCAAACGAGCGAAATTCGATGAGTCGGAGTGGAAAGTGAGCCAGTTTTCAAAAGTGAGCTTCTCCTTTAGGAGCGTTTTTCGATCACAAGAGCGGAGCGGAATATAACAATGAGCGGGGAAAAGAAATTCTCGGAAAAGATACGAAGCGAGGAGAGGATTCTCAAAAAAAGGACTACGTAAAGAGCCCTTTCGCGGAAAAACCGGTCGGTTTCCAAGGAAACAGATCGCTCCGCAGTGTATCGTTTTTTTCGCTCTTTGGGTTTAAGCGTGTATATAAGAAATTAAACCATTATTACCTGTCTAATAATGGTTTAATGGTTGGCTCGTCATTCATTACCTGTCTAATAATGTTTAAATTAAGTTATTGATGATTATTAATATTAGTCTTACTTTTTATTAATATGCGTTTCAATCCAAACTATATTATTAAGCCTGTCACTGTTACCTTTCATGCCTATCCTCTGAACCGACTTTAATGAATTTTAGTGCAGTGATTTATGGGACCTCGAGAATGGATATATCCTACTTTTTGTCGCTAAAAATGAAGAGATCCACACCAGTCATATTTTAATTCTTAGTTTTTATTTAAATTCATAAAACAATTGAAAATTAATTAATTGTTAACTGTAGCAAATAACGATTGACAATTAATTAATTGTTAATTTCTGCTACTACAATTAACAATTAAAAAACTGTTAATTGCCATTTTTGATAATTATAGTTAATCAATTTTTAATTGTTACAGCCACAACTAACAATTAATCAATTGTTAATCTTTAATTGTCCTTACAATTAAAATTTGCCCAACACTGCTAGAGGGCAACAAAATTCTCTCCACGATTGATGCACCTTTTCACGTGAAGGTGGATTTAACAATCTCAATCATCATGAATGGGATGACGCCTTTGTAGAAAGATTATTGTTTAAAATGTCTTTTTTTTTAATAAACGGCCCTTTATATACTTTATGGCATAACAAGCTAGAAAACCTTTATCTAATTGGACGTATAGGGCTAAACAGTCAAACCTTGTTAGTAAGTCAATTATATAAGACGCTTATTACATCATCTTTCAGAAGCCCCGATCTTTTTAATACGCTTTTTCACATATTGTACCCCGCTTATTGTGTCGCTATTTTTTAATCTCTCCGCTTAAGTCGTGCAATATTCTCGTACAAACTCGGTCCCATTTCTTTGTCAATGTTATCTACCAAAAGCATTTAATTTTTGCTGAGCTCGACTCTCAGCATTTTTCAGAACAAACATTGTTGCCTTATCAAAAACTTAAGGGCTATTCTTCGTTTTGAATTCCGTACGATGGAAGATTAAATATGGCAGATTGTTCGGTTAGCGTACTAATCATAATTTTCTTCATTTGTCATTCATTATATCAATTTAAATTCTTATTCTGCTAATTTACATAATTTTTTTAGAACCTGCATACGGGGCCTACCTATCGCGCAGAGGCGCAACTTACGGTTTTGATACCGTCGCGGGGCAGCAGATCGCCGGCTGGGGCAACTCATTGCGTTACTCAGACTACTTTTGAGACAGAGTAGCTGCCATACTGGTAGGGTCCCTTGCCAATTTGCGGACAAATTTCTTTGCAAGTGGCTCTCTTAGTATGTCTAATAGTCCTTTTGGTGTTCTTTTGCTGTTTTGAGAATCATTCTTTGCCGGGAATGATTATTTTGGATATATTGCGAAGTCGGTGTTCTAGCCAATGACTTCTTTCAATGATTATAGGGTTTGTTTTTAGTGTAACACATGTTTGCTCAAATGTTTTTTGGATTACTAAGTGATTATTAACAGACTATAATATTGACGGATACCAAGTCTTGGAAGTGGATGCCTCGTTTTGCTCGGAGTCCCTAATTTGCATAAATTATAAAGTTATTTATAGGCACACTTACTATATAAGCATTTGCAATTTCGTTATGCATTTAATATAGACTCCAATTCACTTCTCTAAGTAAATCATTTTTAAGTGCGCCCCCTCCCCCCCCCCACCGCCCGACAGTCATTTACTAACGAGGTTCGACTGCAGTTTAAAAACGGACCCCCTGTTCAAATAGTTTTAAATATCCCATATATTGATACAACTTTTGAACTTTTTAAAACTTGTTAAAATATTATACTAATTTATAATTGCTTCATCTTTGATCTTTTAACTATTAATATATCTCGTACCAATTTTTTATGAAACAAGTTTCACATTTACAAGATTCGTTATATAAGTGCACTTTTTTTATTTGTTACAAAGTTTCATTTCAAATTAATAAAACTTTGATGTAGTCTCACTGTCAGAAAAATAAATTCTCCATTTCATTGAATTATCACTTTACGCCAAATTACTTCATTTAATTAAATGAAAAGACAAGAAATGAAATTGTTTTTCACAGAACGAAGCGCAATTTCGATATATAGTTTGAGTTAAAAGGAGAAAAAAGAAAATATTGTATTTTCTTTGCACAAAATGAAATAGAATTTTTAATAGCTAATAATTTTTTTTTTCGTCACTGCACTCTTAAATTTTAATTTCATGTATGTTTTGAATTTTTTCAGATAATAGCTGCATTTTTATAGTAGGGAACAGACAGGTTTTATTTAATAATGTTTATTGCATTTCTTAATACGTTGGTTTTGTTTTCCAGCATTTATTATTCATGTCGATTTATTGCCTGAAAGAGAATAAATCTGCTGTGGACACTAAATGAGTCTGTTATACGTCTGTTAAATTACACACATTTTTTATTCATTTTGCTTGAAAATGAGATACGATAATATTCATAAGAGCTAAGTAGTTATTGAAGTATAGTACATTCTAAGTAAGTAGTAGATAAATGAGAGTTCTGCTCATGCGGATCCCATGTTAATTCTGCGGATCCGTTCGGATGTTGTCCCTGGGTCGAGAGAGAGAGAGAGGGGGCGTGGTCGGACCGGATGTGGGGAGTGGATGCTAAGACCGGATGTTCAAAGGGTTGATAAGAATTTTTTTTCCTTTTTTTTTCAAATAAGGGGACTTGTAATTTTTTCAGACATAAGATATTTTTGAAATAAGGGTACTTGGAAAAATTTTCAGATTGTGACATATTTTTGAAATAAGGGGACTTGGAAAAAAATTTTCAAATTTGAACGCGCAACCTACAAAAGAATTCATAGGCTAATGATTGTTGTCCATTAGGCCGAGAATCCTTCAGGTATAAAATTGTAGGTGTATTGTGTTATACTTTAGTTTTCAAAATGAATTGGTCGAGTGAAGTTGTAGGAGTGACATGCATGTATATGTGTATGTGTATAATTTTGGCGCTCATCTATAGTTTTACCGGAAGTGATAAGTTTGCGTTTGATTTTGTTTTACACTTAAATGAAACGGGAAACGTAACGTTTTCTCTGTGATGAATATGCGATTGAGGATTAATATAACGAATAATCATATTTTATGCTGCAATGAAGAAAGCGTATCACGACCCAGCTCACGAGGCGAGTTTTGGTGGTGTAAATGCCTTATACCGTGCTGCTCGAGGAAGAGTAAGCAAACCGCAGATTCGGAATTGGTTACAAGGGGTGGACGCATACACTCTTCACAGACCGGCGCGCAGGAAATTCCCGACAAATCGAGTAATTGTTTATGCGAAAGATCATCAGTGGCAAGCGGATCTAGTGGATCTACAAAATTTAAAACAGTACAATGATCAATACCGATACCTCCTGACATGTACAGACGTCCTATCAAAATATAGTTTTGTGGCCCCCCTTAAATCGAAGCGGGGAGAGGATATTGTGAATGCTTTCCGTTCCTTCTTTTCGGAGCGTAAACCTAAACTTTTACAGACGGATCAAGGTACCGAATTTAAAAATGCAAAGTTCCAATCTTTTTTAAAGCAACAAAACGTGCGATTTTTCACGACGTACAATAATACAAAGGCGTCCGTTGTAGAGAGGTTTAATCGTACTTTGAAAACAAAAATGTGGAAATATTTCACGAGTAAACGAACTTACCGCTATATAGACGTTTTGGACCAATTGGTGCACAGCTACAATAACACCTTTCACTCGAGTATTAAACGAGCGCCTGCAGAAGTGACAGAGTCTAATGAGCAGGATGTGTGGTTTACCCTATACGGTGATATGGAAAACATCCCAAAAAAGCCCTGCGTTTTTAAAATGGGGGATACAGTACGCGTATCCAAACATAAATTGACCTTTGAGAAAGGTTACGAAACCAACTGGTCGGAAGAACTGTTTACCGTGACGGAATGTGTGGCAAGAGACCCCCCAGTGTACCGGATCAAGGACTTGATGGGCGAACCTATTCTGGGAACGTTTTATGCTCAAGAACTTCAAAAAGTACACCCCAAGGAAAACTTTGATATAGAAAAAGTATTAAAAAAGCGAACACGTCGAGGACGTGTAGAATACTTTGTGAAATTCAGAGGTTACCCCCAAAAATTTAATGTATGGATACCTTCCGAAAATATATTCGCACTATAAATAGAGGAATCATAGTACCGAAACGACATTTGTAAAGATGAATTTCTATCTAACACTACCGAGCGATAGCTCTATGAACTACTTTCCCGAGAATAAAATTTCTCATTTTATCACGCGTTTACCAACCCCCATTGAATTAAACGGCGAATGGGAGGTAGGTTTAGCGGAATTTATGTATCCGCATACCTGGTATAATGTGAATGCTCAAAATAATTTGATTGGATTTGATTTAGGCGACGGAAAAATAATAGGTAGACGCGTACCCCCCGGATTTTATGACTCTGTTTACGAAATTTTAAACGCCATTCGCATTAAAGATATTGAAAATAAAATATTTTTTGAATATAACAACGTAACAAAGCGCGTGCGCATTTCAGTGAAAAACAAGGCTAGAGTTTTTTTGTACCCTGGCTTATCTCAACTGTTGGGTTTTGATCCTTGCGAAATTGAATGTTTTGAAGAAAACACTGAAACGACTTCGGAAAGCCCATATGTTGCAGACCCGTGTGCTCATTACAGGACATTGATGGTGTATTCGGATATAATAGAATCGCAGATCGTAGGCGATGTATTAGCACCGCTATTGCGTATTGTGAATGTGACTGGGAAGGACGGTGAAGTAATCAGTGCCCAGTTTGATCGCCCCCACTATATACCGCTCTCGAGAAAAAATTTTCAGACGATCGAAATCGTTATAAGGACCCACACTGGTGAATTAGTGCCATTTGAACGCGGACGCTCGTACGTTAAACTTCATTTTAGGCAAAAATACCTCTCTTGAAAATGTATGTGCCTTATCAGTGTTGCCAAAAATCCTTTGAGGATTATTATACGCATCAGTCTGGCAATGGACTTAATTTTTATCAAGGAGCACCATTTCAAAAAGGATACGGATTTGGCGGTCTTTTTAGATCATTTTTTAGAGCAGCAGTACCGATGCTCAAGAGCGGCGCAAAGACTATTGGTAGACATTTATTTAACAGCGGAGTGGATATCTTGAATGACGTATCTAAGGGCGAGGACCTTAAAACAGCCGCAAGACGACGCATGAAAGAAGCAGGGAAGCAGCTCACCGACAAAGCAGCAGCTAAAGTGAAATCGATGATTGGATCTGGACGCAATAAAAAGAGGAAGCGACGTGTGAAAAACGTCAGTCGTAGACGAACCAAGAAGGTGAAAGGTCACGATATTTTTGCTTAATCATGTACGGTTTAATTCACAAGGACTCGGTAGCCTGCGCTAAATCCGAGTTGGACTTATTTGTGATGCCCCCTACTCAAACGGCTATCGAAAAAGGACAGTTTGTTGAATATCACCCTATTGCCAACATACAAAATGGAGGACCTGTAGAATTTAACATATCTGGAAGCGGAGAAGAATATTTAGACCTCTCTTCGTCTCACATCTACGTGAAAGTAAAAATTGTAAAGTCGGGTGGTGCCGACCTGGACGAAAAGGATGCCGTGGCCCCTGTTAATTTATTTTTACATGCCCTCTTTTCGCAAGTAGACGTTAGTTTGAATGAGCGAGTGATTTCGACATCGAGCAATACTTACCCGTACAGAGCCTACATCGAAACTTTAATGAATTATGGGGAAGATGCCAAGAAAAGCTTACTTTCCTGTTCCTGTTTTTACAAGGATACGAATCTGGCAACAGCCGATCCCACGGCTACGACCGATGCAAACGAAGGACTCAAGAAACGCTATCACCTAACTTCTAAGAGTAAAACTTTAGATATGATTGGCCAATTGCACTGCGATATTTTCCAGCAAAATAGACTTTTACTGAACATGGTGGATGTAAAGATAAAAATGACGCGCAGCAAGTCCAATTTTTGTTTGATGTCTGCTACAGCTAATGAATATGACGTGATATTAGAGCATGCATCATTGTTTATTAGAAAAGTGAAAGTGAGTCCCGGTGTTTCACTCGGACATGCAAAAGCTCTGGAGAAAACTTCAGCTAAATATCCCATTGATCGAGTTATGTGCAAGTTGTATTCTGTCTCTGCAGGCAGTTGGTCTTTTTTACAAGACAATGTGTTTCTGGGAGTCATGCCCAAACGTGTGATTGTGGGATGTCTGGATAATGCTGCAGTGAGCGGACAATATAACCTAAATCCGTTTTTGTTTGATGACTGTGACGTTTCCTATTTAAGCATATTTGTAGACGGGAACCCCTTGCCCAGCAAAGCACTAGAGTTAAATTTTGAAAACGACAGTTACATACGTGCTTATCATCGTCTATTTTCGAGTTTTAATCAAGATAAGGGTATATTTTTAACCCGAGAAGAATTTGCACAAGGCCACACCCTCTATGCTTTCGACTTGACCGCGGATCTCTGTGATGGACCTCATTTAAGTTTGCAACACCAAGGTAATCTACGATTAGAAATTAAATTTGCCAAAGCCTTGAACAAGACCATCTCCGTATTTATTTATGCTGAATTTGAAAACGTGATTGAAATTTCAAAATCGCGTCACGTCTTATGTGACTACCCCAATTGAGAAGAAGAATGAATACATTTCAGCTGCGACAAGTACTTTCTACGGATCCCTTTACAAAAAAGCACTTTTTGGATGTGTATGCGAGTGACGAGTTACCCGAAAAAATTTCAAAGTACCCCGCCTCTCTCGTGGTGAATGTTGATCGATCTACTCAACAAGGAAGTCACTGGCTTGCTTTTTATTTACATTCGCCTATCCAGATTGAGTTCTTTGATTCTTACGGAAATGCACCGGAAACCTTTAAAGGACCTATTCTAGACTTTGCATCGAGATATCCCAATATAAACTTTAACCGACTCAAGTTACAAAGTGATGTTACAGCTGTTTGTGGGCAATACTGTACATATTATCTTTATTGTAAATCCAAAGGTCATACATTAAATCAAATTGTGTCTACTTTTGTACCAAAAAGTATATGTAATGACAAACTAGTGTATAATTTTGTCGCCAAACGATTTCATGTTTATGTGAACTTTTATCAATAAAAAAACTATTTAAACAGTACTCACCATGTGTCTGTCTTCATTCACAATGGATTTTCCAGTCTTGCAAACCCCGTGTAATTTGATTATAAGCGGTGCCACGCAAAGTGGTAAAAGTTTTTGGACGAAACAATTACTCAGTTTCAAACGGGAAATGTTTTCACAAGTACCGGATAAAATAGTATGGTTCTATGGAATATATCAAAGCTTGTTCGATGAGATAGAGGGTGTAACTTTTGTAGAAGGGCTTCCATCTGATTATCGAGAATACATAGGAAATAATACATTATTTATAATAGATGATCTAATGCATGAATGCGGAAACAGTAAAAACATATGTCAACTTTTTACGAGAGGTTCGCATCATTTAAATATAAGTGTTATTTTTATAACACAAAACTTTTTTCACCAAGGTTCCCAAATGAGGGAGATAACCTTGAACGCACATTACCTTGTACTTTTTAAGAATCGTAGAGATATGTCTCAGATAACACATTTGGGAAGGCAATTGTTCCCTAGACATTTAAAATTTTTTCAAGAAGTCTACGAAGACGCGACTAAAAAACCCTATTCATACTTGTTTATTGATTTATACCCTCAAACTGATGAAAAAATGCGTTTGCGCACCAACATTTTACCCAATCAGATACAATATGTGTATCAGTTGAAAAATGTATAAATAGAAACATTCTGAAATTTTTATTTAGTTTGCAAGATGACACCATGCAAAAAGGATCTTAATCGCCTGCAACTTTTACAAATTTGTCCTATCAAATTACGAAAAAGTCTTTTAAAAAAGCTCCCAAACTCTTGTATCCGATTAATCTGCAACTGTAGTCTTAATTTATTAAAAGGAAACATTCCGCTTTCCCCTAAGCAAAAGACCTCTTTAAAAAAACACAAGAATACTCTACGAAAGCTTGCTACTAAATCCCCATTATATGTTAAACGTAAGCTGATTGTTCAAAAAGGAGGATTTTTAAATATTTTATTACCTGCTGCCCTGTCGGTACTTACAAGTCTCATACCCCGTTCATGATTCTGAATGGAGTTTGCAAAGAAGTATGCTCTCGTCCCAGAAGAGGTTTTGAACAGACATGTGCCAACGGAACAGCAAATGAGTGAATTTGATAAAGAAATGATGAAAATATTGAATAGTCGTCAAAGTGAGCACGACAAAGTGAAACTATATTATGCCCTTTTAAGAAAAAAACTAAACATGGAAAACTATAATTCATCATTACCTGTACAACTTAATGTAGAAGCGGATTCATCATGGCGTGTACAACCAGCTGCTTCATCGCAACCGCAAGAAGAAATTATACAGCAAGAGAAAAATCCCTATGACGACATTATTTTAAATTCTGTACCTGGTTCAATGAAAAGACAGGCATCAACTCTATTGGAATTGTTAAAAAGAAATCCGAGTGTACTACACTGGGATCAAAATGGACAACTCATGTATAAAAATGAAAACATTCCCTCATCCAATGTGGCTGACCTGTTCAATATGATTTTCACCACACGAAGGAAAACGGACATTAGTGGCAGAGACATATTTTTAAAAGCAATGGAAGACCTGAATATTCCTAGACATTTTATAAAAAATCAGCATGCTTTTATTAAAACGGAGCCTCCTGTAAAACGCAATCCACCTGTAAAATCACGTAGACTAGAAAATGTGAAACCTTCCAAGCGGAAGTCTTTAGAAAATGTAAAGTGGGATTTTGAATAAAATATTTGATTCTTTCTAAATTGTTTATCGTCTTTTTCCCACGTAAAGCACAGAAATAGTAATCAACTGTAAATAACCCATGTGTCTACATCCTCTGATAATCAAACTATTGATATAACGTATCCTAGTTTACTTCTCCTGTTTCACAGGAAATGTACTAAGTGTAAAACAAATTAAAATATATTTATCTACTTGAGAGAAAAACTAACTTTGTGTATCTTACTTGGTAAAACAGGAAATGATTTGCATTGAGAGATAAACTAACTTTGTGTATCTTACTTGCTAAAACAGGAAATGATCTGTAATAGATAATATTATCAAACAGCACAATCTCCTGCGATGCAAGATATTGCTACTTTGTAATTTTTTTTTTTAAATGCAAAGAGATATTCAAATTAAGAGGGATATAATATTTACCCCCCACAAGAAAAATTATTTCTTGAATAAAACCTTATTTGTTCTAAGACACTCATTTAAATACAACATGCATGAATAAAACCTTATACGTTTTAAGGTATCCCCTTTATAATTCTGAATATGTTAAAAATGAATTACTTTTAGAAATTATTTTACAATTAAAGAAATAAGTAAACGTTTCAAAATAAAAAAAAATAAAAAATAGTTTAAAAATTTTTCTTGATAAATTAAAAACACTGGATTAATTTTTTTTCTTGATATAGATTAAAAATAAATGCACTTAAAAACATTTGAAAATATTTAAACTGGATTAATTTTTTTTTTCTTGATATAGATTAAAAATAAATGCACTTAAAAACATTTGAAAATATTTAAACTGGATTAATTTTTTTTCTTGATATAGATTAAAAATAAATGCACTTTAAAATTAAGTACTTAAAAATAAAAACATTTTAAAATATTTAAACTGGATGAATTTTTTTCTTGATATAGATTAAAAATAAATGCACTTAAAAACATTTGAAAATATTTAAACTGGATTAATTTTTTTTCTTGATATAGATTAAAAATACATGCACTTTAAAATTAAGTACTTAAAAATAAAAACATTTGAAAATATTTAAACTGGATTAATTTTTTTTCTTGATAAATTAAAATACTTTTCTTATTAAACATTATTTTTAGATGAATTAAAAATTATTTTAGTAAAGATTTTAAAATAAATAGACACATATACACAGAAATAAAAACAAATTAGGTACAAATCAACACATTTATTTTTACATACTATAATTTAAACTCACTTTCAATAAATTGCATATAATCCTTTACACACAGCGAGTTGAAAAATTCCTTATTGAAGTTGCATTTACAATATTGATCTTTTAATGTCTTTGCAATAGTATGCATATTCAGGTAAAGATAACACTTTTTACCAACGCGATGAAATTTGTCCGCATCGGACAACTGTAAACAGCAATGTCTGTTTTGTCCGGGTGAGTTTATCTTACACCCTTCACACGAAAAGAGTTTATTTACAATAAATCGAAGTTCTTGTATACATTCTTTATAAATGTTCTCTTTGCTCACTGAAGCACTGTCATGCATGTCTTGCTGACAGGGTGTCAAATTTACACATAAGAGTTGTGGTAAGTACACAGTAAAAAGAATATCCACAAGAATTTGCGTTATTGTTGGTGAAATTTCGTTTAATTTTAATATTTGGCTTTCACACAATTTAGCACATGATGGTTTTAAAGAATACACATCCTCATTTCGAAAAATTTGTTGGAGCACGCAATATTCCTCGTCATGTCTAAATACAGCTAACTGATTGTTAGCAATAAACGAGGTATTAGAATAATGCAAATTGAAATCACAGAGTTTTTCACTTAATTCAGCCCAAGTTTGAGGCAGCATAAGTATCCCTCTTTTGGTAGGAAACCATTCATATTCGTTTATGTAGTTACACTCGCGAATATGCAGACGAATTCCTTTTTCTTTATCACAGTATAACAATATAAACATACCATATTCGAGTGACCACCAGCTGAGAAGACTGTTCCTCTCTTCATAGAGTTGCTCCAACCAGTCACCGCTGGGTATAAAAGAGTCCTCCACGTTACTCTTTTTCTGAGCAGGAGTAGTAATAGAGTTTAATTTACGTTTACGAGTGGAAGGCACTAATTTTCTAAAAGTCACGCTAATCCTGGATTCTTTAACGTCAGGTTCAGCGGGTATTCCGTGCGTAAATAATTTATTCGTTGGGTGCTTCATTTGGTAGAGGGAGCCGTGAGCAAGCTGAATAGACACCATATCGCAATTCGGTCTTTTAAATTCGATGCTTCTTTGAGCACCGAAACTTAGCACACAAATCGGCACGGACGGGTCTAGACTGCTTTCATTATCCTTATGATGTCCAATTTTTGAAGTCCCGTCTGGGTAATAATTCAGCAGCACGTAGTTGAACTGTTGACTCGTCACTTTTTGCACATCATCACGCAGCTTTTGTAGAAGGGGGCACCAGGGATGAGTTTCAACAGATGCTCCTGAAAACTCATAGCTTAATCCATCATCCCCGAAAGCCAACACCTTGCGATTGGGGGTATATTGTTTACCCGAAATTTGCAGAGTGAGCGGTTGAAATGGTAACTCCAATAGCTCGTTGAATATTTTATCTGCATCACTTTGAGTATAAAACTCTGGAGTATAATCAAAATTTAGTTGATTCTCGGTATAAGAAGTCATTTTTGAACTTTAAAACGCTTTCCAAAACTATAAAGCAAGAGCAACAAAATTGTGTCCTATCTCATAGAAATTTAAACTGGAAATGGCTTATCTATTACATTTGCCCTCTGAATGCACAGTACATGACGTAGCGAGGGGTAGGGAATCGTTGGCTAATCAGCGAACGAGGGTAGTCTTATCTATCACATTTAACCTCTTAAAGGACAGTACGTGACCAAGCGGGGGTAGCATTGGCTTATCAGAAAAGGTGGGAAAAGATGACCAATGTTTATTGAGTCATGGGGAGGTTCTAATCTTCACACATTGGCTTATCAGAAAAGGTGGGCAGTTCTAAGATGACCAATGCTCATTGAGTCAACGGGAGGGTTCCTTATCTCCCTCTACTACTATAAGGATAGCAGATAAGGAGATCATTTCTATTCTATTCAAGGCACGAAGTGTGCACGAATTTTTGTTCAGCTCTCATACTATCAAGACGTGTTTTATTTCTTTTCTTTAAAAACTTTTTAGCAAAGTTGTATTCGACAATGACTTCTTCAGTGAATAACACTTTGGATTTTTCAGACGAGAAAGTAAGTACATTTCTTTTTTATTTTATTTTATTTAACAATATAATGAGCTTATTTTAAATTTTGTTGTATTATTTAGACTCATTTTTAAAAGTGAGATTATGTTGTTAGGTTGAATGTTTCTAGTACATTTAATATGTTTAAAGCTTAGATTTCACGCACGCTATTATTAATAAGTTTTATTCCGTATAAACTTGTGTTTAGGCAATTCGTTAAATAAAAACTTGTTTAGGTAATAACATAATGAAAAGTTTATTTATTTAATTAAGTAGTATTTATTAGCGTAATGAAAAGTTTGTTTATTTAATTAAGTACTATTTATTAACGTAATGAAAAATTTGTTTCGGTAATTTATTAGCGTAATGAAAAGTTTGTTTAGGTAATTAAGAAGTATTTATTAGCGTAATGAAAAGCTTGTTTCGGTAATTTATTAGCGTAATGAAAAGTTTGTTTAGATAGTTAAGTAGTATTTATTAGCGTAATGAAAAGTTTGTTTATTTAATTAAGTACTATTTATTAACGTAATGAAAAATTTGTTTCGGTAATTTATTAGCGTAATGAAAAGTTTGTTTAGGTAATTAAGAAGTATTTATTAGCGTAATATTAAAAGTTTGTTTATTTAATTAAGTAGTGTAATGAAAAGTTTGTTTATTTAATTAAGTACTATTTATTAACGTAATGAAAAATTTCTTTCGGTAATTTATTAGCGTAATGAAAAGCTTGTTTCGGTAATTAAGTAGTATTTATTAGCGTAATGAAAAGTTTGTTTAATGAATAAAGTATTACCATAACCTAATTCTATTTTTATATATATATTTCAGTTGAATGAATTAGGCATATCAATGGACCAGCTCAACAGACTTATAGATGAAGCCAGTAAAGCTGATGATTTAGAGCCTCAACCTGGACCTTCGTATGCTCAAGAGGCATCTAGTGATTTACAAGCGGGACCCTCTACTGGTCACGTAAGTGTTATTTTAAAGTATATTTTAAAGAAAAGTATCGTAACAGTGTATTTAAAAATAAGAGGTTATTCAATATTTATTTAAAAACGATGCAAAGTAAAATTGATACTTTTATTAGAAGGATGATTATTTTTGTGTCTCATGTTCTGATAATAAGTACTCAGTAAGATTGAGTGTATTAATGACATAAATTAAAAAGTACTTAGAACACTTTTACTATACATCAGATTTTTAGCGTTATGCTCAATCCGTAAATAAATAATGAAATTTTATTATGTAATGCTGTTTAAGTGAAATCGGTATTTTTATATTTAATTAGTACTATGTTTATATACGCAGACATTTTGAGTTAAGTAAAAGACATGTGTGTTTGGATCACTTCCAGTTCATGTTTTAATATGAACCTAGTGTAAAGGGATATTTAAAAATTTGTATGTTTAGTGCACTTGCACTTTTTAAGTTTAGGTAATTATTTCAAATGATAAAAATGTGTGCATGCTGCAAATATATTTTTAGTAAGGTATGTTTATATTAAAAAGTACTTAGGGTTCATGTGGTGTGAATACTTTTAAATTTTTAGCGTTGATACGCTTATTTTAAAAATCGATTGTATATTTTTTCTACTTTTTAAAACTGTGTTTATGGTTAAAAAAAATTTTGGTGTGTTTATTTATTTAAAAATGGATTGATATATTTTTTCTACTTTTAAAAAATGTGTGTTTATGCTTTAAAAAAATTTAGCGTTGATATGCTGTGTTTATTTATTTTAAAAATGCATACCATAGTTTTAAAAAATTTAGCGCTGATACGCTGTGTTTATTTATTTAAAAATATTTTTTTTCTACTTTTAAAAAATGTGTTTATGGTTTAAAAAAAATTTAGCGTTGATACGCTTAGCTTTATTTAATAAAAAATATATTTTTTCTACTTTTAAAAAATGTGTTTATGGTTTAAAAAAATTTTGGTGTGTTTATTTATTTTAAAAATGTGTTTATGGTTTAAAAAAAATTTGGTGTTGATAGGATTGGGTTTTTATTGAATATATTCTAAGGTATGATTGTTTTTTTTATTGTGTATTTTATGTTAAAAAGTATGGTAAGTCTAAGGTACGAAATAGGTTACTTGTATTTATTTACTAGGGTACAATCCATACATAGGTTAGGGTATTTTTCTAGTAGGTTCATTGTATGTGGGTTTAAATACGTATTCTAAAGTCGCATTTTTTGGATCTTTTATAGATCTGCGACCAGTGTGGAAAATCCTTCACTCTAAAGAATAATCTGACTCGCCATATGAAGATCCATGCTGGGATCAAGCCCTTTACTTGTGAAGTGTGCCAGAAAAGCTTTGCCAGAAAATGTGATTTAAATCGGCATTTTAAAATACACTCTAGAGGATTTAGGTGTAGCGAGTGCCCCCTCCAATTTTCGCTAAAAAGTGAACTACAGGAGCATATCCGCGTAAGCCATAAAAAACGCAAGGCAGGTCCATCCACTTCTAATTCAAAGCGGGCGAAGAAACAAAAAATTTTGGATGTTTTTTCATCCCACGAGATAGAGCCTAGTGAAGAAAACGAAGCGGATTTAAAATTGTTTTTTGAGGAAGCTTCACCTAAAGTAAACCAGTATTTGCAAGAGGAACTAGAAGATAATCCAATCAAGTGGTATGCGGTATTAAAAGTTCAGATGTCGCGCATAAGCCAAGAGGTTGAGGAAGATATAATCACTTGCCACTTCCGGTGCAAAAGTCTAATTGAGCTTGCACCCTTTACAATCGAAGGGCATATCAAAGAGGCCCAAGAAAAAATCGAGAAGTCTTTTGATGAGTTCACACAGAGAGGTTCCGGTTGGGTATTGCACAAAATTTTAAAGTTGGAGCTTTGTTGTGCAGTCTACCATCCTTTAGCGGCGAGCAGTTACATCCCCCTCCCCCCTCAACTTGCAGCTAAGAAGGCAATAGTTAATATCAAAAATGAAGATCAAAAGTGTTTGGTATGGTGTTTACTTGCTCACATGATGAATATCGATCGATCACTAAATCCTGAACGAATACATCATTATGAAGCCTTCGAAGAGGAAATCAAGATGGGAAATATACAGTATCCGGTACCCATATCAAAAATGCCTCTCATTGAAAAACTGAACAATTTGCGGATAAACGTATACGGATATGAAAAGGAAGTCTTCCCTTTGTTTATTTCGAACAGAGAAGATGAAGAGTGTATCAATTTATTACTCATTGCCAATGAAGAAACCCAACATTATTGTCTCATTAGAAGTTTTTCAAGATTATTGGGCGATCTTACACATCATAATGGTCAAACTTATTACTGTTATCGATGCATGCATCGATTTACGGAAGAGAGGAGTTTAAAAGAACACATACCGTATTGTAAGGAACATGCAGTACAAAAAATTTACATGCCCACAGAAGAAGATAGTTTGTTATATTTTAAGAAACAACACTATCAACATCCTCTTCCCTATGTAATCTATGCAGATTTTGAGTCTTTAATTATCCCGATCAGCGCTGCAGAACCGAACCCTCGGCAGTCCTTCACCCACAAGCAGAGTCAGCACATGGCATGTGGATATGCTTATATCATTGTAGGGCCTGATGGTAAATCGTACAAGCCCATTCAATATTATAGAGGACCCAATGCAGTGGATCATTTTTTATCAAATTTGATTAAGGAAAAAGATGAACTGTCTGCTAAATTAACAGCCAACGTTCCCATCCAGATGTCTCCGCAAGATGAGCAGGCTTTTCAGAAGACGGTGAACTGCTTTTTATGTAAGAAGTCGTTAGGTAATGATCGTGTAAGGGATCATGATCATCTTACCGGTCGTTACAGAGGGGCTTTGCATAATAAATGCAATTTAAAGTACCGTTTACAGAAGAAGATCCCCGTGGTCCTGCATAATAGCAAGAACTATGACACCCATATAATAATGCAAGGACTAGGAAAATTTAAAGATCACCAAATCGATGTTATTCCAACTAACATTGAAAAATATATTTCCTTCTCCTTGTCCAAAAAGTATAAAAATATCAAAGTCTCCCTGCAATTCATAGATAGCTTCCAATTTATGTCAACCTCCTTAGAGAAGCTAGTTTCCAATTTACCCAAGGATAAGTTCACCCTTCTAAAGGAAAATATATCGCAACATATAGATTTGCTGCTAAGAAAAGGTGTCTACCCTTACGAATACATGTCCTGTTTTGAGAAATTCGATGAGACCTGCCTACCTCCTAAATCCGCATTTTATAGCTCTTTATCCGATCAGAACATTACCGATGAAGAGTATGCGCATGCTCAAGCAGTCTGGCAAGCTTTAACATTCAGAATCTGGGAGAGTACCACGACTTGTATGTTAAAAGTGATGTCCTTCAGTTGGCAGATGTGTTCCAAAACTTTAGGAAGCTGTGCAAACAGTATTACGACTTGGATGCTGCACATCTCATGACCGCTCCGGGACTTGCATGGCAAGCTTCCCTTAAAATGTTACACCGACCCCTAGAGTTATTCACGGACATAGACATGCATCTGTTTATCGAGAGGGGCATTCGAGGAGGTATATCCACCATCACCAAACGCTGGGCGCAGGCCAATAACAAATATTTAGAGGGTTATGACCCTTCAAAGCCTAGCTCATACATACAATATTTAGATTGTAATAATTTATACGGGGCAAGTATGGTGCAGAGCTTACCACATGGTAATTTTAAGTGGGTATCACCTGAAGACATTGATATTGAAGCTATTTTATCGATGCCTGCAGACGGACCGCAAGGCTGCATACTAGAAGTGGACTTGGAGTATCCCCAAGAACTGCATGATGCACATAATGACTACCCCCTAGCTCCCGAGAAATTAACTGTCACCCTTAAGGATCTTTCAATGTTATCAATATTCATGATAAAAGATATAGCATATACTAATTCAACTAAATTAATTCCAAATTTAAAAGATAAAAAAAATTACATTACACATTATAGAAATTTGCAACTGTATACTCAACTAGGCTTAAAAATTACTAAAATTCATAAAGTGTTGCAATTTGACCAGTCTCCATGGTTAAAGAAGTATATAGAATTCAATACTGAAAAAAGAAAGCACGCCACTTCAACGTTTGAAAAAGATTTTTTCAAACTCATGAACAATTCAGTATACGGCAAGACCATGGAGAATGTAAGAAATAGAATAAATCTCGAATTGGTAAACAACAAAAAAATTGCCGAAAAACGAGTGGCTTGTCCAACGTTCCAAAGTTTCACAGTATTTAACGAAGATCTGGTGGCAGTGAAACGCATCAAGAAAACTTTAAAATTAAATCGTCCCATCTATGCTGGGTTCTGCATCTTAGAACTCAGCAAATTAATAATGTATGATTTCCACTATAATGTCATAAAAAAGCAATACGGGGGTAACGCGAATCTGCTCTTCACGGATACTGACTCTCTCACGTATGAAATTTTCACGGAGGATGTTTATCAAGATATGCAGCAATATGCCCACATCTATGATACTTCAGATTACCCGCAAGATCATCCTCTCTATAGCAGCATCAACAAAAAGAAGATTGGATGTTTCAAGGATGAGTTGAATGGCAAACCTATCCTTGAATTTGTGGGGTTAAGAGCAAAGATGTACTCCATCTTAACTGAAGACTGTGAAAAAAAGACTGCAAAGGGGGTTGCACGTCATGTCATACGCAAACGCCTAACACATGAGCAATATTATAGATGCTTACAATCTTTAGACGGTACAAAAGAACTTAATTATCGAATCCAAAGTGAGAAGCACAAACTATTCAGTATTTGTCAGAATAAGGTAGCTCTAAGCGCTTTTGATGATAAGCGATATGTTTTAGAGGATGGAGTGCATACACTCGCTCATGGCCATTATGAGTGTTTGTAAAAAAATAAAAATATATATCCATTTTAACAAGTGAATAGCAGTAGTATACTGTGTGGAGATTTCTTTTGTTTGTAGGCCTCCTGGGGATGTTGTTCATTTCTTTGCTCCACATAGTTAATTATTATTTAAAGAAACAAAAACAACAACGCATCCTCTGTGCTACGCCCTGTCTCCATTCATGCGAGGCTAGCGTGATGGGGAAAGGCACAGTAAGAATTTTTATTTGAAATGAGGCGGTAGACGAATTCTACCGGGCGGCTGGTGGGTCCTCATTTAATTACAATAATATTTTTTATTTCAGGTTTAATTCCTAAAGTATAGCTTATTTAAAATTATGTCAAAGTCCCTTATTTTCATGAGAGAATGCATCACAGTCTGAAAATTTTTTCCAAGTCCTCTTATTTGAAAAATATGTCACAATCTGAAAAAATTATAAGTCCCCTTATTTGAAAAAAAAAGGAAAAAAAATTCTTATCAACCCTTTGAACATCCGGTCTTAGCATCCACTCCCCACATCCGGTCCGACCACGCCCCCTCTCTCTCTCTCTCGACCCAGGGACAACATCCGAACGGATCCGCAGAATTAACATGGGATCCGCATGAGCAGAACTCTCATTTATCTACTACTTAAGTAGCTGAGAAGAAAATAGTTGATTTTCTTCTTAGTTACTTGCTTCGATATACCTACATTTTTTTTTTAAATTGTGAATACGTTGTTTAAATATTGCTTTCAACGATCTATGCTTTATATAGGGGTTCATATGAGTAAATTCATTTGATTTGAAATGAGATACGATAATCTTCAATAACAGTAAGTTTTGACGATATCTCGCCAGATATAGGATATATCGCCATGGCATATGAAATCAATTAAAATTTTTTCATTGGACTAAATTTGAGTAAATACAAAATTAAAACTCAGCTGAAGTGTGAAAGCCCGACATTCTGGCCAACGCATGGCTGTCTATATAACGGTCTCCAGTTTTAGTTGGTTTTCTTCAGACATAACGTGATTACGCGTTACCACTGAACCTCTTTGAAACGCAACCATTTCCCAATTCCGTAAAAATGCAGCTGTTGCCATCGCGCCATCTGTGTCAAAAATGCTCTTGAGCTCTGTGGCACTCGAAGGGCGATACGATCGACCACCATGTTACAAGTAGTTAAATCGAATTTTGGCAACGGCTGCACTTTTTCAGCATTGGGTAGTCCATCCAGTTTTACTTCTATATCGATGTATATTTTCAGAACATTCTTTCTCCAGTTCTCAGCAGATGCCCGTACTGATAAAAATAATTTTGACATCATTTTTACAAATAATCCATAATTTTTGCTGGAAATCATGTGCTAAATGTAAAAGGATTCTCGTTTAACTTTGTCCTCCTTAAGTATTGCTATTGAAATCCAATTTACTCTTCGTGAATCAGAACAGTAAAAATGCCAGAGTTGTGTCCTTACGCCGAAGACACCTTTCGTTAAAGGCTTAATGCTTTAACGCGCAGTGTTCCCACTCTGGGAACACCAAACTCTGACGTTATGACTGTTGCCAGTCACGTAGAATAAATTTGATTTCTATAATAATAGTTGCGGGTGACACAGCTCCAGGATAATCCTTTACTTTTTAGCACGTCATTTCCCGTAAAAAAAAAAAAAAAAAAATTGTCACGATTATTTTTAACAGCACTGACATCTGCTGAAAAAATGGAAGAATGCGAGAACAGCTGGATAGATTGCCCAATGTTGAAAAGAGGGTAGTTGTTGCCATCGCTCGACTAAACTACCAGCAAGATGACAGACGATCGAAACGTTCATCGCGTGCCACTGATCTAGAGACCCTTTTTCGACACAGACTGGCTGTGCCCGCGCATAGCCAGCTGTCGTCAAAAAAGGGTCTCTAGATCTGTGGCACGCGATGAATGTTACGATCATCCGCCATTTTGCTGGTAGTTAAGTTGAGCGATGGCAACGGCTGCCCTTTTTTCAGCATTGGGAAAGGGTTGCGCCTCAAAGGGTTAAAAAGTTCTCTGACCAACGCACCTCCCCGTCCTTGGCAGATAGCTATTGCTTAGCTTTGCCATAACAAAACACAACTGATATTTTAAGAAGTGATCCTGTTTCTTTATAACATACGCAAAGAAGTTCTCTCAAGTATCTCAGTAAGATATTTTAGGACAATCTCAAATGTTCGGAATTTTAGCAAATTAAGGACGCGTACGAACTTTGACCACCTATAAATTACAGGTGCGGCATTCAAAATCACAAATCTTCGGTTTTGTACTAAAAGCTACCAAAACTTACTTTAGGAGTTCTAATTTTAAAGATCTTAACCCTAATCTAACGATCTAATTTTAAAGATATTTTAAAGATCTTAACTACTTTTAAAGGCCTTAATGATGAGTTTAAAGTCAAATTAAAGTCCTTAGCAACACACTAAAAGATTCACCATAGACATTGGAAGAGACTGTAAAAGTATTTCTTTCTTTCTTTAAATTAGCACATATACTATTTAAAGCTGTTCAGTGCATTTAAATTAACTCTTTGCTTTCTAATATGGAGAGTATGATTTAAAATTGCATATTATCTTGAATAAACTTTACATTTACTAATGTGGATGCGTAGTGTGAAAATGTACAGTAACATTTGTTTTTAAATACTGTCCCTATTTACTCTATTTGTTCTTTAACAGGACAAAGCTGTACGTTTAAAAGCATTTATTTCAATAAAATAATTTTTTTTAAATACATTCCTGAATGTCACTCTCTGTAAAAATCATCTTTTAAATTATAGCATTTTTATGCAAGTTTAATTTCACATTCAATTTGGTTAAGATCTTAGATGTATAATTCGAAAATGAATTCCTCAATTAATTGCTACAATTATGTTTGTGTTATTTTCATAAACTGCGTTATAATGAATAAATACCGAAAGCATTTAAGATTGCTTTTTTTAATTATGGAATATAACTTGATATTTAATAAGAATATTTAGTTATTTATGCAGAAAATGTCACTTCATATTGTTAAAGAGCACATTTCATAATGTTATCACAGCGAATTTAATTAAATGCTCTGAATTCCAAATAACAGTTTTAATTGTTATGTATATACATATATATATGTATTTATATTATATATGTGTGTTTGTAATATTAAAAAATCCCTTTTAGGCTTTTTATGTTAAGTTTTCCGAATTCATACTTGTATTTGGCATTAATATTAATCTAGTTCCCAAAACAAAAGTAATTTGCACCCCACGTCGGTGCCGCTTGAGTCTGAAGTATGCGACATAACTTTACATGTATTTAAATACTATTAGTTCACAATAGCTTTAATCTATTGTTACCATATTTCGTAAGCTGTAGAATATGCTTCACATGTATTTTTTTACATATTTTGAAATACTATTAGTTCACAACAGCTTTAATCTATTGTTACAATATTTCGTAAGCTGTAGAATATGCATCACGTGTATTTTTTAAATACTATTAGTTCACAACAGCTTTAATCTATTGTTACAATATTTTGTAAGCTGTAGAATATGCATCACGTGTATAGGTTACAATCATAAAAGTTTCAGCATAGGGTTACCAGGCGAAGTACTCGAAAGATGAGAGATAAAATTAATATGACAATAATGAAACTAAAAAATTAAGGGGGTTCAGGGGAGTCTCCCCCTGACGATGCTCGAACAGCCGAGTTTTTTTTTTTGTGTGTGTGTGTGTTTAACATCATTGGTATTATTTCAAAGCTGTTCCAAAGTTCTTAAGACGTCGATCGCTCTTCAGCTAGAACACCCTTAAAGAACTTTTTCAAAGTGTGAAAACGCTCGACTATTTTTGAAAGATTGGATAAAGATTATTCCCAAAATCTGCGACAAACTTCTGGTAGGAATAAAAAAAATATAGTAACTAGGGGTCCCAAACGTTTCATTCTTGAATTTATAAATAATCAGTTTGAAAGAAGTGTGCATTTAATTTTTTAACTCTCTCAGAAACGATGGACTTCTCACCGAAGATTTAATCACTGGAGCAAAATTTATAAACTTTCAGTTTTAGGCAAGAATGTTAATTAACCAATTTGTGCTCAGATATTTTAGCTAATACCAGCAATAATAAATAAATTTCTGATGTCAACTTCTTGAACAAGCGATGATTTCTTTTAAAGTAACTATGCATAAAACTGTCAACTCTACTTGGTCACTTTAAAATATTTTGTGGAGTTGAGGTTCAAATACTCTTGAATAAAGGCTATCAAAAATAAATAACGTTTCCGATTGATATCGAAAATGTCGTCCCAAAAAAGGGACACTAGGCATAAATGGGTTAACATTGACTAAACTATGCATACAGGCTGTTTCAAAATCAGAGGTACAAACTTCTGCGAGAGGTAGGTTACAACAAGACAGCTCAGAATCACATAGCAATGTGGGGTCGGAAACGTCATCCTCATGTACCTGTTAATAATCACTTTAGTATGATTGTTCAAGTAATAATGAACTTGCTTAGGATGGTTTATTTTTTTTTCAAAAACTAATAACACATGTTTCACATATTGCACTTGATAAAAATTGTTAATTCAGATTTTTATATACTTATTTATTTTTTTCATTATATTGATGAAATTGTCGGAGGAGAGCCCATTGTTTATAAAAGTTGATTAAGAAATCATACGCACACTTCAACACTTTTTCCACAGTGATTATTATCAGGTACATGAAAACGACATTTCTGACTCCACAATGCTATGCAATTCTGAACCATCTTGGTATATGCTACCCCTCCTAAAAGTTTGTACCTCTAATTTTGAAACACCCAGTATATAGTATATTTATAACTAGAGTCGAAAAGTCGACTATTACTCGAACGATTCTTTTCACATGAAACAAATGGAGTCGAAAACGACTTTTTCATTTACCAGTTAATAAGTACTTTGGAACAAGTGCTAAACTATACAAGTGCTATCTATCGATTTTTTACAATAATATGGATTAAAGATGAATATACGTGTTATTAAACATTCTGCTCATATTAAATTAAAATTTTATGTTTCCCTTTCTTTAACTGGCTCTTATCTAAACAATCAGTACTCTTATGTTACGTTAATATACAGTACTATAAGTCACAAAGCCCGTGGTGGAGGTAATTACAGCGGGCGCTAGAAAAAACATTTGACGAAAATATATCTGCACTCAATCTATTTAACCTTCGTTCAACTAAAATAAATAAATTTTTATTTACAATTTTATTATATAACTAAATCCAATTTCATGCTCTTTTGGAAACGCGCATAATTTTTTCGCGTTCAAAAGATTTCGTTTTGTGTATACAGCCATTCTTGTATCCATGCAGACAATTTATTTGTGAAAAAAAATAAACTATGTAATCTGAAAAAAACAATTTTAAGCGAATTGGAATCCCAATGGTATGACGCTATTTTCACTTGAAACGGGTAATTCTGTCACGCAAATGATTCACTTTTTTCACTCTCGGAAATAAAATGGAGCTGAAAAGGGCAATAAATCGCTTAAAAATGAGGGAACGGGTGGATTTTCAGATTTTTAGAGTAGTGTAGATTGTTTACTATATTTTTATGCATGATTATGAAAAATTTCAAGCGGATCGTATAAACGGTGTAGATGTTATTGCTTTTATTGTGCTTAACTTTTTAATCTTTAGGAGTAATAGTGGTAGAAGCTTTATATCTTGGATGAATTACCCGAAATTGTTAGAGAGTGAGATCAGCTTAATTATATAGTAGGATGTCCCAAAAAGTTGGTAACATGCTTTCATTCTTTATCTATTAGAGATAAGTGGCAATGTAAATTGAAAAAGAATGTTTAAAAAAGCGCAGAGAATAATATTACGCCACGAAAAAATCGTTAATTTTCCAAAAGTTACACTTTTTAAATTTGCACAGGACCCCCCCCCCCCCACACACACACACAGAAAAATTCCCAATTAGTAAAATGTGCCCCAAACACTAATGAGGTGATATGCAAACTTGCAGCCTTTCATCGCAAAACTTCACAGAGATATATTATAATAATGATGGTCAGGAGCTATACATGAATTTGAATGTGAACGCTTATTGCTGGAGTGTAAAAAGGGGTTTTCATTGGTTATTTCTGTACGACCTCTGGAACGCAATCACCTGATGTGATTTTTTTTCAATTCGAGAGCCACTGAAAATTGGTTTAAGTCAATATATTTATCTTCATATCTCTGAAACATTTTAGGATACAGTTTTTAAATTTTGTACATCACTTCATCAGTTCACGGGGTATATTTCATCAATTGAATTTTTTGTACGGTGGTTGTATACAAATTGAAAAAAAAAAATAACGAAAGGAATTTTTTCTTAGTGTAGTCTCTATTTTCCTACTCTACTTTGAGCATTTTTTTTTCAAATAACATTATCCACTTTTGTCTAATAAATTAAGAATTAAACCTTTCACCCTCTTTTTGGGACACCCTGTATTCCGTGGTAGTTTCAAAAGAAGAGACTACCTTCCTATTTCATAACCATTTGCAACATCATATCCTATTTCTCTTACAAAGAACGGGTACTTCAGTTAGTGTTACCATAAACTTGTAGCAATATGCAAGGATTCCTTGTTAAACGATAAAACTAAAGCAGAAACTTTTGCGAACACAGTATTCTTCGGAGTTTTTCAAATGTTTCTTTGTTCAAAAGGTTACTTTGAGAATTTATTTTGGAGCACTTTCTTTTGAAGTCACTTTCTCTCCATTGAAACCCTTTTAGCCGAAAAACTGGTTTTACAGTTAAAACCTCGGGGAATAATGAAGGATCTAGAGCATAATTTTTTAGGAAAATCTGAGTTTTCATTCCTTTGTTCTACTTGCACCGTGTTTCGGTGTATCCATGATTTTCGGAAGATTTTTTCGCGTATTACAAATTACAAAATGTATGTAAAGTTTGAATTCCAGACAAAAGCAGTCCAATTTGTTATGTTCAGCAAGTGTTACATTTGCAGGAAAGTTTTCTTTTTTAACATTTTCATGCACAAATTTCTTCAAAATTTACATATGACATTTTTTGTGTACCGTACCATGTATTCTGTTGAAAATGGCGCATTTCGAATTTATAGTTCTTTCGCAGGAGCACCCGAAATACTTACAATTCATTCCTCTATATGGGCAGTCATTCTTTACAGCGCGTTATAGAGGTATTTGAGAATTTCCAACAAAACAAAATTAACATGCTATTAAGGATTACAAAATAATGCTCTAATGCAGATAAAATTCAAATCTATTTCGGTTTCCTTCGAAAATAGTGTCTGTATCATTTATAGTTCTAAAGGATCATTCAAAATAATTCCAGTTCAGTTTAGGGATATTCATCCGTTTCAAGTAAATATAAAAATATAATAAAAAATATTTTTTAAAAAATTTATGACCATTTATGAAAACAATTTATGACAATTTGCATTTAAAGATTGGAAATAATAAATTAATTGTGATATACAGTTTTTTGATGTTATTTCCAAAATTTTGCCAAGTTTGACGACGTCACATCGTCAAATTTAGCACAAAAATCTGTTGAGTTGTAAAATGGTTATAATCGATGCATTTGGTATGATTATTAGCACTCGAGTGCAATGAATTTCAGGAAAAGGTTTTTGCTCAAGAAACTGCGTTTAACTATTCAAGGGTGCCAGATAGCGAGGTTTTTTTGGGGGGAGGAGCTAGTAAAATATTAAAAGTCACTAAGATTTGCCATTTTTTCGTAATAAATTTCTTAGTTTGGCGCCAAAAAAAAGTTGCGAAAACTGACCCCAGCTTGATGTTAGCTTCTAAATTTGGGAGATATTGCAAACCCTTGCTGATCATTTTCATGTGAATATTAAAAATTGTCTATAAAAGCGCCTATATTAATGTAAATAGAGGTGAAGTATATTTAGAATATTCATGGACAAGACTAAAACAGTTTTAGCAAACGATTTTAATGTAGATTTAAATTCTGAAGAAGTGTTTTATGGAACAAGGGAGACAAATGCGGCCCATTCATGAATTACGATGACTTTTCAAACTTAATGGAAGAAGAAGGGAAAATAGAGCCGGCGCATAGATTATCATACGCTTTTAATTTATAGCACTTTATTACGTATTTAAAATATAAGAGTGTTTCAGATTTCCTTTTTTTAAATAGGATTAGAACGTTGTAGAGAATTAATTTTAAATGTCACAATGATAGGCATTAATGTCATTGACGCGATGATTTACTTATACATTTGAAAACAAATACCGAATCAAATAATTGTACACTGTTAATAAAAGCAGCTCAACATTTCATCATAAAATAAAGTGAAATTATCTGCATTCTTTCTATGGAGAAAGGTTCCACCATGATTTGGCTAACTGATGCGTTTAAACACTAAATTGTGGTTCAACGCTACTCCATGGAAATCGTAACTCTGTGCATTATGTTGAGACTCACTCTTTTAGGCGACGATCCAATTATACTCAATATCGAGAACAAAAAACATAAAATAAGAAAAAATTTTAGAACTCACACTGTATTAAGGAAAATTTGAAGTGATCCGTAACTATAACATTATATTTTTAATGTTGTGAACAAAGCCGCTCAGGTGTTGTAGTGACTAACGCACCATTCTACCACCTCTTGTGTCCGTGTTCAATTTCCGGCATGGACTTGGGGACTTTTATGATGTCTTTATTAGAAGTAATGAAAGTCGCTCATTGGATGTCCTTTTACAAATGGCCATCGCCGCTCTCCCGACCATAGAACTTACAGCGACTTAGAACGGAAGTAAGTATGAGGATTTCGTACAGAGGTCACGTGATTTTTTGCGTTGCTCCGAGTGTCCTCTTCACCTGTGAAGATCTGTCACGGAATATTAGTCATTCATTGCTAACAGATTCGATAAAGCTCGCGCTTTATTGTGCTTTGTTTAGCACATACGTTTAGCTAAATTTAACTGTCCTTAGAACAAACATCATTAGTCTTATCTTCTAGAGGTAAAACCCTTGCTCTACTGTCAGTCAAAATCGCAAAGAAGGTATTCTTCCTATAAACAGTTTCATCTTCCGGTTAACTACACCATGCAAACCTTTCAACCCCAAAACCTGTGAACGTGAGCAAGAAAAGCGATTTCCACAGAATAGAATTCTGTATCTACAACCAAGTCTTGGTGTAGCAGTGCCTCGCCGTTGGAAAATAAAAGATTATTAAAAAAAAAAAATAATGTTGTCAGCAAAGTTTGGATGAATTTTTGTTAGTATAGAACGCATAACCAAGAAAATATAAATATTTGTATAAAACAAATTCTAAATTTTAGTGCTCAGTGGGCGATTTTGAATACAGTATAGATGAATGCGCTAAAAACAAACAAAAATCCAGAATGTTTCTTCAGAGATTGTACAATCTATTTTTGCAAACAATGCGGATTTATTACTGATACAGCTTTTTAGTAAAAATTCTCAGTCGCAGACATTGCATCGCAAAATTGGACTATAAATAACTTTCAAAACTGGCATTTATGAAAATATAAAAGACGTAAGAAAATGTAGCTAAAAGGAAATATTAAAAAAAAAATCTTTCAAAAGTGATTTTTAATCTCATTTAAGAAAATTCTTGTAATTTCATACCACTACCTAAAAGTAAAATCTGCGGTCTGTATTTTTATCACGATATATGCTTGAAAACATATATTTTTCTTAAAAAATATTTTGGATAATTAAACCAAAATTAAAAACATTTCTTTGAAAGATGAGACATTTTTATTACGGAAAGTCTTTAGAATATACATTTCTTTTTGCTT
This sequence comes from Cheiracanthium punctorium, assembly GCA_038373885.1. Lineage (NCBI taxonomy): Eukaryota > Metazoa > Arthropoda > Arachnida > Araneae > Cheiracanthiidae > Cheiracanthium > Cheiracanthium punctorium. The sequence goes on along the minus strand of JAWZYV010015126.1, from coordinate 19,124 downwards.
TGGTACTTCTTAGAATTTAAAAGAAAATTGCATGTGAAGTATTGAAATCTTTTATAAATTTAAACTAATTTATGAACTATTAATAAGGATTTATTCATCATGCTACAGTAGTCAAAACAAAATGGATCAATACAATACATAAAAAACTCGCCTCCCATTAAGTACAAAAAGTAAAGAAAGAAAGTTCTGAAAGTAACGATTTTTTTAAATATTTAATAATATTTCTAATGGTGTATCAGATTTCGTCATAATTAAAAATTAGGAGACATTAAAAAAAATACATATAGTTAAAATACCGTGGTTTAATCTTTGTTTATCTGATTAACGCACGTTACATATTTTTGTTATAATTCCATTTTTAGCTTGAGTTTTAGCGAATATTATCTGAAATAGGATACTTCGTCTAAATGTATGTTTTTCAAAAACTATGATTTTTACAAGGTGAAACTTGTTATAAATATTGACTTTTTAATTAGCTATGATTTTGTAGAAATTGTTAATATCTTTTTATTTTGTACATTTATAATGAATGATTCAATTTAAAACAAGAAAAAATATCCAGTCGTTTCATTTTTAATTAATAACACGATCCATTATTTTTATTATTCATTTTTCAGTAGAAAGTTGATTAAAATATGGAACTAATATTTTTAACGAAAGTAAAGAGTTTTTTTTAAATAAAAATCATTTACTTTCAAGGCAAGTATTTCAGTTTTGTCTGTTTGCCCATGTTTTTCTTGCGTAGTTTAGCATATACAGTGAAACCCCGATCCATCGTTTTATTTCTATGGTCCCTGTACAATTTGTATTTGAATAGCATTAAAGAAACCCGCATGTATCGTTTGCCAAAAGTGATTTTCCCGCGTTTATCGTTGTAATTTTTTTCTCCTGACCAAAATGAAATTCAACGTTAAGTGGATCAATATGGCATACAAACTGTAATTACTTTTTGGTAGCATTTCTTGGTTAATTGATGATTAGATGAACACTGGTTGTGTGTATAGCATGAAACTTAATGATTACATTTCCATTAATCAAGACTGTGTGATATCCCAAACATGGAAGAAACGTGTAATGATGAAAATAATGAATATAACGGCGAATCAGTGAATAATGTTCATGCCGATGATGCTAAACCTACACTAGTGCGAAGTTTGTCTGAAGCTATAACGGTATTTGAAACTGTATGAACTTTTTTATGCAAACATAAAATCAGGTCCAGAAAAATATTGTAAGTCTTGAAAATTTACTGTTTCAATGATGAAAACCCCACATAAAATTACTGATTTTTTAAAATAAGTTTTACTTAATTTTCATCTTATTTACTTGTTTTACAACTTTTTAACAAATTAGTATTTGTTGGTATACAGTCATTGCGTGTAGGGATAAAGATTGTTTTCTTCGTATTTTGACTTGAAGCCGCATTCATCGTTATTTCATACTCACCCAATGAAAAACGATGAATCGAGGATCTACTGTATTACTACAGATTTACACATATGCGTATCATTGTTACCCGTCCCTGTATCCCAAGATGGTGAAGTCAATAACTTTGAATATCAAAAAATCAGGAAAAACAATACAAGGTGTCACAAAGACTCGTTGCCGAACTTAACATGCTAGTCTGTCGTACCATCACAAACATGATTTACATAAGAACTTGTGTCCGATAATGGAAACACCGATTGCTTGAGGGCGATGTTCGCAGGCTTCTGGAAGCGCGATCATTTCAGCCTGGCATGTTGCCGGAATTGTATGAATCGGTTTACTAACTTAGAATTGGCCGATTTGCATAGTGTGCATGGTGTCGCGGATGGCAAATCATATTAATGAAGAAGTCATAAAATGTCAGACAATTATTAAAAGTGGCACCTATTCTGGCATCATTCCTTCCTCCCCTCTACGACTGCGAACATTGCGCTCAAGGTATATCCGCACCGTTACTCGTGCATTCGCATCCGCTGCACCATACAGGTAAAGAGAAGAAAGCACGTGTGTGATGTCTAGAATATTATTTGTAAAATAATAATTAATGCGAATTTAAAATACACTCTCAAATATTATTTCTTCACGAATATTTTACTGTCAACAGTGCTGCATGAATATCTCCGTTATTTGGCAAATATCTCTTTCCTTTTTCTCCTGTCAGTTGAAGAAACTTCTTATAATGTTTCCAACGTGTACGGAAGTTATTTGTTCAAAAATAAGGAATAAACTGGTGTATAAAGACTTACTCTCAAAAATTATTTCTTCAAATAGCAGAAATGTTTCTGGCAGTAGTGCTGCCCGAATATGTCCGTTATTTGAGGACTTTCCATTTACTTATTTATTTTATTTTATATTTATATTATTTTTGTTTTATTCATTTATTTTTATTTTATTTATTTATTGTTATTATTATCATTATTATTAATTATTACCATTATCATTATTATTATTTTTATTATTATTATTATTATTATTATTATTATTATTATTATTATTATTATTATTATTATTTGCTGTCAATTGAAGAAACTCCTTCAGATTCAACGAAATTTTTTCCTCCTCTTCAGATTTCTTCAGAAGAAAAATTCACGGAAGTATATGTTTCCACAGAGGAAATTATTCTTTGAAAAATGCGGGATAAATTAACGTATAAAGACGAGTTTTTCTGAGCTACGTGATAGAGATAAAAGTGGTATTATTCCTTTTAAAAGCTTGTTTTACAATTAACCGAATACTTGAATTGCGTTATTTTTTTTCATTTATAGATCAAATCAAACCATGTATCGTAGACGCATTTTATCTTAAATGCAGCTTTCTGTTTATTGATTTATTTTGAATTTTTACATTAATAATTTTTGAAATATTTTACATCATAATTGCAAGGGAACGTAAAACAAACTCACCGCTGAAAGCAAATCCTACACCTAAAAATTAATATAACCTGACAAGCCACAATATTAAAAACAAATTGAGTTCAAAAGTTAATATATGCCTCCTTAGATCTGCGGGGGAAAGCATGCTTTAAAAACGCAGGTTGAAACATAATCTAATTTCCTCTCAATGACATCTGACGGCGGCATTACGGCTTCAAAGTGACAGTGGAATTTCAGAATGGTGAAAATTACACTAAAAGCACAAATTTGCGGTTCCATTGATTTATGAAGCTGGGTTTTGATAACAACGTGCGGTAAAAGAAATACTTTCATTTCCATTTGGTCGGTTACAGCTAAAGATATTTGATGTCTGTATGTTTATCTGGAGTCTAAAAACTTTTATGTGTTACAGACAAAATGATTTTAAATGGCTTGAGTGAATTAATAGGTGCCTTCGAAGCTTTATATTTATAGTTAAGTTAATGTCAGCAGTATAGGTTTATATTTTTATAAAATCAAACAACAGAGGAAATAAGTTTCTGATATAATAGTCTGTACAATAATTCAGAATTCGTATAATATATTACAGGTTGTCACCAAAAGGTGGTAGCATGCTTTAATTTTTCGAGATAACTGAGCAATGTAAATTGAAAAAACATTCAAAATAAGGTAGCAAATAAGACTAGAAAAAAGAGTTAAGAAAAAATTCCTGTTGTTAATTTTGAGAAAGTTATATTTTTTAAATATTTATGCAATCCCGTACAAAAAAAACAATTCCCAATTTGTAAAATGTGTTCCATACACTAAGGAGGTGATGTACAAAATTTCAGCCTTTCTTCATAAAGTGTCTCAGAGATATCTTCAAACAAAGATAATCTGGGGCTATACATAAATTTGAATGTAAATATTTAGTGCTAGAGTGCAAAAATTATTTTCTTTCTTAATTACGTTCTGTATGTTCCCTCAAACGTGATCACTGGACGTGATTTTTTTCCTTCCGAGAGCCATTGAAAAGTGGTTTAAGTCAGCATATATTTATCATCATACCTTTGACACATTTCATGATATAAATCTCATTTGTGCATGACCCTATTAATGCATAAAGCACATTTTACTAATTAAGTAATTTTTTAGATGGTCTTATACAAATTTAAAAAGTGTAGCTTTCTGAAAATTAACGAGAGGAATTTTTTTTACTGTGTCCTATTTTCCTACTTTATTTTGAACATCTTAACATGTTACCACTCTTTGGGGACACCCTGTATACAACGTCTCCCAAAGGTGCTCGCACACTTTAAAAATTTATGGTAAAAACGAAAGATCGTTTCGAAGTAATTAAATTCGAATACGAAGTCCATTATTTTTCACATCATTTTGTAAATTTATATAAACTCTTTTGTACACTCGCATTCAAAAATTAAAAAAAAAAAAGAGAGAGAGAGAGAGAAGTAAAGGGGGGAGAATGAAATGGTGAAATTCACCAAGGTATGCAATTTTTGATAATTTATCGCCAAGTTTGGCACAAAAAAATAAGTCCCCAAAAACTTAACGTAGCTTGGCGATATCTTCCGTATTTGGCTAGACACTGGCGAACCCTACAGTTTATTACAACGGAGAAGTTAAAATAGGCTATATAGTTAGAATATAGTTAGAGTAAGCTTGGCGAAGATTGTAAAACAGTTTCAGTAGGCTACTTTAATACAGATTTAATTCCAAAAAGCTTTTTTATGAAACAAGGAAGGCAAATACGGTACACTCATGGATTATCAAACACTTTCGAAATGGTATTTATGAAAATGAAGTGTAATACTAATATGCCTGACGAAGATTCTTAAAGAGTTTCAGTAGACTAATTTAATATACATTAGTAGGCGGTTTAAATGTACATTTTAATTCGAAAGAAATGTTTTATGGAACAAGGAAGAAAAATAGGGACGACGCATTTTTCTGATACACTTTAGGAGTTTAGTTCGAAGAAACAAAATCTCCCTCAAGATCTAGGTACACAAGTTGAAATAAATTAATTGTCCCAGATACTCGAAAAAATTCAGGATAATTCTTTACAAGCTGTATTACCCTACATAATAAATGAAACAGCGGTGACTTTTATAAAACTTCCAGAAAAAAATGTGTAGCATGGAATTGCACAGCAAAAGATTTTCGAAGAGTGACACATCCTACTAAATTGTGGATTTTTAAGAATTTTTTCTGAAAGTCTCGCATCTGATACGGGTTTATTGCTTACTGCAGTGTATAGTACAGCTTGTAAAGAGGCATTCTAAAAATTTTGAAGTGCATGACATAATTAGTTTATTTGTATTTATGTACCAAAATCACATTCTTTTTACGAACTACACCATTAAATATACAGCATTAAGTGCGCATTTAAAATATAAAAGTGTTTGAGATTTTATTTTATTTTAATTTTCTTATTTATTTATTTTATTAGTACACAATTTGTTTATTTATTTATTTTATTAGTACAAAAGCGTCCGTACTATAATCCGTAATCTTAGTCTACAAATTCTAAAATTTATTACATTTATTCTGAGAACGATATAAAAATACTTGTTGCTTTATTTTAGATTTTCTTGACCTTTAAAGGTTAGAGCAATCATTTATTAACAATATTTTTTAACAATTTTATTGAAATTGAGCATGCCATTCTAAATATAATTACTTAAAAATAATTAAAATTGAGTATAATTATTGCATTGTTCTTTGAACAATGATCATTAATTGATCGATGATAATTAGCTTAATTCAAATCGCTCTTGGCTTTTATCTTTCGTAGAAAAGCCCGGGGCGTCAAATATTATGAATAAGAGTTTGAGATTAAAATAAGATTTAGTCGTGTGATGATAAATATTCGCTGAAAACGTAAAGTGGGAAATAATCATTAATCAAATTACTATTTATTTGTTTTTCACAAAATGCTTTTGACTTTAAGTACCGAATATATATTCCTTCTAAGTTTTATTTTTTGATTCGCTTCGCTCACAAATAATGCAACATTTGAACTATTTTTAAAAGAATCAAATAGCGAAAAATATTCGAAAAAAAAAATAATAATATCTATTTATAAGCACTATGCAATCTTACAACGAGTAAACATGCAAGATTATAAAATGGAAACTAAAACAAGTATAATATTTTTTGAAGAAAAAAAAATGAAAACCGACTTCAAATTTCTTCAGCCTTACGAAAAATCATTCCCATTCTAAATTAGTAAGGTTTGGCAAATTCTCACCAAATATAGCAGATATAGACAAGCTGGATTCAGTTTTGGGAACTCATGTTTTGGCGAAAAATATTCAAACGTTTGAAAAAATATTCAAACTTGGCGACATGCCTCTTTAGTCACGGGTTTAAAAACGTTTTTTTTTTTTTTTTTTTTTTTTTTTCGATTTTTTTTTCCGATTTTTTTTTATAAACGGTAAATGCATCCCAAATTTCAAGTTTGTAAATCTGCTAGAAGTATTTTAGAACTTTAATTATCGGTGAATAAGCTTGTAACAAAATATATCTTGTTATAAGTATCATTTTATTTGTGTTTTTCACACAGAGTCTTTATTTATTTTATTGCTGAATGTTATTTTCCAGCTTTATAATTCATGAAAAATTTATTAGCCTAACTTTTTCTGTTCTAGAGGTCAATAAAACGATTATTTTTATTTTTGTATTACTTGAAAATATCATAAACTCCGGATGTAGAGAAGCCGGATTTAGTGAACTTTCGCTATAGTGAAAGTAAACCATTAGTCCGGGCTCACATACAGTATCTCTGTTCACCATGGGGACACTTCGGTTTTAGTGAACTTCGGATATAGTGGACGAAATTTGATGGTCACCTCTGAGGTTCATTATAACCGGAGTTGACTGTATATCTGTAAAATACTAGAAATTTAATTTACATTTAAAAACTTCGCTAGTTCACTGAATAATATCTTAAAGAGATTTCCTTTACATGTTTCAGAAAGTAAGCTATTCTATTTGTGTGCGAAGAAAGTGGGAGCTTAGCTAGTATTAATTAAATAAAATTTAAAAGTCTTTTTTGAAAATAAGTATTCAATAAAATATAAAAGTTACTTTCTTTCAATTGACTAATAAAATTTAAAAGTTTGTTTTGTATATCAGCATTCAATGAAGTTTAAAAGTTAATTTTTCAATAAATTTTTTCTTGATTTCACTGTTTTTTGCCTGCACAGTGTAACATATATATATCTTTTTCTTTCTTTCTTTTCTTTTTTTTTTTTTGTTATTTCTTTTTTAATTATTTTTTTTTAATAATTTTCCTTCAATTTTTACATATTTATGTTTGCTATGAGATTTCATCCTATTTTCTGAGAATCATCATCTATCTGTAAAAACATCTTTAAAGAAATCAACCGATTTCAGATCCCATAAAGTAGGTATTGAGGAATTACATGTATAATGTTTTAATGTGCTCTTTTTTTTTCTACAAAAAAACATTACACAAAATGCATTCATAATACATAAGCAAATCTTGTTACAGCGAAAGCTTTCGTTATAGAACATCGACGACAGTCTAAAACCTAGAACCACGATCAACTTCTAACTCTAGCGTCATAAATTCCCAATTTGTTTCAATCTTCCCGTAAATAAATGAATTTTTCAACAGGCCTCCGGGCTTACCTTTCGCATACAAAAGTATCCAGAGCACCGACTGCACAGCCCAAGACATGACACGTTCCGGAGTGCCGGGGAGTTTTAGAGCGCCGCCGGTGAAGTTTTGGGGAAGAGTCCGCCGGTGGCTTTCGAAGATCTAACTTCTCCTGCCCCGCTCTAAACGGGGGAGAACAACTCCTCCTCTCCCAAGTGATGTGGGAGCGCCGCTCAACGGGAGCGGCCCGAAAATGAACCGGGGATTTGCTTTTCAGACGTCCTTACTCGTTTTCTTTCGTTACAAGGGAGTGCAATTGGACCTTATACTGCGGTGACCAAACGTCCCCAATTTCAAGATTTTTTTCAGTTTGTCCCCAAAATCTTAAACAAAAATTGGGGACAAAATTTTGGGACAAACTGAATGTTAATAATGCTTTAATTGAATAAATCGAAACTTTATATTGGGAAGAGTATTGAATTTATATAATATGTCCCCAATTTTTTAAATAAGAATTGGGGACACGAAGCTGATTTGTCTTCGATTTTTTGTTGAAAAATCTAGTCAGCTTGCATAATGGTCGCACGGGTCCTTAATTTGCTGAAATTCCGAACTTTTGAAAAATTGTTCTAAACTGTCCTTCTATTTGAGATATTCGAGAAAACTTCTTTCCTTATTTTATATAAAAAGAAAAAGAAAAGAAGGAAAAAAACGGGATCACTTTTAAAATTTCAGACCATCATACGACAATATTTCAAATGTTCGGAATTTTAGAAAAATTCTGCATCCGTTCAAGCCCTGCTTACATTATACGGGACTAGAAGGCACAGCCTGTTGTGGAGACAATTACTACGGGTGTTTGAAAAAACATTTGACAAAATATGTTTACGCTAAATGTATTTAATCTTTTTCAACTTTAAATAACTTCATTGTCAATTTTTATTTTAAACCGAAGTCAGTAAGTCTATCTGTGATGCAGTTCATATAATTACTTTTGATTTTCCTTTCCCTATTCTAAATTTAATATATTTAGCAGGCGCCTTCTCTCTGTTGGATTTATTATTTTTCTTCCCGTTCCCACGGGGTTTCAATAATTATTTCTTAGCTTACAGGTTCTTCTTACCTTCCCCCGTTGGCGGATCACATTTAAATATTCGTAAACTTCCATTAACGCTCAAAGATATTTTCATTTTCTCAATCTGGTGATTTATTTTGAGACCGTTCCTTCTAACTCTCAATTCTATCGCCAGGTTAACTTTCTGAGTTCTCAGACCTTTTTCTCTCACTCAACGCTTTTTTCTCTTCCCAAGAGGTTCACTATTCTTTTCGCGATTTTGCCAGCAACCCCACTACGCCTGCAATTTTCCACTATTGGAAATGTCAATAAAATATTATCACGTAACTTTTTGACGGCAGGGAGTTCCTGGTTATTGCATGTTAAATACTACACTATACCGCAGCATAAACGAAGCATCTCCAGTGTGAAATAATTCTCACCTGACTCTGCACTATACCATGTTCCTTTGAAAACGAGAAGAATCTCTGCAAGGGTCTTTGAGAAAACTTTTCGCATTTGAAATATTTCATTCTGCACAGAACAGCCCCTCTTATATCAATGCTTCATGCAGTAAAAATCGCTTTATTTGTAGATTAAATAAATAGACAAACTTGCAAATCTCGAAAAACTATTTCAAACGAACGGGATCCATAATTGCCCTTCAAAGCATGATAGCCGCACATCAATATGACGTCAATATCACCTGTGATACTTGATTTTGCCCCTCAAATGGTTAACTTTTCTACTGTTGGATATATAAAGAAGCTGAAAATTACTAAAAATCACTTTAAAATGATATTTTTTCTGAGTAACGATGGTAAAAGTTTTATTTTAAAGTAGTTGAACTGAAACTGTGACAGAGTCAGTGAGCCAGCGATCAGCGTAACGATAGGATAGAGCAAGCAGTAAAGGAAATTTAATTGCATGAATCTTGAAATAGTATACTGTTCCCAGCGGTGATAAAGCAACTCGCAATAAAGAACAAGTGAGAGTTTCATATATAGCAAGAAAACTCACCAAAAATCTTGTGTTTAATGAGGTAAATTAATTTAAAACTTTGAAAAATAGCACAGATAAAAAAAAAGATACCGTAAAAGGCTTGATTCGGCAGGTCTTTACGTACTAATTTTTCCCCCTTTTTCAATGGCTATTTACCGGACGCCTTGTAAATGTTATATTTCCGTTAATTCTTCCCGAAAATCGGAAGAACAGGAAAAAAATGTCGTTGAATCTGAAGAAGTTTCTTCAATTGACAAGAGAAACAAAAAGAGAAGAAGAAGAAGAAATGGAAATTCATCAATTAACAGAGATATTCCGGTAGCACTGCTAACAGTAAAATTTCCGTGAATCGAATAAATACTTTTTGGGAGTGAAGCGGAGATGTTTTAAAAAAATTGAAAAAAATGAATTAACCCTTTGAGGCGCAACTCTTTCCCAATGCTGAAAAAGGCCAGCCATTGCCATCGCTCGACTTAACTAACAGCAAGATGGCGGACGAACGATACGTTCATCGCGTGCCACAGACCTAGAGACCCTTTTTTGACAACAGCTGGCTGTGCCAGCACAGCCAGCTGTCGTCAAAAAAAGGTTTCTAGATCTGTGGCACGCGATGAACGTTTCGTTCGTCCGCCATCTTGCTGTTAGTTAAGTCGAGCGATGGCAACGGCTGACCTTTCTCAGCATTGGGCAATCTATCTAGCTGTTCTCGCATTCTTCCATTTTTCAGCAGATGTCAGTGCTGTTAAAAATAATCGTGACCATTTTTTTACCGGAAATGACGTGCTAAAAAGTAAAGCATTCTCGTGGAGCCTATGTCACCCGCAACTATTTTTTATAGAAATCAAATCTATTCTTCGTGACTGGCAACAGTCAAAACGTCGGAGTCTGGTGTTCCCAGAGCGGGAACATTGCGCGTTAAAAGGTTAAGATATATACTTTTTTTTTTTTTTCATTTAACACAGTTTAATACAATGATTCCAATATTTTGCGAACTTCTTCAGTAGATTGTAAGTATGATTTTCACTAAGGTCATAAATTATACAAAATGCGCTCCTTTTTTAAATTTCCAATAAAATCTGAAAAAATACTATGCAAAATCTATTCAGATTACATAGGCAAATCTACAGCGAAGCACTGATGACAGCCTAAGGCATTAAAGCATGATCAAAGTGTAACTCTAGGCAGGCGCGCGTAGCCAGGAAAATTTTTCGCAGGGAGATATGCACCTGGAAAATTTTTCGGAGGGGGATATGAACTTATATGTGTATAAATAGACGGAATTTCATCACTAATGCAAAAATTTCGGGGGTAGGGTATATCCCGATATCCCCCCCCCCCGGCTATGCCCCTGACTCTAGGGTCATATATTCCTAATTTATATCCATCTTCCTGTAAATAAATAAATTTTTAACAGTCCTTCTGGCTTACCTTTCGCGTACAGAAGTATCCAGAGCACTGAGTGCACCGCCCAAGACATGACACGTTTCCTGTGTCGGAAGAGGGAGTTAAGTTCGCGGGAGAGTCCGCCGACGTTTTCGGAAGATCTAACTTTCTCCTGCCCCACTCGGAACTGGGGAGAACAACTCCCGCGCCGCTCAACGGGAGCGGCGAGAAAATGAACCGGAAATTCGCATTTCCGACGTCGTAACACGTTCTTGCCAGAAAGTTTTGACAAAAGATTGCCGTTAGGAGTTAACCCTTTACAGGGCCATTTATTTTTCATAGTAATGTTATGCTAAAGATTTTTTTTTGGATTTAGATTGATCTATAAGAAGAAATTCGTTTAGCTTATTATCAAAAATTATTATTATATTTATTATTATTATATTATAAGAATAATTATTATCATTAAATTATTACTTTTTTAAAATACCTAAAATTTCTGGAGTTATCAGCAGACGCAGCACAAATCATAGGTGGGAAAATATTTTTCACCGACATTTAAAAACTAATGAAGATCTTGGAGGTGGGAAGTATATTCCCACGGCCTCATAAATGGTTAAGAACTACAGGAAGAGAGTGGCAGAGGTTTAACAGCGGCACAGGAGTAGCTATAGCTTTCACGCCGAAGGAGTCCAGCTATAGGGAGGGGGGGGGTCCATTCTTAATTTATAATCTTCTTTATGATAAATTTTCTTTGTTGCTCATTCATTTGTAGACCTTACAAAATTAATATAAATAATTTAAATCTAATGTAACTTTTTTTAGAATTTGTATGATATTTAAAAGTATGTTTACCTTATACTTTTTTGAGGAACGGATATAAAAGACGGATAATCGGCCAATATTAGAGATTTGCGTGGACTAAGGAGGGTGTCCAGACCCCCTAAATCCTTTATTTTTCCAAGTCCATGAACAGCGGTATGTCCTCAAAAAGAATGTCGTTTCTGAATGTTAATGTTATTCTTTTGAGAAATCATGCAGCTTTTGAACAGATTTTTGAAGAATTCCATTCCGCTAAAGACTCGAAAAAAATTTGAACTGTCTCTTTACAAGGTATACTATGAACGATTACAAACAGAGTTATGAAAAGCAGGGGGAAAAAACGCTAAGCATGCAGAATTTTACAATATTTCCCTAAACGGGTATCGAGTTTGCGTATTACAAAAATTTATAATAGAACTACGTACTACAATAATTTCTTCTTGTAGTACGAAGTAGTAATAATAAAAAAATACTTGAAATGCTAGTTTTTAAAGTTTGTATGTTGAACCACGTTGTTTTTTCTTACTTACTTTTATGTATTTAGAAAAAGACGGTTAATCTTACTTATGCATCGTCATGCACTTTTACTTATTCTTATCATGCTTTATCTTGTTTACTTTCATATATTCAAAAAAAGCAGTATTTAATCCACTCAAAAAGTTTTTGAACTTTTATTTCTAAAAAAACATTTAAATACAATTTTATAAGTAAGATTAATAGTAAGTTAATACAAGATTAGTTTAACTGTTAGCTTTATCTTTTAAAGTCTGCATAATGAATCGCAACTGCCTCATCTAATTTACTTTTTACTTTTATGTAATTAAAGAAAACAGTTCCTCTTATTTACTTATAATCATCATGTTTTATCGTATTTACTTTGACTTACATGCATTAGAAAGAACAGCGCTGGATCTACTCAAAATATTCTGAAATTTCATTACAAGGAAAAAATATATATAAGCGGCTTTTTTTTCTAAACATTAATAAATTTATATCTTTCTTTTGATTGTACGTCAGTTAGCGGCGCACAAAGCTTATTTTTGGTGGTGGTTACAGTATTAAGAAGCTATACTGGAAGCACTATAATTATTTTCTTTTAATAAAAACTAGTTGAAATGATGGTTTTATATTTAAAGTTTACATGCTTAGATCACAGTGCTTCTTCTTATTTACTACTGCTTAATTTTATTTATTTGTTTGTATTTAGATAAACAAGCAGTTCATCTCATAAACTTGTGTTCATCATGTTTAATCTTTTTTATTTGTATGTATTACTTGTGATTCATAATGCATTATTTACTCATGATTATTATTTTTCATTTTGTAGATATTTCTATTTATTTAAGAAAAGCAATTCATCTCATTTTCTTATGTTTAAGCGTGCATTATTTGCTCATGCTCATTACATTTAATCGTATTTACTTTTCTGTATTCAGAAAAAAAAAACATATAATCGACTCAAAAAATGTTCTGAACTTTAAATTACTAAAAAAACATTTAAATAAATTCTTCCAGATTTAGACTAGTATCTTTTTCTTAAAGGAATTACACTGCTTACACGGTACAAAATGGCGGATAACAATCCAACGCTTTCCATGGTCATTTTTTATGTGGATTACAAGAGAAAAATGTAGTATTTTCTTTACATATGTTTTCATATCTTCTGAAGAGGGAAGAGAAAGCGGAGATGTTCTCAAACAGGTGCAAATAAGTGCCGACATCTTTTGTTGTCAGCTCTGGATGTTCCCAACGATTATTATTTGCTCTCTTTTGCGGGGATGAAGCTGTAGTTTTCTTTCACATCAGATGACGGATTATTCAGAATTCTATCACCTAACCTTCAGAATATCACATAACTAGTTTTTTTTTTTTTTTTTTTTTTTTTTTGGTAGATAAACTAAGCTTAGTAGATGCACGATCACATTGTGTTTTTAATTTCTAATTCAAATTTTGAGGATTAATATATTCATGGGATTAGACACTTTCCTTTAAATCATTTTTTGTCTTTCACTACTAAAATCTCCCGCTATTTTAACCCTTGAGTGCATGCTGTAGCTAATTCGCTACATTCTCCTTTTTCGATGATAAAATGATTTTTCTGTAATTTTTCTCTGAAATATGCGCATTTAAAATAAACATAAGAAAATTATGGAAATAATTTTAGTTTTTAAAAATCTACCGCAACAAAACTTTTTCATCAAACAAGCATGAATTTATAGCCTGCACATTCATTTCACTGAAAAAATTTTTGCCTGAATTTTTGTTTGCTTCGAACTGTTATTTATGAATGAAAATAAATACATAACTATTAAAAAATAATAGTATTAGGACTAAATAAAGTGGAATTAGGTTAGATTACTTTCTTTTGTTTTAAGAGAGTTATAGAATGGACATTCTATTTTTCCGAATTTGGACTTTTTCATAATTTTTCTTGGAAACTGCATGCTGAAATTTTTAAAAAATACTTTTCCTAGCATAAGTAAGCCTAAATGAAGTTACAATTTTATTTTCAGCCCATCGAAAAAATCGAGCATTTTACGGTTAAAATAAAACATCTTTTAACTTTGTTTTCTTATTATCTTACCAAATTTACTAGAATGTACAAGAGAGATCGAAAATATGACCGAAAACCAGTAAAAATGTAATAAAAATGCAGAAATAGTTTTATATAATAATGCAATATTAGAGTACATAAAAAATATTGCAATATTCATAGAATACTACTCTATCCATACTTTTTTTAGCCAATTGCACTAAGTTTGACTAATACCTAAATTTCATAAGATATCTTTAAAAAATTGCAAGTTTAGCTAAAAGTCTAATATTACTATTATTTGACTTAAAAATGTTTTAGTAGTTCTTTTTAGTGAAAAATCTATGTCGTGAAAATAAAATAAACGTGAATCGTTTTCATTTTCGAGCTGGTGTTTATTTATCTCTAATTTACGTTTCTTAATTAGAGCCAATTACATTATGCCAGTTAAAACTGATTGAAAGATTAAGACTTTATTGCCCAAAACTGAAATCTGTTCTGGACAGCTTCAAAACTATAAGTGTTATTCACAGAAGGCTTTTTTGAGCCTGGATATTTACTGTTCCCATCAATTTAGAGCATCATAAAAAAGATGTTACTGGCTATGGTAGAGAAAAGTTGGGATCCTCTTTAAAGATTTCTAAAGCCATTCCAATGATTCTGTTCGAGAATTTAGCCATGTATCACCTACTTATATTTGATTAGTCAATGCTATACATGTTTTAAATGCTGTCAGCTAAAAAAAGTTTTATTTGCTTTCCCAGCAAACACACACAGGTTCTCTGAACGTCTATTAACGTTCAGAAAACGTCTTCTGTACGTTAATAGACGTTCAGAGAACCTGTGTGTGTTTGCTGGGTTTATTATAGAAAAATATAGCGGTGCGATCGCAGATTTATTATACGTACATCCAATGCATTTTCAAAACATAAATATACTTTCAACAATAAAAATAGTTTTTCAGTGATTTTTGATGTCTAAATTTCTTTGTTTTTGTTATCTTGCTAAGGTTACCAAGATCTGAGATACCTTTGTAGTAAAATTTATCTGAGACTTAAGAAAGTTGTTAAGAGTTATCTACTTCTTTTTTCTCCTTAGATGCATCGGTATGAAACTTTTGTTGAAGAAAGTTGGACTTTAAATATTGCTTTTTGTAATTTACACTAACCGAAATTCGAAATATAGAAGTTTTTGAAGGAATATTTTTCGAGATAAACATGGAAACTACATTGAATTTCGATTGTAAATGTAGGGAATTTTAAAATTTTCAAGATACATAGATTTTTGAGGTAGACAGACTCCAGATACAAGTTTGACTGTATCTTATTTGCTAAAACATAATGATAAAAGTTTGTTCTCGTTTAAATTTTCCTTTTCACAAATATCATTCCCATCCATTTGTGTACTGCCGATACTGCCATCTTCCTATATATAATACTGCCTATTTTTCTTCGGTTTTTACGTACCATGTTATTTATTACAGTAAATGAAGATTGCTATTTACATTTTACATCGAAAGTATGTATGATGCAAAGTTGTAAAGTGAAGTTCTTATTTTATAAGTGATTACTAAGGTGAGGGGAAAATGTAGACTTATTCAATTCAAAGACACACTAAGTACTAAAACAATGAACATTTCATTTACCAGATCTCTCAGCAAAGAATACGTCGAACCAGGTGTGTCTTTCCGCACAGTCAAGGAAACCTAAAATTGATCATGATTTTCTAATAAACGACTTTAAAAGATGTTATTAACAGCACATTATCCATACAAACGTTTCGCTTCCAAACAAATTATTCCGAACTTCTACTTTCATCTTACAGCTGCTAGTGGGGTTAACTCGCTGAAACCTTGTGTTGCGCAAAGTTATTAAATTGCTATAAAAGTGTACACCATCTGACTTTACTTTGCAGTTTGCCTTGAAGCAAACATATCTTTCTGCCTAAAGTTTGATTATTTTGGCAAAAAATTGATTTTTCTACGTAATACTGGCCTTTTTTTGTCTAATTTTTATTTTAACTTCATAACAAATTTTCTATTTTCGACTCCAAAATATGGTTTACGGTACTATGTTTTACGAAAATTTCGATTACTTAATAGCATTCATTTGAAATTGTCACCACTTCGCGACAATTTTACTTTGTAGAAAGGTAGAAAAAAAGCCTTAACCCCTTAACTGATCCGGGCGTATAAATACGCTTTGCGCAGTCGATCTTTTAACTGCCCAGGACGTATATATACGCCTATCTTACATAATTTCCTCGGTAATTTATTGCTAGTATTGTAAATACTCTACATTTTTTGACAGGCAATAACTTCAATTTGAAGAAGCGTTCGACTTACATGCGCTTATTTCTTTGAATAGGGGAGGGGGGGGGTTGTCTAATATGGCAGTTAAGGGGTTCAACTTCATAAATGTATGTCTATTTCATATGCAGTGCAACCTGAGTAATTTGACCATTCTCAGGAATGACAAAACGGTCATCTTATAAACGTGATCACCTTACATATGTGGCTAAGTCTGGTGACTGTAACAGGAATTTGTACGTAAGTGGTCGCTATAGACAGGTGCTCTCTTTATCAGGTTCCACTATAAATGTAATTTAAGATAATGTTTACCTTCGAATTTTAATATAGGGTTTTAAGCATAAAATTCAATATGCAAGCGAGAGTGGCCTAAAATGTCCCCCTTAAGGGGAAAACATGTACAAATAGTATAAATGATCTAATAAAACTGGTGCTTTGCAAGCATATTTTACACTATATGTTTCATCATAAACATATTTTAATAATTCGTATTGAGTAATGGAAAAAAACTGAATTTTGAGAAAGTGTCCAAAGGATTATTTTACCCTCACCAAAGAGCAAAACGATCCTTCATTTGAAAATAATCGTAAATTGTTTTTTATCGGAAAAATAAAATATGTAAAAGTAATTATGACTGTATATAATCAAATAACATAAGTTTTAGGATTATATAGTATGCATAATTTATTTTATGAAAATTTTAAGATAAAAAAGCGTCACAAGCAATAAAATGGTTATGTTATTTCAAAACTCTTAAAAAATTATTGCTTACAAAAAAAAAAAACACAAAATTAAATTAAATAATGTAATGGAAAGTCCCACATTTTGAGAATGTTTCAAGGGTTGCCGTAATGGCTAGGATCCGGTACTGAAGTTTCTTCAGTCGGTGGATCATTTTACCCGGCAATATGGCTGCACACTTTTGGTCATTTTACTCGATGGCGCGAAACGTAAGAAAATTTTCAAGTGTAATTCTCATCTAAAAACATGCTCCATTCAGTAAACCAAATCATATTTCTGTACATGAAAGACTTTATATCTAAATATATGGAAAATGTAGTGCTTATCTTTTAACAGATGTTACAAAATTCTATTTAGAAGCGTAATACTGTGACCTCTTGCATAACCGCCATTGCTACTTCTTCATTTGGCACAACTAGCTTATGTGTTATCCAGTAGATAGAGCTATCTGTATCTAAAAAAACATATGTGGATCGTTTTGCCCAATAGGATCATTTTGAGCCACCTTCCCCTAAAGTTGGCACATTCTAAATATATATCAGGTAAATCTAACACATGTTTATTTAAGGTATAAGCCTACCTTTGTGGCCAAAAAGAAAAGAAAAGAAAATGTTAATGAAAAATCCATGTTTTTAATCAAAATAAAACTAAAAATTTAAATGCAGTTTTAAAAATTCGGTGTATACTTTGAAACATTGGTATATTTAAGAGAAATTTTGGAAAAAATTGAATTTACGCCACGCTTCCTGTAAACAATTCTTATACTTAAAAAAAAAAAAAAAATGTTTATTCAGTATGTAACTAGCATATTTATCTGTTTTAATGAGCCAGAAGATTTGTGAACGTTCTAATAGTTATGAAAGCATTTCAATATCCATATGAAAACTCAGCATTTTTTCTAAAATAGGGCATTTTTTGAAGACAAAAATAAATCCTAAAAAGCCAATAAATACAGAAATATAATATTCTGCTTCATAACACAGCTAGTAATCCTCAAAATACTTGACAAAATTCCAAGTCAATATCGTAAAAACATGTTATGAGGCAGGTATGACATTTATCGTAAAGAAAATTTACGGAAAACACACTTTTTCAGAAAACGCGTTTGAAGATTTTAATATTGTTCAAAATACTATCCTTCTGGTTCATTACTTCTATAACGTAGCTTCTAGTTATCATAGAAATAAAAGTAAAATTGTTTTGGAATCCTGATCTTGTGATCTATAAAATAAGCAAATAAAAGGTATTTCGAAGCCAATGATTTTGATTTTTTTTTTTTTGTTGTATTGTCTCATACCTTAAATATGTGTACATTCCATTCAATTTTGATCTCTCATTCAAGACAAATATTGAAACCAATATAATATCCTGGCATAGATGAAATTGGTTACATCAACTAAACTCGGAAAAAAGAAGAAAACATACAAGACATTGACAAAATAAAATGTTTTCGGCCATGATCATTGTTTTGTTCGAAAGAAAGGCTCTACTCGACAAACTTTAACATTTAATTGGTCCCTTTTAGCTCGAATTATTGCTTTTCACACATAGTGGCAGGGACTCTAATAAGCTTCTGACGTACGGTGGGTAAAATTTCATTTCAACTTTTCCTTTATTGCTTGGCGAACTTCCAAGACATTTGTAAGCCTTTTATTTCCAGCATTCTGTTTCAAAATTTCTAAGCGTTTTTTGATAGAATTGAGCATTATATTTTTAGGGCCACTTCTCAGCTTCAGATGGAAAGTTTTTATACGTATAAGAGTTTTATTATTTGTACATTTGTACAGTTTGGAGCT